>JANRMT010062797.1:35770795-35852337 GCA_026402145.1 Polypterus bichir lapradei
ATCTATCTATCTATCTATCTATCTATCTATCTATCTATCTATCTATCCAGTCAGTCAGTCATTGTCCAACCCCTATCTTTTAATATGGCATCAAATGTCTCTATCTTGCTAGTTTGTAGCATACTATGGCCTACTTGGATATATCTGAAATTCATATTGTTTCAATTAACACTGTAATCTAACAGTCTTAATTCTGTATAGCACCTTTCTCAGAGAGCACGATCACAAGACACAGCCAAAGGCAAATAAAGATAAAATGCAAATGTAATCAAAGTAAAAGCACGTGAGTTTGTATTACCTGTTTTTTTATTTTTAATTTCTCCCTTTATACATTGTCCTATTGACTAAGAGGCTATCATTTCAAAAGCGCTGCATTTGCTTTGGCTAGCATATGCAGCCAGTGACTGCTATCTGAAACAGTCCCTTTATACTGTATATTATACTTGCTGTCTGTTTGTTTTTAATTTAGAGGAATATCAGCTTATTTCTTTAGATGCACTATGTCCTATTGTTTGTTTCCGTGCCTAGCTTTGTGTCCAATATATAAATATTGTACATATCGTCTGGGTGAGGGGCGGCACAGCTTGACATCCCAACATAAACTAATTTTCATAGCATTACACAAAACATAGAAATGATCTATAAGTGCTGAACTCACCACAATCCAACATTTTGTCGGATTTGGAATGTTTTTATTTCATTTGTAAATGATAGTATGCAATGAAAACTTGATACAGTGGTGCACTAATAAGCACATGAGAGTCCTGTATTGAAATCCTGGACTTGGGCAGTGCATGTGTGGAGTCTGCATGTTCTACCCAAGTGTGTGTGAGCGTGAGGTTTTCTCTGGGTACTCAGCGTTCTTTGTATATCCTAAAGATGTCCATGTTAAATTAATTGGTAACTCTGAATTGGCCCAGTGGGAATAACTTTGTGCCCTTGGGTTGACTTGCAGCCCATTCTGGGGTAGGCCTTTCACTTTGTATGCATTGCTGCTGGGACTGACTCAGACCTCATGCTACTCTGAGCTGGATAAGGCACTTCAGAATTGGATGGATGTGTTCATTAAAATCATTCATCACTTGCAGTTGTATGCTTGTTGACATATCCTCAAAACAAATTATTCTCTGTGCCCTTTGTATACACTTGCACATTGCCAACTTTTATTTCCCTTTGGCAGAACAATGTTCCAGTGGTTAGCACTCCAGGGCACTGATGTCGACTCTAAATTGATGGTATCTGTATTGTCCCCTTTTGTCTGTGAGGGTTTTCTTCTGATAATTCCACTTTACCTCCCACAAATCCAAAATGTGGGTTAGTTGACTGAATATGGGTGAGTGTGAACCCCTAACCCTGCGTGCCCCAGTGCTGCCAGCCTGTGCTCCACCAATCAGTGAACCTGATATTGGTGGGAAAGTTCTAAAAATGGATGTGTGGACGTTTGTTTTTGCCCGTGTTTTTAGTAAGATATTATGTTTTCAAATAAATTCATTTGATGTGTCTGATTTGTGGCTTAAATGGGCTAAGAAAATTATATGGTGTGGTATGTCTGGCTTGAATGTATTAAATAAATGCTGAAGCAATTCCACCACATATATTTCCTTTTTAATTCAATTCAGTTTATCTTTATGTTACACTCTTCACTGAAGACAGACATAGAATGCATACCGATTTTTAAGGATTAAACAGAAAAAAACCAAAACACATAGCCATGCAACAACAGCATATTTAGGTATACATATATATTTATATAAATCGATCAGTCTTTATTTTGTATTGTGCCATTAATAGTATCTCACAACACAAGCTGCCTTACAAGGCTAATGAAATTACAAGAAAAAAATTTGTGAACTTTAGCTCAGGTGCTTACAAGAAAGAAAAATTAAAAATCAACTGGATCAAAAAGAGATTGTTACAGTCTTTTATTTTGGAAACAGGGAAGCATGGATCCCATTCCCAGTCATTGTTGTTATGAGGTTTGCACGTTCTTTCCATTATCTGCACAGGTTTACTTCCAGTGAATGTTGTTTTTCTCCCCTAAGGAAGTGCAGGTTAGGGTAACTGTTAGTTCTGTATTGGCCAAGTGTCTGTAGGGGTGTGTGTGCACAGATCCTGTCATACACAGGTGCCTTATCCAGGGCTGGTTCCTGCCTTGCTGCTGATGTTGCTGAGGGTGGCTGTAGACCCTGCAGCCCTGAGCTGGATAAACAGATTTGAGAATGGCATGTTGTGTTCCCTACTTTGAGAATGGCCAGCAAGTTGGCATAATATCTAGTGTTGCTGCCTTAAAGAGATTGCTTGTTGTCTCTGTTGAGTTTCCACATTGTTTTCCCATTTAGGTGGATATTCCCTTTGCTTCACTATTCTAAAGATGTGCAGGTTCATTAAAATGTGTTGAATCTTTGAATACTGGGTGAGTGTGCCCTGTGACAAACTAGTGGCTATTGGTTTCTGTTTTCAGAGTCAGCAGCAAGATACTGAGAAGAAAATATGGCTGTCTAGGTATGGGTTGGTGGGGTGGGGGGCAACCTTAGTGTTACAAGGATGTTCATATTCACATACTGTCAGAGCCCCTGGAAATTGGGGGGGCGGAGCTTTGTAGAAAAGTGGCTGTCATTCCTAAACTCCTTACATTAAAGCTGAAGGTCTACACTTCAATCACATAATCATTGCTTTGTTTCAAAACCATTGTAGTGGCGAATAGAGACAAATCCATGAAAATTGTATCATTGTCCAAATACTTATGAACCTGACTGTATAGCATCAATGAGTGGGCATGGGGGTAATAAAATATGGATGAAACAGTACGGGGCTTGGGACAATAGATCAGGGACTTAAGCCTCTGTACTCCCCCAATGCCACTGCTTTCCATGCTCCATTCACCCATTTACTGTATTTGTCCATTTTTATATCAGCTTAATGCAATTTTAGGGTCATTGTGCCAGAGCGGGCAAGCCACAAGCCAATGCTGGATGGGATGGCAGTCTCACACTTATACTGTAGCTGCACTCACTCACTCACTCACTTGCCCCAGGCCAGGACAGAAATGCCAATTAGATTCACTTTGATTAAATACATTTTATTAATCCCATAGGGAAATTTAAATGCATGAAGCAGCAGAAACAAAAAAACAAGGGTACAGACTCACAGGCTGGATAATACAATCAATTAATTAACTGATAAATAAATAAATAAATAAATAAATAAATACTGTACTCTTAACAAGTATATCCGGTGGAAACATTGAATTCCCTGATAGCAGTGGACAGAAAAGATTTCATAGCACACTGTGGTAGAATGAACCTGTGGCTAAAAGTGCTCCAAGAGAGCGCTCCCTGGAGGAGATAGAGGGGATTTTTCATGGTGGCATCCATTTTTGTCATCATCCTCTTTTCCATTACATCTTCCAGTGTGTCCAGGGTTAGCCCTGTGATGGAGGAGGCTTTCCTAATTAGTTTGTTCAGGCATTGTGCTTCTTTTGTGCTCAGGTTGCTTCCCCAGGAGACTGCAGTGTAGAACAACACACAGGCTACTATAGACTGGTAGAACATTTCCAACAGCTTGCCGCACACATCAAAAGACCCGAGTCTCTGTAGCAAGTCCAGTCTGCTCCGGCCCTTCTTGTACAGCGTCATTGTGTAGTCAGACCAGTCCAGTTTGTTGTTTATGTGAACGTAACACACTTGTGCTTGGGATGTGGGAGGAAAAGTTAAGACCGTTCCATGCTGTAGGTTCATTTTCACAACATTGCTGTTATTAAGACGAATGGATACATGGAGACAATTATAAAGCAGCCTCTAATAAAAAACACAAATCAGGTTCATGTGAAGATGGCTTCTCTAAAATTTTATAGGAAACAGCAGATAACCTGAATAAAAGCAGGACCCACCATTCACTAGTGAGTAGTTGTAACAAGAGTGTTTCATCATGTGTGATCTGCATTGGAGGGTTTACGGCGGCGCTGTCCAAATGTGGCACCGTGGTGTACTACTGTGACTGCTGTTTTATGTTTTCACCACTTTGAACCAATTGTTCTTTTTAACCCAAGGCTCTTTAGGTGTATTCACTGTTGCTTTAGAAGAGAAATGCTTTCAGTTTTTATGTTTAAACCACACATTCATTTGCCCTAATTCTTAAAAAATAAAGTACACCCTGCTGGGTATTGTGACATGAGTAAGTAGGAGAAAAAAGAATCGGACTAATTAAAGTATAACAATGACAGGCTGAAGAAAGCGGTTCACAAGGAAACCAGCAGCCACATCAGTCCCTCAGGGCCAAGCGTCAAAATCCATGGTTTGTGTCATGGAATATGTTCCTAAATTATATTGCTGATGTCACTGAAGAAAGCACAGTGACACAGTGGTTACTACTGCTGAATCGTATGTGAAAGAAACACAAACAGGCAGTTAAAGGTTTGGGGTCCCAGAGGATGCCCCATTTAATGTCCAGTGGTTGATGATGTAGGACTTCTGAGACGTGTCTTTAGTCGTTATGAGCTCATCATGATCAGAAAGGACTGCTACTTGTTATGGAGCTCCGTTGTCTTCTAAGCAGGTGCCAAAATGAACAACGAAATCCGGGTATGTGGCAGTTTATATGTAAAGGAGGTGGAAAGGTAGGGCTTGCAGAGTCAGGGTAGAATCATACTTACCATTAATGCCTGCAGCAATTGGAGGTCCTTCTTCCTCAGGCTCAATTCTTAAATAAAAAGGATGGAAACAATTATCATTGGGAAAAACCTCCAAAAACAGAAATAAAAAAGATAAAGATGGGGTGGAGCTCTGCCTCGGCCATGACATTGATCAGGTTACTGAGCAAATTCCAAATTAGACTTGTGTCAGTGTGAGGGGACCCTGTGATGGGCTGCCACCCTGCTTATGTTCTGTGCTGCTAAGATAGGCTCTGGCACCCCCAAGAATGAATTAGATGAAGCAAGTTTAAGCAGGTATGTATCTACAGCATATCTGTCAGCAAAACACAAATCACAATGATGTATCAATTATTAATTATTATTTTTGGTTTGCTACAGGGAAACCTCTTCAATGAGCTACTGGCTATTTCTATTAGCATCCATGATAAATTTAAGAATTTAACTAGAAACAAAAGAATTGATTTATGGATTATATCAAGGATGAGCATATTCTGTTCAGTAATTATTGGGCCAACTCAACACTAATATTGGGTTGAGGCTATTCCACCAGGACTAAGCACAAGGGCAGCCAGTCTAATATTAAGAACATTCTCAGTCATTGATATGGGATCAGTTTAGAATCACCTACTAAAACAGCAAGCATGCACCTTCAGAATCTTCAGAATCCAGAGAAAAACTCACCCAGACACAAGGAGAAAATGCAAACCTTGCACAGATAGGTCAGGTTCAGGTTTTTTTAAAACGTGTACACACTACACTAGCATGTCTCCCACAGACTAGTGACTTTAGTGCAATGCCAACAACCGACAATGAATACGTTAAACGCAACACAGCACGATATGTATACAGTATATAAGAAACACCCAGACTAATGCACATGTCATTCCTGTCCTTTTTAAAAACATTTTAAGAATTAGAATGGTTTCAGTCTACATACACTAAATGACATATATATATTTTTTTTTTTCTAAATTAAAAAACCCATTTAAAATGGGTTCAGGAGTTGTTATAATCAATACAAGCAAATAGATTACAGTATATGTAAAAGTAGAGAAGTGTGAATTTCACTAAACCTCAGTGTCTCCATTTTACCATCACTTTAATCAGTTCCAGTGTCAGTGGGCAGAAACTGTAAGAGTGGAAGGGCCATTATGGTGTGCCTCTCTACCTTAAAGGATTATGGGGTGAGGTGAAGTGCTGATAGCAGTAGATGTCCTCCTGAATGTTCAATTTCACTTAACAGTTAATGAAGATACACCCCACATTCTAATTATGTGTACTTGGCAAACACACTTTAGATATCCTGCTAGGGTAGTTATTTTCTTTGTTGACAAGAAGGATGGTACCTTTCAAGACATTTCATAAAATTACTATCCTCAATGATTCCCCTCTACCATGGTTGCTCCATTAATTAATTAAGTCTGGGAATCAACTTTATTTACTGAACATGATCCTATTAGTGCTGATAAATTGAATGCTTCAGAGAGGGGAACGAATAGCAAGTTGAGATGGGTCCAGCTGCAGACCTCCGCAGCTCTGTGATTCAGTAGCCTTCCTGGACAGCCAATTGGATTGCAGGTTTTTGTCACTCGGTTTACTTTGATTTGAGTCAGATAATCCTCCCCCAACCCTAATCTTACCCACAGTGCAGCCATGTGTTTTCACTGCCGTATATTCTGAAGCCATAACCTCCTGAATGGAGTGGAGCTCTGGAGGTCCGCAGCTAGAGTCTATTGGGAAAATGTCATTTAGGACAGCTGTCTGATCAGTGGTTGGGTGTCATTCAAGAGAGTTTCACTTTACTCAGTATTCATGACGAATCTGCAGCTACTACTTTACGCCTCTGCAGTTTGTCGGTGTGACTGGCTGTTGAGTAGCCTAATGGCTGTGGATGATAACTGTCTCTAATTCTACTGATGTGAGTGTCAATGCCCCCATACTGTTTGCCAGAAGTGAGAAAGCGACAGTGCAAGATGGCAGAGGTCTTGAATGATACTTTTTATCTTTCTAAGGAACTGTGTGTTATCTACTGTTTGTCTTGAACAGAAGGCAGTACAGAAATGTTCTGAGCTGACCTGCTGTGGGGCAGCAGTGCTACACTGCGCCACTGATCTAGTTAGTTAGGCAACTGGAAGCATTGTGAATTTGAAACCATGCAGTGCATTGATTTATAATTACCCTTTTAATCATTTTGATGGCTAAAACAGGCAAATATGTATCATCTTAGCATCCCACCAATAGCGGCATTCTGGAGTCAGGGATGGTTTGTTCTGTAAAGTGAATGCATTCATTTTGTTAACAAGTGTAACATTATACAGTACTTTACTACATTATAGAAGAAAAAATACACAATTAGTAAAAAAAAAATGAAGGGATTCTGGAGCAAGCTCTGGAGATATTGTGGTCTGCGACTACAACAAAAGAAAATGTTTTTCAAAAATTTGCAATGAATTAGTCAGTAAATATAGCATATCATTCTCAAATCTGCCATATTCACTTCAGAGTCACAAGAGAATGAGGCCCAGCTCAGTGGCAATGAGCACAAAGCAGGAATCAGCCCAGAACTGGGTGCTCACACTATCACGGCAGGCACTGCCATTAAGGTGAATTAGGCATTTGCCTAGGGCGCAGACCATAAGAGGTGGGGGGTCCAACCGCATGGGTTAGCTACCGAACAGTCGGCTGGCACACTAATAAGCTTGGCCTAGGGCGAAAAATAACCTAGCACTGGCACTGCACACAGTGGCCAATTGACAATAAACTTAATACAGGCACCTTTAGGGGTGTGCAAAGAAAATATAAGTGCTTGGAGAAAAGCCACACACACAAAGAAAGTTAAGTGCAAACATCCAGGTGAAGGACTTGAATGTAAGACGGCGATCTGTGAAACAGCAATGCTACCAACTGCTTCTCCATATCATCTTGTAATAAATCTGAAATGTCACACTGTGAACAAGTAAAAGAACTTGTGTGTGTGTGAGAGTGGGAAAATACCATCTCATTAACTGACCAGTTGGCTCCTGAACTCTTCCTACTTTTTTTGGTGTTGACCACCAGGGGGTGCACCAGCAGCCCCAACCTTGATACAGATGGACATGGATCACAAGTGCAATCAAAAGCTTTTATTTTTTTATTTTTGTTTCTCATAGGAAACACCTTCCCCCATTTCCCACATTTTCAGCACAGTTCCAATACAAGCACCAAACACTTTCTTTTCTTTCTCTTTGTCTCTTTTCTTCTCTCTTTTCCTCCACTCCTCCTGGCAATCTTTGTCGACTCTGGCTCCCAGAGTATTGGCTGCTGGCTCCTTTTATAAGGCACCCAGAAGTGCTCGTTGATCTAGATCTGGCAGCACTTCCAAGTGCGGCAGAAGTGCTGCAATTGAGGGCTCATCAGCAGCTGCAGCACCCCCTGGCGGTGCCCTCAGAGCCCAACAGGGCTGCACCAAACTCCTGCTCCCATGGAGCCATGCAGGAGTCCGAGGCACTGCTGCAACCCAGGGGGGCCACCAACTAGTGCTCTGGAGGAGCTGATGCTCTAGATACGCTCCCAACCATGGTCATTCCAGTGTAGAGGCATTCCGGCCGGGCAAGGGCCCGGCGATACGCCACAGTTGGGAAACGCCATGTACCTGAAAAGCAAAGTTTAAAAGATAATTGAATGAATGACTTCTAAATTGGCCTCTTATTGGTGAGCATTGGTGTAGCTGGCATGACGGCTTTATATCTTTCAAAGGTGAAAACCCTCATCCTCAGCATAAATAATCCAAAACAAACATCTACTTTCATCCCTTATTGTAGAAAACCCATCCAGCATCCATGGATGAATGTGATTACAAGCACGCCCAATGATTATGAAGTCTTAGTCACCAATTGTAAAAACAGTTCAAGGGCCATTCCTCCAACCCCACCATCCATCCTGGACTTGATCTATAGACCCTACTTTGGCCCACACTCTGAGTTAATGTGCTATGTGATGGACTGGTTTTCCCAGAGGGATTCTTCCTTCTTCCTCAAGTTCCCTGTGAAACTGACCTGGTAAACTTGTATGGAAAATGGGAGGATGAATTGATATATCTTGACATTATCATGTAGTAAAAAGTAGATATTTAAAATTTTGCATTGCCTGATTTATCCAAAATATGAATTGATGGTTTATGCTACTTGATTACATCTTTAAGTCTCTTTCATTTTCCTTCCCCATGCAGATTCTGCCTGAAGATGTGAGAACAAAGTTGTGCCCATTGCAACTTCACTGAAAGACATGGAATCTCTTGTTGGTTTCTGTGTCTCCCTACTTGTGTATAGCGTTGTGGTGGTCTCTGCTCTTCCACTACTTGACACAGGGGTAGCACCCACATTTACATTACCACAACAAATTTCTGGACGTCAAAATGGAGTGCCCAAAGGGAGGTCTGTCTCAGAATCTAAGGAGATTGAGGGAAATATGCAAAATAAAGAAACACATTTCCCATACACTGCTGTTGTTGTTGCTCCTGTACACATTATCGCTGAAATGAAGAGTGTGGGAAGGGAGCATGGTGCTGGATACGAGAAGATGTCTCACAGTGTGGGGTCTCAGATGGAAGGACTCCAGACTGACAGTCCTGGAAGCTCTGTGAAAGTAAAGGGCAATAACCACAGAAGGGCACACAGACCCACTAATGACCCAACATCACTAGAGAAGCCAAGAGTTCCAGCCAGCCCTCACAGTAATGTAGGGACAATGCCTTCAGTTATGATTTCAGTTAATCAGACTCTCAAACTCAAGGACAAAGTCTTAGGCTCTGCTGATCTGAAGACCTCTGCTGAGAGAACTCAACCTCATAAAGCTGGAAGTCTAAATCACTTGGCACTTCAAAAAGAAGAAGATGGAGACATGTCTAATGAGGATGGAGAGACTGAGAGGCTGCAAAATCCATCCATGATCACTAGATTAAAGCATACAACTCCAGAAGTTGGTTCAAAAACTTTCAGAGGCCCTGAAGATGTCCTAGAATTACGTGCAGAGGGTGTTAAGTCCGGTAAAAGGCGAAGAGCCAGTGTCATTGCTGGGGATGCCATGGAGAAAGCCACTTTGATATATGCCACTGAGGAACCCAAGATGATAAGTGAAGCAGTCAGTTCAGGGGAGCAGAAAAGTAGCCCTTTCGTAGGGGCAACAGAAGTGAAGCCAACTTCAACAATAATTGATTCCAGTCAGACAATCATAAAGGCGTCAGAAGGTCCGATCACCTCCCCAGAGAGAAGCAAGACAGATGTAGTACAAAACCCTTCAAGAAGAAAATCTGTAATGAAGGAGAAAAGCAGAGATGTTTTTGTAAACCTTGACAGTCTTGACAGAGCCAAGATTGCCTTGCCAGAGACTGAAGTGGGAACATCCAGAGAGACACAGAATGAGGGAAAGAAATGGTCATCGAAGGATGCCATGGGCATGAATTCAAGGAATACCAGCAAGACAGACAACTCACTCAACAGACCTCAGGTGTCAAGCAGAACAGAAAATAAAGAGGCTATAGTCCTGTCCAAGGAAATGCCAGAAGACAGAAAGGAAGTCCAGACTGCCATCACAAGCCCGAGCTTTCTGACACAAAAAAGTTTGTTATTGGCTACAACAGTCAACGAGCCTACGGTCTCTTTCACTCAAATGAAAACAAGCGGCCCTAAGCTTGAAGAGAACATGCAAGCAAAAACACCTTCAGACGACTTTAATGACTTGAAAAGTGAGAACATCTATCCTACCTCACATCTAGTTGGCCCAGACATCCCAGAAGGCATGACGCTGTCCTCTCAGAGCCCATGGATACAAACAAATGGTAAGTCTGAGCAAGTCTGAATTCATCAGCTCAACTTGCTTTATTGCTCAAAACATGAAGTAGTGGTGTGTCCTCAACAAGTAAAGATTGGGACTGCACACCACAAGTAGGCTGATTCAGTTCACACCTTTGGCCTGTTGCATGACCCTAAGCCAGCAACACTATTTGCCAATGTTTCAATATGTTTAAATATGAGTTATAGCATCATCTACATAAATAAACGGCTTATTAGTACTTATTATTGGTACAATGATTACTTATTATTGTAGTGGACATGAATCCTGGAGTGAAAATGCTACAAGATATCTAAAAATACAATGGTAATCAGAAAATAAGAGTCACTGGGATATGATTTTATTATTAGCTGGCAGGATGTTTAAGTGGGTAACACTGCTGTATCTCTGCAGTTCTACTTAAGGATTGATTCCTGTCTGTGATGCCTTTTGTTCCTACTGTGTTTATGTATGCGGGTTCCTCCTATAATCCATAAGAAATAAATTTAGATGAACTGTTATAAATATAAAGAGGCAAAGATGAAATATTGGGGCACCAAAGGTCAGGTCAGGTCATGTTGGGGAGCATGCACTGGTACAGCACATTGCTGTACCCACCACACGACAAAACAGCTCAGGATCCCAGTTGGCAACCCCCAGGCAGACTCATAGTCCACTCCCACCTTCTGGAAATGACTATCTATCTGCTGCAGCCAGGTGTTGCATAAGCCGTTCAGGTCCTCAGCAGTGAAGATCCTGTGAGCCAGACCACCCTCAGGGAATCGCACCACATGGCCGTAGTGCCATAACTGATGCGCCTTACAATGCAGGTGCCTCATTCGGGACTTCATGAGCAACCGCTCATTCGACACAAAGTCAAAAGCAGTGGTACCCAAGGATTCTCCAAAGAGACACTGTACGGAAGGGGTCCAGCCTTCATCTCAGATCACTGGATGGGGTCCATGTCTCACAGCCATACAACAAAACAGGAATCTAAAGACTTGGACCTTTGTCCTTTTGCAAAGATATCAGAAGCACCACACATCCCTTTCCAGATACTTCATGACCCTCCATTCTCCTCCAATCTGTCTACTGATTTTATAAGAAAGGTCACCTGAGACATTAATGTTGCAGCCGAGGTACTGTAAGTAAACCTCTTGATGGAGTTGACACTCCCCCCACAAACAGACACATTGCTGATGGCTATGCCCAAGACATCATCGTCTTTCTGTCACCAAAGTAATTGGTAAATAATTGGTAAATTATTGAAAAAAAAAATAAACAGGCTAGCTGTTGGGTAACATTTTTGCAGACACAAGTTAAAAAGCAGACTGTTGAATTCTGGTGGTGACGGCCATTTTGAGTAGTCCCAGCAGAAGGGTTGGGTTTAATGTTTCCAGAACAGAAAGTGAAGTCAGTAGTCCTTATGACGTCGATCTTCTGGTCAGTCGGTGGAAGGTAGGAGAGGCAGTGAGTGAGAGCACCAACCTTTGACCTGGGGTGGAATTTCTATATAATAAGCCGTAAAGTTTTCTCCCATTTGTGCATGAGTGACACTGTCATTATTAAAATATCCCAGTGTGGCTATGGCTATGTTACTGTATATCCTGGGATGGACTTGCATCTTATCACGAATGAACAGTCGCCTTTTTTCCCTATGACCCTGACTTGGAAAGGAGGTAGCTAACATTTGCTGTATGTTTAAAAAGATGATGTTATTTTATTTTTTTCACAGAAAAGTTCTCCAGATTGTCATTATGACACAAAGGTTACGTTCTGCCTAATTGTGAGACACTAAGAATTTTTTATAAAAGAGATCAGAAGGTCAAAGCAAAGTCATAAAAATCAGAAATCAAAAATCATAGAGCCAAATCCCAAAAAGCATGCTCAACAACCAAAAAGTGTTTGAATTGCAAAGTAATACACTAATGACTTTATTACACAAAAGCTAATGATTCGAGACCACGCATGCAGACCTGTATATGGTTATGCTGATGATGTCACACATTGGCCATAGCAACAACCGACGTGAACTTGTCAAAACAGTGCCTGTGAAATAAACAATATGGCATTGCGGAAAGATATTAAAAATTGACAGCAAAGTAGCATCAGAATCAGATTCCTTGGATCAAAAAAAATTCAGCACAGATGTATAGATTGTGAAAATCCATCTAGGATTTCTTACTAAATATAAATACAAACTTCAATCATAACAGATTAGAATGTCCATCTCACAGATCCAGAATGCTGCCTGTATTGGGTCTGCACATTCTCTCCATGTCTTTGTCTATTTTCTTCGGGTACTTTGGCTTCCTCACACAACCCAGGGATGTGCTGGGTGTTGATCAGCTACTCTAAGCCTGCCAGTTCTGTGAATTTGTCTTGTGAAAGTCAGCTAGGGCTTGTTATTGCCTAGTGTCACAGAACCATGAGACATAACATATGCAATCTGAAGACAACTATGAGTGAATTTAGCCACAACAGAGTGTAATTTTGGCCCACAGTATATCACGTAGCACCCATAGCATTATGACATGCCAATAACGTCATTCACAACACATCTTTAAATTGGCTTAAATGTTGGTGAGAACAATTGGATGGTTCACTTATGTGACATTTCTAAACCGATCAAATGCCTCATAAAGGCAGAGCTCAAAGCAGGGGTGGTGCAAAGTGAAATGGTGCTCTTGTTAACATCATCTGACCGACAGCAACCCTGTGGTAATGATGGATAAACATTCTGTGGCTGAAAAATCTCCTTATAAGACCCCTGCTAAACATATAAATGTGTGTTGTGTGTGCAGAGAATATGCTACATGTGTTAAAAATAAGCATAAACTGTTGCAGGGCAAAAACCATTCCATTAAACCAGATTATACTTAGGATTTTGAAGATGTCACTGGACTGGTGGCAAAAATGAAGAGTGCATTGCCACGGGCTGCATACGCTCTGTGTCACTCACAATGATATTTTTGGAGTTAATGTGAGGGTCCAAAAATGGTGCTTTTCAATTTTGCAGTGAATTAATTAATATTGCCCCTGACAACAGACGTGCCCCATGAATTATTTCCTTATCCTCAAACTAATTTGCCTGAGATTAATTTCAATTAACATTTAATTTAATTTTATTTGTGCAACACAGTGGCACTATGGTTAGTCCTACTGTCTCAAAGTATTTGTTTAGAATATGAATATGCCACTGTCTCAGGAAATGTGTGTCATTGTGCACGGTGTCAGTGTGTGAGTGTGATCACTGATGGATTAGCATTTTGTCCAGGGTTGTTTCCTACCTTGCTCCCAATGCAGTTGGAGTAATTTCCAGTACCCTACTTAGATCGATTATCTTAAGTGGGTTCAGGACATTGATGTTTCCTAACATAATATTACATTTTTGAAATTGATAATCCCATCCCAGTTTGCACTTTGGTGGAACTGCAGCCTACTCCAACTGAACTGATCAAAAGCCTGGAATCAACTCTGAATGGGTTTGCAGGGCCAACTTAGAACTTCCGGTTAACCTGGCAATCTTTTATATAGAAAGCAGGAAAACCTCAAAAAAAAAAACCCACATAGACACAGAGGGAACATACATACTCCACACAGGTAGGTCTTGTGTTGGAGCCTGATGCTCTGGAGCCGTGAGGTAGCAGTGCATGCTATCACAAATGTTACAGGAAAAGTTAAAATATTTATATATTTAATTGGAAATCTGTTATACTAATTACAGAGCAGTAAACATCTCACAAGTGCTGTAATTAAATAAGCTGGGCATATTTCACAAACTTGTGAAAATTTTTTTTTTCTATCCCTTAGTGTGGATTTGAAATAAACAGGGTCCATAAATGTCTGTGAAATGTTAAAAAGCTCAAATTGTAATTTACTAATATGTGTCATGGTTTACCCTTACAGGGTCTTCTTATACACCAGTGTCAGAATCCACCAGTTCAGCAAAGAGTGCCCATTCCAAACTGCTGCCAACCACAAGTCAAGGACTGAAAAGTAAAACTGAAAAGGATAACACTTCACACAGCAAAATCGTGGCGCCCTCTTCAGAGGATGTGCAGGTATCACTGCCAGTATTTAATGTAACCCAGCTCCCTGGAGCTCAGCATCTGACCACATCCTTTACTGAAAGACCTATGTCCTCACAATTGGACTTAATTACACCCATAACGGCAGCCTTGAATCTATCGGATACCAGCAATCCACCTAATGTAACCAGATCCTTTATGCAAAAGGATAGAAACACTCATCCATCAAAAACATCGGAACCAAATTTTAGTGAACTTCCAATAAATTTACCTTCTCCAGAAACGCCAGGACCCTTGGATCTGGATCTTAGTTCACACCCTTTTGAAGTTATAGAGCCATCAGATTTGGATCTTCAAGCATTCTCCTCTGAAACACAAGACATAGAAGACCTGGATCTCAGAACGCTGCCATTTGAAACCCCTGAGTTAACAGATCTAGATATGAGTACTCCTCCTTCTGAAATTCCAGGGATGTCAGACCTTGACCTAGCTGTATCTGAAGTCCCAGAGCTGTATGATTCTGACCGCGCAGTGCATTCCTCTGATGCACTAGAGATATCTGATCTAGACCTCAGTACTCCATCTTCTTATTTAACTGATATCCCAAAACTAGACCTCAACACAACAGCCTCTGACATGGTGGAGGAGCTCAGCATCCTCCCCTCAGATACACCAGAGGTCTCCAGTGTTGACCCTGGCTTACTTCTTTCTGATATACCCGAAGACCCTAATGAAGACTCCAGTGTGTCCCACTCTGATAATACACAGTTCTCTGATATGGATCTTGGCACAGCTTCTCCTGATACATCAGAGTCATCGTATGTAGATCAAAGGGAACCATCTTCAGAAACAATGGAGGCATCTGAGCTGATCCTTAGCACACCATCCCCTGAAACATCAGAAACCACCCCTAAGGGGAACCTGTCTTTATCTCCTTCCAAAATCTCATCTCCAGGTCAGGAGGAAGATGCAGATTTTCAGCCATCAGTCAGATCCTCCTCTCCTTCTTCTTTACCACCATCTAGTGTAACAACATTCTTTTCAAAGAACCCTGAAAAATCCTATGAAACATCCATTCTGCCAACTGTGTCTGTACTGGTAGCAGACACCGTTCCAGCATCTATACAACCAAGGCTGTCCTGGATATCCACCACTCATTCTGGTAAGAAATTATATCTGCTGCTTATGTTGATTTGTACACTGTCATGCATGCTCAGGTGTTCTATACCACATAAATGTTAATACATCAACTCAGGTTTAGATGCAGGAATTTGTGGACAACAGTATGAATTTATCAGGAGGATAATAGAAGGAGGTCTACCCTAACCGGCCAGGCTTTAGTAAACTCCATTATTGTGTGTTGCTGTTCAAGACACTCTTTGCTTATGCTAATAAAGACACTCTCTGGCAGTCAGTTTCAAGGGAATTATCAAACTGTAGAGATTCAGACTGAAATTTAAATCATCTGTGGGGACATATTGATCACAATTTTACACTTATAAATAAAACTTCATCTTTCATGAACTGGCTAAGTTGCCAGTATTAGTTTGAAATTTGTTGAAACAGCTTAGAAGATGGACCCACTCAATATCTTCCTGCCAAGGAGAATGTTACAGAAGAGACAAAAGGAACATATCTGGTATGCCTAAGGTATCATGATATATCACACATACAGACACAACAGCTGAGTTCAGCCCTGTGTTGGACAGCTGGATCCCTCTTTTGTCAGAGTTTGCAAAACCAGCTCCCAGTTCTTCTGGATGTATTTCTATGATCATGTCAGGATCCCTCATCTTACTCTCCCTTCCTCTGTTGGGATTTCTGAAGTACACCCCAGCAGACATCACACTCTATTTTGTAACTGAGCATGCACAACTCTGCAGTAAATGCAAGCCCTTTCCATATGGAATGGACAAGGTCCATTAGCTACAGTATGAAATCAGTAAAGTATGCAAGCCCTTAGCCGGCTCCAAATGCTTACTGTACAATTGTGAGATATCTTGGAAACTGTACTGTGCATTCTGCAATTGCCTCTTCACTGACCCGTGACAAACGTGAGTGCTTCACACAATTTACTCTTTATGGGAACTGTGCATTGATGCAGTTGGGTTATCACTTCCAAGTCTGCTTGGTGAAAATTATTATGGCAATGAATGTTTAAATCGTTTCATACAGAATAAACTGTCTGAACTGGCGCAGGGAGGCAAAACTGGTTATGAAACAGTCCTCATGTAATACCACAATGTAATCATTTTGGGAAAAATTTGCCCAACTGTGTTCTAAAGTGGTTTTACCATAAAGGCATGTCTGGTTGGGCACATATATTTTTTCTTCTTCTTATTATTATTATTATTATGTTGTGTTTTCTTCTGCATCTGTCTTTTCACACTAGGTTGTGAATAAATTTTATACATTGTGACAATTAGGGGCATTGCAGCACCCAAACCCCAAACACTGCCTCAACTACACAAGTCCCAGGTTCAAACAGAAGGTCTATTAACCAAAATTCCTTACAAAAAAGTTTCTCACAAGTTGTAGAATCACAATGTTCTACTTCTTTCTTCTCTCTTTCTCTTTTATTTCTCCACTTCTCCCAGACGAGTGTTGTCCAGCTCCATTCCCAAAGAGGCTGAGCATCCTCCTTTATATTAAAACCCAGGAGTACTGCCGGTGCTAGGGCATAGCCTGATGGAATCACTATTAGGTTGAGTGGAAGTCCCTGAGAGCAGGGATCACAAATCCCCACAGCCCCCTCTAGCAACACCCCCAGTAACCCAGCATGCCAATGGGTCTACAGTTCCCAGCATGCCTCCCAGGGATCAGGAATTTTGGCACCTAACATGTCAGGGAAGCATTTAACCCTGGTCAGTAGTCTGCTCTGGTCCTTCTATCACACTGGCCTCCCAGCTGGTATTGTTCTACAGTCCTACCCAGCCGGGTACCCAGTTCTAAACTGGCATCTTCTTTCAACTTTCTGTCTAAGGCAGGGAAGACCCTGCCTTTCTTCTTGTGCCTCCAGCAGGCTGGCCACCTGTCCAGGTAAGGAACCTTAACCCATCCTGGTCAGGACACCTGCCATGCACACTGTCCTTTATAGATACTTATGACATAACAATTTCCTTCAAAAATCCAGGTGATGAATTATCTGGTTTATCCACAGTCCAGCTACTTTATTTTAAGCTTATTGCACTTGACCAACAAAGGACTACTGTTCTTACATAAATATTCCTTTGCAGGTTTTTTAAAATTTTTTTTTTAAATTGCTTTGCTTGCCATACACCCAAAACCCCACATGCCCTGCCTGTGCTATGCACCAGCCACTTTGCATCTTGTTCGCTTGCGTTGTGAAGAGGGGGGGCTGAACACACCCCAAGGAAACATGGTCGCTCCTCGGACAACCCCTCTTAAACGGTGATACAACAGGAAACACATAGTTTTTTTTTTTTTTTTTACCTCCTCTTTGCTGGATCAGCTGCTGGATTGCTGCTGCTGCCGTGCCGCGTGATCTTCATCTCTTGCGGCGCACTTCTGTCATATCACCTATGTCCATGTATTCAATCTCTTTTCGCTTTTACCTTTTCATCAATATCGTATTGAATTTTGATTCCGTGTTTTGAACTACATCGTGACAGCGCAACGTATAACTGCATGTGATGGCAACACGAATTATACAATCTACACATCTCCGACTTAAAGTTCAAATCCGAACAATATATTCGATCTCTTTTCGCTGTTCCATTATTTCACCGAGTAATAATTTCAGTTTGTTTACGCTAATGCAATCTTTACTATCGTTTTTTGAGACTTTCGAATTTTTGTACTTCCATTATCTGTAACCTGCTCTGCATGTGTATCGCGTTTTTGAATTCTTTACAATGTTCTACTTTGTCATCTACTCTTTGTCTTATTTCCAGCCCTGGGCGTGGTTAAATCTCTTGGCACAAAGACTCGTCTTGTGGGACGCGAAGGTGTCTCTCTGAGAAAATCACGCCTGTGGACTTATGTCCTGTCCCAAGCTGTTTCCTACTTTCAGCCTAATACTGCTTTGATCGGATCCAGCCCACTGCGATACTGAATTAGATAAAGTGGGCTTGTCTGACATTACAGGGCATAATTGACTAATCAAGGACACAATCGGTTCTATGTCCCATACATTTATATTTCATATCAAAGTCAGCAGCACACCCAGTTCAGAGAGCTGTTTCAATTAATATTAATTACAGAGAATGCAACCCATTGCATGCAGAGGTCATGACCAGCCATATTTTTTTTTCCCAAAGGGGAGTATTTTAAACATATTGTACAATATTCACATGTGAGGACTGCCAGTTGTCTGCTGGCATAGAAATTATTACATTTTTGCATACATTAATTCATTTCAATTCAGCTTATTTTTGTATAGCACTCTTTACTGAGAGCAGACGCCGAACATTATGTGTAACAAGTTTGCATGTAAATGCAATTACAAAATTACTAATTACATAATGAGTACACACAAAGACATAGATTTGTTTAAACAGACTGGAAAACAAATGGAACCCAACAATATCTGTCCATTAATGAATTAATGAACTATAGCCAGTTGACAATGGAGAAGAAGAAACAAAACTCCAGTTAGCTTTGAGACATACATGATTCACACATGGTCCTGGTTTCATCTTAAAATGTATTATGTATTCCTTTTCAAAATTTCTACACGGGGAAAAGGAAAGCAATGCAGTAGCAGTGGCATTGTCAAGTGTACAGAGTACAGAGTCTCTCTTCAGTATCATGATAAAAAAAACAACTTAATAGAAAACACAAATTGTCTTACCTGATGTACCCCTTACTTTTGGATCCATGCTCCTAATTCTTGAAACCTTGTGGAAAAAGGTAATTCTCTATTTGAGACACCCGCAGAGAGGGAGAGAAGCAACACTTCATAATTGGAGATGGTGATAAAATCACACAGAAGAAGGAAAATGGAATGCACTCTTCATCCTAGTATAGTGGCATCGCTCATACGTAATGTCATGTTGAATATTTTGCCCCTACTTCACTAGGTGTTTATGTCAGTAAACTAAACAGACATTTTGTTTCTTTTATTATAATACTGCAAACCCCTCTTAATCCAACTTAGGGTTGCCGTGGCCAGTGCCTATATAAGCGGGCATTGGGTAGGAGTTAACCAGTCCATTACAGGGTACACTCACAGATACACCCACGTTGAGTATGCATGTCTCAGGAAATGTGGGAAGAAAACAGGAATAGCTAAAAAGGCTTCACAAACACATAATTTCTAGTCGGTTTTCCTCAGGACTGGCCGCATGCCTGTCTCAATATGGCTGCCGAGTTGTGCTCCTCATTGTGTTTTCTTCATGGCCATGGTGTGAGAGAGAGAGGAGAGAGAGGGGTAAAGCAGCCAACTTTATACATTCCTGTCCAAATCTTTAGACCAATGGGGCATTGTGGTACAAAATGGCCTCTGATTCAAAGCCAATCCCGAACAACCATACTTCAGACCAGTGGATGCCATTTGTTTAGCAGAAGCTTGCCAGCTAGGTACTTTTATGCGGGGGATGTTTCATAGAATGTCCAGCACAGAATCCAAACTGGTTTTAGGCACTTCCCCCAACTTTGCAATA
Organism: Polypterus bichir lapradei; assembly: GCA_026402145.1. Taxonomy (NCBI): domain Eukaryota; kingdom Metazoa; phylum Chordata; class Cladistia; order Polypteriformes; family Polypteridae; genus Polypterus; species Polypterus bichir. The sequence continues at coordinate 35,790,910 of JANRMT010062797.1, forward strand.
AAATTCATATCATGAGTCAGTCCTAAAGACTCAGGGGTTGGTTAGTTAGACATGAAAACATTGCTGTTCTCATCAATGAAATAAAACGTTCCTCCTGAAACACTAATATTTCATTTGCTTTGTCTGACTTACAAATAAAGACATACAAAATATTTATCAACTTATATACAAAATGTCACTCCACCGAAGCTATGGTGGAAAAGCAACACACAAAAGTGGCCCAGGACCTACAGTGCACAAGACCTTATTGGTTCATGAAAGCAAAGTTCCTGCAGTGCGAAAACGCCTGTAATGTCCTGTTCATAATAGTGTTTCTAATTAAATATCGATAGACCAGTTACCTTAAAAAAATGCAAATGTGTGTATTTGTTGAGTACTTTTCTATTACAGAATTTTCCCTGCTCCTTCTTTTCTTTGTCATGACTATATGCATAAAAGGGAAAATCACCCCATCAAAATAACAATTCAGTGCTCCGTTGTACCACTAACCCTTCTTTTCTCATATATTGTATGAATCCATTTTCTTTATTACAGGATCCCAATGTTTGGAGCCTAGCCCTAGCCAGGTCAGCAGGTCATCACAGGGCACACTTACACAATGGTCCAGTTTAGAATCAACAACCAGATCATCCTAGTTTGTGAACATTGAAATATACCTTAAGTATCACAGGTTCACAGGTTCAAAAAACCCTTGAAGACACTGATTTAAATAAATGTGCTGTGATAAACTAATCGTTGAGCGACCTATGCTGTTAATGTGTAATAATAAGACTGAATCCAGTAGAGTGCTTAAGACCACAGTCACTGTGCCCTGATCAGCTTATTAGCATGTCTCTGTGCAAGAGCCCTGAATATGACTGAACAACTGCTTAGAAAATCAGAAGCTGACTATGACTAATTTGTTTTGTGATAGTTTATTTATATACAAAAAGTCAACTGCAGGCTTCCTTCTTTTGTGTTTTCTCTTTCACTGTTCTTTAGAAACAGGAGACACCCAAACGTCTAACAAAACTGCTTCTGTCAGCGTGCAGACTCACCCCACTGTGACTTCTAGCAGCAGGCATTCAGGAAGCCTGGTTAGCAGGCTGCGGCCCCCTCCTGAAACTGGACTGGAGGACCTGGAGAAACTGGAGTCTGAAGGTACAGCCGGTGGAATGATGGAGGGTGTGCATTGAGGGGGCAAATCAGTATTTTCCAAGATGCATTCAAAAATGTTGAGTTGATTAGTTTTTAAAACCATTGTAGATGCCACATGGGTAGGACAAGTACCCTGGCCAGGAGAGGGGATATTTCCTTGCCTGGACGGTAGACTCCTAATGGACAGATAAGCATCCCGGCCAGGGAGAAGAAAGGGAGCTGGAAGGGATGGATGGACAGCCCATTGAAAGAAAAAATATCACTGGGGTTTTTTTACTCCCCCAGCACACTAGATGGCAGAGGCATGCAGGGAGATGTGGTCCGGCAGAGCAGCCCTGCTTGGCTCACTGGGTGCTGCAAGAGGGCGCTGCAGGGAGACAAGCTCCCTGCTGCGATGGACTTCTGTATGACCCGGAAGTGCTTCCATTGAGCAATGGCCCTGGCACTGGAAGTACTCCCAGGTCCTTAATAAAAGGGACTGCACTCCCTTGGCCAGGTGATTCGGAGCTGGGAGAAAGAAGGGCAGCACACGTCTGGAGGAGGGCAGTGCAGTGGTAAGAGTTGGAAGGAGAGAGATTTTGCGGATATTGGAGAGAGAAACCTGTGTTTTGTGTTCTTGCAACCATGGAAAGGATATTGGTGAATAAACCAACCTTTATTTGAACCTGGGGCTATGTGTGTGATCATGTCGGGGTTTGGGCTCGCTGATGCCCCGGTTTCCATCACATCATCTGATCTGATAACTCCTCACTTATACTGGCATGAAAATGGTAAATGATGAAAATCTAGTCTGAAGCAGAAGTTCCATTCACTTCCTTCTTTCCCACTACTGCAGAGGAGCATGACAGTGAGGAAAGAGATGAAGAGGAAGAAGAGGAGGAGGCAGAAGACACACCTGAATCTGATGAAGATGAGAGTCAGGAGGATGACTTGGAGATGTTTGCTGTGACCCTTGTCACAGCCTCCCCAAGCCAAACTCCGTATCACCTTCCTGCTGGGAATGACTGGGCACAGCGCAACCAGGGTCTCGGTATGTCCTCTTCACTTTTCTATATCCAAATGCATAGGTGACCATAGAGTGAATGCCGACTGTATGCTTTAGGGTCGTAAGGTGTAGAAAAGGGCAGAGCAGGTTCATCTTGTCCCAAAGAATAGTTTGGACAAAAAGGTGCCGTTTTGTCTGTATTCTTCTGGGCTCTCCAAACAACTACAACATTTATTTATTAAACATGTTTTTTATTTTTATTTTATTAATTTTATTTAAAACTAGGTGCCTTTGCCCCCTGCTTGCTCCATTCACCAACCCCCAGGCCGGCACCACGCGCTAGCCACTTTGTGGTTCTGCCGCTCGTGTATGGGGATGCGGATGTACAATTTAAAGAGATTGTTGTTTTCATGGGAATAGTTACATATGCATAATAGAACTAACTATTTAACATTACAGCAAGTAATTAACCATATTAAAAAATAGTAAAACATAATTTGAAAGTAAATTATGTTTCATGTTTCGGTAGAGTTATTCGTTGCATAATATGATTTTGTTCTGTTTGGCTTTGAAATTAACATGCAAATACTTTTTAAACTTACACTTTTACTGTAAAACTTCAGTAAAAACAATTTTATGTATTAACCTTTCATCAATATTGCATTGAATTTTGATTCTGTGTTTGGACTTTCATCGTGACAATGCAACGTATAACTACCCGTGAGTGAATTTTCGTTTCTTTCTCTCTAATAAATAAACCGACTTTTTCAAATGTTTGTCTCTGAGATTTGTTAATTGTCTTTGCAAAAGCTATTCTAACCAGAAACTGTTAACGTTTTAATATGAATGGCATATCAAGATCTCCTTTGTTGTCTAATGTTATACGCAGAAAATGTACTACATTACCTTTCTTGGATACATCCTTCTTTCTACAGTAATTAGGGCGGTGGAAGACTGGACGGTGTTAACGGTTGTAGATATTCTTTGGGATATTGTAAGTTGATGTTTTCATCTTCCGCACGATCAGCACTGTTTCAGCATAGTCTATTGATACATATTTATCCAATTTGCAGTGTAACCGATCAGCAATATTCGCGTTAATTCGTTTGACTTCATCGTTTCTCGGTGCTAGGATTGTCCGTGTACTCTTCTGTTGATAACTTTCTTTATTGACAAATGTCCCAGGATTCTCCAGGGTTGTGCTACATGCGACGTCATTGAAACATCCATATAAATATTGGAACATGTTTTATTTTGTGTCTAAGATTGGAAAAACTTGTGAAAAAATGCTTGTGTTTTCTTAGTGCTTTTCTGGTTTTGACACTTTTTGCTCTAAACTTTTGATTATGATTCTTGTTTCATCCTTGTTCTGATGAAAGATTGTTTTAATTCTTGGTTTTTAATCCTTCCGTGTCTCTGCCTTATGACTTCCTCCTGGTCTTTTACACAAAAGAATCCCCAAACTATTATTTAGACAGAACATTGTCCTGGGTGAGAGAGATACAAGGAAGAAATCAGCCTTCAAGGAGCTCAACCATGTTGTTGTCTAAATGGTACTACATGACATTAAGCCAGTTTCACAATCCTGGATTATTTGGATAGGACCACAAGGGTAGGAGTGGTCACAAATGTCCAATGCAGTTTCTTAATTAGACAGAAATCAATACCAGTTCAGCTAATATATGGCCTTTTGTTATGATTTGATGGAATTTGAAACAGTGAAAGAGGGTGATGGCCTCCAAAAACACTCATAAACCAAGCCAGAACTTTCCCTATCCAGAATGAAATAGACCTAACTAAAGGCAGCCTGATTCCAAACTTCAAGAGAGGATACATCTTAAAATGTTCAAAATAGTTCTTTAAATTTCCCATAAAAATGCACATAAATGTCCCAAAAAAGAGAGGAACTGTAAATCCTCTTTTCATCTGGCTAAATGAAATGCAATACTCGAGAACTAAAGACAGAAGCAAAAGATATCCAGAATCCAGAAAATCAACACTCACAATTAAATGAACACTCCAAACGACAAGGAACTGTTGAAGGTCCTACTCCCTGCCTCCAATTATATAGGCTGCAGGCGGTCCTTCAACAGTGATGTCAGAATGGCTCCACCTCTTGGGGCCCCACTCACAAAACAAAAGGAACACAGGAGGACACAGGATATGTAGATAATAAATCTATATATATAAAAGCCAAATACCACTGACTCACTCATCATGAAATCTCCTGAACCATGAGGACTTGGGACTTAAAATTTGGAACGTAGGCTGGGATTGACTCCAGCATACCCCTGTGACCCTGTAGTTAGGATATACATGTTTGGATAATGTATGGATGGTTACTCTTGGCCCATAGGTGCTCGCTAAGAAAGTTTTAAAAAATAAATAAAATATAAAGAAGTTTTAAAAATTTTGTGGTCCAAGCACAAAATTTCTTATAGTTTTTTAGACCCGTTTGTACGTCTGTCCGCTTTTCATGAAAGAATTACTTAACAGATTTAGATCAGGTTTTTTTCTATTTGCTTGAACATTTCATTCATTTTGTGACTTTCTCATCGTGCTAAGTATCATCATAGTTCACTTGCAGTACTGATTTATTAGCGCGAATCTGAGAAAGACTAATCGGGCTGAGGGGAGAGGGTCGGGGCTCTCCTCACTCACGCATCTGCCTCGGGGCATAATCTTAACTCTGCTTAGTTAGCAAAAGAGAGAACTACTTAACGGATTTAGATCTTTTTTTTTTCTATAATTTGCTTGAACATTCTGGTTGATTTTGTGACTTCTATCATTGCGCTAAGAATCACAGTTCATTTGCAGGAGCGATATATTTGCGCTAATCCGAGGCAGAGGCTGCAGGCCGAGGGGAGGGAGAAGAGTGACATCAGCAGTAGAGAGCTGGGCTGGGCCCTCCTCACCGTCCTATTTAACTAATATGCGAGCAAAGCCGCAGGGAATGGCTAGTAATATATAAACAGAAGAATAGAAACCGAAAAAAAACATGAATACAATAAATAACACTCCACACTAAACAACAAAGGCATGGCACCCCTCACATATACAGTAAAATGACTTATAGAAGACATTTTAAACTGGGTTTAGTTCTCAGCATGGTTAGTGGTTATGAATTGTTTCTCTCCATCACCTGTTGGCTCTTGGTGATGCTTGATGTGTGGGTGGGTGGGCGTCAATGCACCCTCTGTTTCATTGACTACAGGGCTTAGACTCTGACTTTCTGTAATCCAGTACTAAAAAGGGTAGATTTTAACATTTGGTGTGTGGATAGATTTTTTAGAATAAAAACGTTCACACACTATAAAGATGATGTAATATGTATGCAATAATGGCAAACTGGGTCAATGATGTCAAAAAAACCAGAATGTCACCCAAGACAAGGGAAAAAAATTCACAAGGTAGTTGTGCAGCTGTAGCTTCTGTGTTTTTAAAGCAATGTCCTTCAGTGTTAGCGAATTGATCTACTGTGCATGTTACACCAAAAACAGTAGAAATAACTGGATGAGTGCACCAGAGGCTAAAGATCGTTTTGGCAGTAAGAATGGCACTACATGAGTCTTCAGTGTATTGAAGGACTGTTAGCCTTGTTCCATCCATTTTCCAACCCGCTGAATCCGAACACAGGGGTCCGCTGGAGCCAATCCCAGCCAACACAGGGCACAAGGCAGGAACCAATCCTGGGCAGGGTGCCAACCCACCACAGGACACGCACAAACACATCCACACACCAGGGCCAATTTAGAATCACCAATCCACCTAACCTGCATGTCTTTGGACTGTGGGAGGAAACCGGAGCGCCCAGAGGAAACCCACACAGACAAAGGGAGAACATGCAAACTCCATGCAGGGAGGACCCAGGAAGCGAACCCGGGTCACCTAACTGCAAGGCAGCAGCGCTACCACTGCGCCACCGTACTGCCCCTGTTAGCCTTGTTCTTCTCTAGAAACCAGATAATGCTGATGCTCATAACATCCATGGAGCACGCCTTACCCTCACTGGATGTGGCTACTCGTATGCAAGTGAAAGATTTCAAATGTTAGTTATTAGTCAATGAGAAAAAGCAATACACAATTCCATATCTAAAATGGCAGGGATCTGTAGGCTGTCTGCCTTCCTTTAGGCAACAAAAAGTGGAGCATTGACAGGCCTTCGATAAAACAGTGTGGTGAGCGAGACCCTCACTGAGTCACTGAAGTCTGGCTTTATACTGCTGTGGTCAGCAATTCATCGGAACTGCAAGGCCTGCTGACAACAAAATATTGATTTTAACACCCGCCTGCTTCTGAGTTGCTTGAAAAGCAGACTGGTGTAGTGCCATAAGTAGGAGTCATTTCAGGATATCTCGAGAGTATACTAGTCTTGTTGGTGCTCCTCACTATCCACATCTGCTTGTTGGACCAGGTAGCAATTAACTGCAATCCTTTGCCATGTAGGTCTTTGCCATTCAGCTGTCTCACAGCTCTCACTGTCAAGTCATTTAAGTCATTAGAAGTATTAAATAGTCTGAATCTCCCTGGCATTTATTCACTCAAAGACTTGTCTTACAGTTAAAACTGACAGACGGATCTGTAAACAAATGATCGTCGGGTACTTTTGTTGTTTTAAATCAATTTAGTTTATCAAAAAATAAGCTGTAATTGAGATATTAGCAATATGAAAAACAGTATATCAGTATTCTAATAAAAAAAAGGTAAACTGAACACAAAAATCACAAAAAAATCCTATGCCTCAACCCAAAATCTATACTTTGAATTTGCTCAGTTCAAGTTTTTTCAAACACTGCCCTTGACTAAACATAATGTAGACAATAAAACTGTGAGACAGATCTCTAAACTCCAACAGATCCTAAAGGCTCACGATGTCCGGCCACTCGTTTTTCAATTAAGAGGGCAGTCTGATTAAGCAACAGATTAATCAACAGAAATGAGCTTCTGCTGCAACAAATGGAAGGTTAACCTTTAATTCTTTGAAGTTCCTTTGCTTTTCTAAGACAGGGGTGTTGAACCCTGGGCCTGGAGGGCCATAGTGGCTGCAGGTTTTCATTCTAACCCTTTTCCTAATCAGTGAACTGTTTTCACTGCTAATTAATTTATTTTCTTTATTTTATTTTTAAGGATTCAGTCCTTTCTTCATTAAACAAGAGTCGAACATAAATGAGACGTGAAACAAGCTAAACTGGGGATTCAGACTCCAATCTGTTTCTTACTGAGAAGCAAATTCTTGTTGTTAATTAAACCCATTCTTTAATTCCATGGCTTATTGCTGCTCTCATTCTGCCACAGCAGACATTTCCAAAACTGTTGATTTCCTCCTTTTTCTAAGACCACCGTCAAAATGTTTTGGTGACCTAAGCAGATCAGCCTTATGAGACCTTCACCATTTTTTATGTTCAGATATTGAGTGATAGGCACAGGAGGGCTGCATATGTGGCAACTCATTTTGTGTCTCATTATTGTTTGGCTGCTAATTAAGGAAAAAGAAATAACTAAGGAGTCTTGAGTCAACTAAGGCAAAAGAAGTTAAATAGCTGAAAAAAAATGGTCACTAATTAAGAAAATGGTTAGAATGAAAACCTACAGCCACTGCGGCCCTCCAGGACTGGAGCTTGACACCCCTGTTCTAAGCCATTCACACATCAGTGCTCAAGCTTCTTCATGCAGATTAAAGAATCTGTCCTTCATTATGTGACTGGGCCGTGGTGTCCAGCTTTGGTGCAGGAGAGTCGCAGTGACTGGAGGTTGTCATCCCAACCATTTCATAATTAGTTTCCAGTTTTTCCTGCTAATTAATCTCTTTTTTCTTCTTAAGTTTAAATGATTTTTAATTTAAGTCTCAGAACCCCTTAATTGTTTCTTTTTCCCTTAATGAGCAGCCAAACAATAACAAGATACAACATGAGCCAACAGATGAACAGCTAACCTGTGTCCTTCCTACAATATCTAAAAATAAAGAAAAGTGAAGGTCTTGGTAAAATTGACCTGCTCAGGTCCGCAAAACATTTTGATGGTGGTCTTAGAAAAAAAAAGAAAATCATCAGTTTTGGAAATGAGTGTCAGTCTGACGTAGATGTAATGGCTCTGGACTTCAAATCCTGAGGATAAGGCATCGGGCAAAAAAAAAAAAAAAATAATGAAGGTTTTCTATGGCAAAATGAGGGCACCAATAGGCCATGGAATTAAATAATGCTTATAATTAGTACACACAATATTCAGCAAGGCGTTGGTGCAAAAGTGTCAAGTGCTTTTATTAAAAACAAAGTGTTGCAGAGTGCAGTGCATCCAAAAGTCAAAAAATAAATAATCCAATAAAACTGGTGAACCGCCTGCGAGTTAAAATGCCATAAATAATCTCAGAATAAAACCATCCTGACAATGGGTTATTTCTCTTGTCCTTCCCGGGGCTAGAGTGTCTTTCACTCCCTGTCTTTCCAGTTCACCCAATGGGTTTTGGAACTGGTGGAGATGCCAGCAGTTGCAGTCCTCTCTTCCGGCTCTCATCGAGACTACCTCCGTCAGTTTCTGCTGCAATGTCCTGATTTGGCCCCTCCATTCTCCACAAGCCCTTTGTGGCATCTACCGGATTCCTAGGAGGGTTCTGCCTTCTTACCCCACTCCTTCTCAAATGCTCAACATGTTCGAACCACTCCTGGAGCAGCGATTGCTCACTTCATCTTGAAGTTATATCTACCATCTGCTTCCTCACCCTGTGCCACATCGGGCGCCCTGATTCTGCCTTCTCTCTTGCTGCCTCTTTTTTTCTTTCTCCTTCTTGATTTTTCTCTATGTTCTCGCCTTGTCTAATATGTTGACTCCCTTTATACTGGCTGATTGGATGCAGGTGTGACCCTCCCTGCACCCTAGGTGTAAATGAAGCACTTGACCAATCTGCTTGCATTTGCAAGTGAGTGTGTGATCAGCCAAGCACCCCAATCGACTCCAGAGTAGAGTGTGCTCACACACATCTGCACCCGTTCAGACCTGGCACGCTCCAGGATGCGATTATTTATTTTAAACTGCACTTCGCCGTGGACCTCTCATCATGCTACCGTGATGTTTTAGCCAGAAGAGCATGACCTGCATGCATTTAACCATCCCTTCTGCTCCCTAGACTGGCCATGGAAGCCCAGTTAACAAACCCACCTGGTTAGAGCTGTAATGTTAGTCTTTCTCCTTTCAATCAAGGACAATGTGATGCTGCAGGCACTTAAAGTTATGTTCAATAATAACTAAAAAGACTAATGTTATTTGAACCACTTTCAGAGTAGTATTGTGTAAATTTGCACAAAATTAATTTGTTATATGAAAATAGCATATTCAATAAAATGTTGTGTTTATACTGTATATACCTGCACAAATAGGCAAAAAAATAAAGTTTCAAAAGGCTAAAATTACTTGTCTCCGGTGGGCTGGCGACCTGCCCGGTGTTTGTTTCCTGCCTTGCGCCCTGTGTTGGCTGGGATTGGCTCCAGCAGACCCCTGTGGCCCTGTAGTTAGGATATAGCAGGTTGGATAATGGATGGATGAAATTACTTGTAAGACAGCGATTTTTAAAAAATACCAAATATTTCCTGGAAGTGTGTGAGTACAAAGCTTTGATTTTTGGCAGTAAGATATAACATCTGTTGTGAATTCGGCTTCATAAAGTTCAAAATAAGGCCCTGCTTCCAAAACTACATTCAGTGAGTCCTAGCATCAAAGTGAGCCTTGAGGGGCAGGCTTGTGGCCTGAATAGGCCCAACAGAAAACTTGTCAAGGCATATAAACTTCATAAATGTGAAAAGGAGAGGGAAACTGTAAACACTCTTGGCTCAAAAGCTGAAAACAAAGTTTCTTTACATTTGAAGATTTATTTAACAAAAATCTCAAATAACAATAAACAAGTGTTAACATTTCCTATGCTCACCATTTCTTACCGTGATTAGAGCCTTCGGTGTTTGTTCCTGAATTTCTTCCACAATAGCAAATCTTCCTTCCTTCAGTCTCAGTTTTATTTTCAGGCACAAAAAATAGTCACAGGGAGTGAGATCTGGTGAATATGGGGGTGTGCAAAGCAATACCCACATTGTTTTTGAACAAAAGCTCTTATTTTGACTGATAATGCAATGTGTGCAGGTGTGCCATCATAGTGTAAAATGCAGTTTTGCACGCACCACTGTTCCAAGCGTATTTTTTTTCCTGATGCTTTCCCACAGATGCGTCCACACTTCAGTGTATTGTTCCTGATTAACAGTCTGTCCACAGGGAACAAACTCTTTATGAACAAGTCGGTCAATGTCAAAAAACGGACGTGCATAAAACCATCAAGGAGTTTGAGCAGAGTCATCCATCATATTGACAGCCAGCCAATCAAGTGTGGATGATATCACATGTCCCTGAAACCCAATGTGGAATTTTAAAATAAATATGGCTTGTCCGGGGGACAAAACGGAAAAAGAAACACCAACGTCAGAAGAGGGCGAGAGAGACGTCAGGAAAGGAGACAGAGAGATTTGCAAATGTTTTCATCTGATTGTCAGCAGAAACATCTCATGAATAACATCTACTGTATTGCTAAGCCACAAGCTGCTCCAGGACAATTTCAATTAAGCTCTTTCTAAAGACTAGATATATCCAGTCTTTGCTATTTCTTTAATTGCTTCTTCTACTGGTATTATTATTCTTTAATAAATGCCATGTTGTTGTTTACATTTCTATTGCCTTTAAATCTAGAATGACTGAAGTAATAAGGTAAATTTTATGAGCACCTGGAGCAGTTGGAAGTTTGCCATACACTTCTCTCTGGAGGGTTTATCAGGCTGAGGAGGGGAGCTGCATCCATGAGGGAACAGTGTAGTAAAGTAAGACATCATTTTTAGGTCTGAGATATATCTAAGACATCATCTGTTGTTTGTGCCAAAGATAGGTAAGTGTCTTAAAGTGCTAGGGAGTGGTGGGCTGTGCGTGGGTCATTCATACGGCACATAAGTGCTTAAAGTGTTAAGGAGTGACGGTGGTGTATGCGTCATTCGTATGGTACTTATGTGGTTAGGGTCTGTGTGTTTGTGCATATCTATGTATGTGTGTGTTAACCTTTAGGTGCGAGAGTAGGCCAATCCGGTAACAAACTTGAGTAAGTTGAGGGTAATACCACGATAATACAGCAATCATCATTGTCTCTTGAAAATCTGCCTTGGTGGTTTGAGTCACCTGCATAATTGTAGAACAAACAGCAGAAATACGCACTCGATCAGCACAGCACAGTGCCACTTGGTGGACTGATTAACCAGACTGTAGGCTTAGAATACCTGGCGATGTATTTGATAACTACACCCTAATCCTGTGCTATTAACCAATTTCAGGCATTTTTGGGTCCTGCATCCTATACCATAACAACACAATTACTTGTACCACGCATGCATAAAAAATGCATAGGATCATGTCAAGAAAAGATTCCGTTTCTTCTATCTGTAGAGCCTTTAATCTTATAAGTGTTTACATCTAAAACATCAAAAATGATAATACTGTAAGTGAAAATGTCTGTAAAATGAAAAAGTCTGACTTTTTTTATAATCTTCAGTATTCCTCTTCCTTCTTCTATGCCTTTCTTATTTTGTGATCACAGTATACAGTACATGTATGGTGGATTTCCAAATGACCTGTAAATCTATGAAAGTCAGCCACATAAACTGTAAATATTTGCATCTAAAGAAACTAATGAAGAATATCTGAGCTGGCAAAACAGGTACCGACAACTCAAGGTTTACAAGCAGTTTTGTTGAAAATGTCTTTAACTGAACAGACTGTTGACAGTAACAAGATCCATTATTTTAAAATGTGAACAATGGAATGTGTCGATGAGCATCAGAAATGCAAACTGCCCCATGGAGAAGTTCATCAAACTGTGTAACATATGAAGGATTAGACTGCCTAACACATGATTTATTTTTCCAACCCATTGTTATCATCAATGCGTTTCCATCTGATGTAATCAAATCTAATGGAAAACTAGTAATAAAAAAATAGAAAAACAGTGCAAAAGCAATAGACAAAAGGCAGTGTTGGTGCAAGGCCTGTAAACTGTTATGATTCTGAGGTTGTTAGATTTTTTTACAGGATACATTTCTGAGAATATTTTTAATTTATATCACGTCACCACATCACTAGTTTTATTCTGGTCATGGATGCCACTCTTTTGCAATATGTTCTCATTTTAGTAGCCATCTTATTTATTGCTGCCATGCTAAATGATCAGTGATGACGTGTTATTGTGTTGGGCGTTCCTGATGCCATGAAAGGTGGGAGTGCACAGTTCATGGTGCCCATGTTTTGGACTGTTGGTGTTTAGTTAGCTAAAACATCTCTCAGGGGAGTCTGAACTTTGCATGCTTTTTGACAGGAGTTTGGTTCACGTATTGGGCTTTGGATGTTTAGTTTAGACCTCAGCTTGTTTTTGACTTTTGAGTTCTGAACATCTTCAGGTCCTTCTTATTTTTATTTGCGTAATTTCATCCAGGAAGAACAGTAAATACTGATCTTGTATAGTACCATACAGAATATTGACAGAGTGTCACAGTGAAACCCAGGTGTCTTTGCCATCTGGTTATTAAAAGGTACCTTAACACTCTTTCATATTGCAGCAGTTTCCAAAAACACATTTCATTTTGAAGCAAAGGCATGTTAATTCACAGAGTGATGCTCCTGCCTTCTTTGAACCCTAACTTATGAATCCAATCAGTATAAGCCAGCTTTCTAAGAGAAACACTTTCTGAAGAAATAAATCATGTGCCATCTGAATCCAGTCTCTCAGACCCCCACAGTGCCCTGCTTTACACAAGTGCAGGACCATGCTGGACAGGCTGGTAAATATGCAGGCCAAGCCAGCAGACAGCAGGAAATGTTGCCAGCATCACGGAGTTGTGGAGCTGCAAACGCATGGAAATGTGTAGAGAGAGCTGCTTTTAGGCAAAGAATGACACAGCACCAGTCAGTATCTGTGGGCAAATGTATTTACAGACAGCAGACACCAGATGGCAGCAGAAATTTGTTCAAATCAGTGCAGTGCTCAAAAGAACTTGAGTTAGAAATTAATATTCTGGGTACCCCATCTAAATAGTCTTCCTGCCTAAATCAGTCTGGGACCCTGAGTGACCCTGATCATGAAAGGCAAGCATGACAATTTGAGTCTACATATATGGGCTGACACTTCATTCAAACTCTTTCTGTTATCTATCCATCCCTGGAGTGATCTAGAGTGATGCCTACTCCAGAAAAACTGAGCACAAGGCAGGGAAAAATTTTGGACATATTGTCAAAACATGCACACGTTCACACTTACTTACTAGGAGTCAATTTCCATTTGCCAATGAACGTAACCAAAAGGCCTTGGGGATGTGGGAGGAAACCCAGAGTGCCCAGTGCACACCTCCATGTTCTTCTCACACCTATTTACTAGTAAGAAAAAGCAACACAACCCTCTCAAAGGTGCTTAATCCAGTTCAGGGTCTCAGGAGGCCCACGGCCCACCCTGGCAGCACTGGGTGTAAGGCATGAAACGGTCCTGGACAGAATGCCCACACACCTGCAATGGCCCTCACACAAGACCCATCAACCTGAACAGCACTAGCATTTAATAAAAATGTTCCCACACCAATTATCTTATTGGCTGAGTTTGTCGGGCTAACTGATTGCTTGACTTTAATTTTACAGTGAAGCAATAAGTATACAACATGATCCTGATGCTCAGATGTAGCCTGCAAACTTTCAGTAAACTGCATGTACTATCGACTTTAGTTTTACGTGCACAACAGCCATTCTCAGCGTTTTATGTACCCCAATTTACAGTTTGGTTTGCCTGAAGTTTTCCTAAAGACTGGGCTCACTGCTGTCTTTATATTTATTAATTAAGAAGATTTGACTTTAATGCTAGTTGTTGCCCTTCACTCAAGTTTAATAATAATAATGCATTTTATTTATATAGTTTATTCTTACATAGTAGTGCACTTCTCGGTAAGCTCATTAAGGGCCTTGCATAGGTTATCAGTTTTTAAAAGTGTACTTCATTCCTTCCATTGCACACCGCTTAATCACTTTCAAAGTCTTGGGAAGCTGGTGCCTACCCTGGCAGTAGTAGGCAAATGGAGGAGAGGGCATGGTCCATCACAGGGCACAATCACACATATCCTAAGGCAGAGTTAGTGCCGTCAGTCATCCTAACAACCAAGTCCTGTGGGGCTGTGGAACGAATGTCCATGCATTAGAAAGTGAGCCAGAGAGAGAAGCTGGCAGCAGTAAAGGACCTGTGTAGGTCAGTGTGAAAAATCATGGACTCCTAGGTGATGCAAAGGGCACAGAACAACAACAACATTTATTTATATGGCACGTTTTCATAAAATGATGTATCTCAAAATGCTTTACAAGATGAAAAAAGAAAAATACAAAAATAAGATTAGGCAATACTAAGTAACAAATGGGCGGAGTGGTGGCTCTGAGGCTAGGGATTTGCACTGGCAATCGGAAGGTAGCTGGTTCAAATCCCGTAAACACCAGAAGTGACTTTACTTCGTTGGGATCCTTAACCTGCAATTGCTCAGTCCTGGGTATGACGTTAATCTGCATCCAGCCCTGCATGTAGGCCCTCCAACCTGCAGCGAACACCATAAAAAACCTCCATCTGAACTAGTGTGGTGCTGAGGTGTCACCCATTGCATGGCTGCACTCAGGTCCTAATCTGGGATCCTGAATTGGTTTGTAATGTGGTGGGTGAAGCAATGCACTGTATCAGTGCGTGCTACTAACCCCTCTCCTCTAAAAACTCCAGAGGGTTTCTGCAGGGGTTCCAGGCCACGAGACCACCCAGCCCCCACTAGGCATTCTACCTACCATAAATGATCTCAATCAGTTCTCATCATTTTCAGGCTCCACGTGGAAGAATTAGACAGTGATGGTCATGTGGACCTCTAGCCTTCAATCCATCAATGTAGGGGCTGCATGGCACCCTGATCAGGTGGTGGGGGGCGCAGATCGCCACCACAGAAAAATGGAAAAAGAACAGCAGAGAAAGTAGGGGTTAGAACGGATTTTGGAGCCATGAAAAAAATGATAATTAAATGCATATACAGAATACCAGGGTTATACTAAAATGAAGCTTTAACAAAGCCATGTTAAAATAATGAGTTTTTAGCGGTGTTTTAAAGTGATCCACCGTATTAGCCTGGTGAGTTTCTATCAGTAAGCTATTCCAGATTTTAGGTGCATAACAGCAGAAGGCTGTCTCACCACTTCTTTTAAGTTTAGCTCTTAGAATTATAAGGAGACACTCATTTGAAGAAGGTTATGATCTGGAGTGTAAGGTGAGAGGCATTCTGAACTATAGGATGGACTGAGATTATTTAAGGCTTTGTAAACCATAACCAGAATTATAAAGTCAGTTCTAAATGGCACAGGTAACCAATGTAGTGACATCAAAACTCAAGAGATGTTCTCGGATTTTCTTTCCCTAGTTAAGATTCTAGCAGCTGCATTCTGCACTTGTTGCAATCGATTAATGTCTTTTTTGGGTGGTCCTGAGAGGAGTGCGTTACAGTAATCTAGCTGACCGAAAAAAAATCGTGAACTAATTATTCAGCATCTTGCAAAGTTATAAGGGATCTAACTTTTGCTATATTTCTTAAGTCTTAAAAAATACTGTCCTAGTAATCTGATTAACATGTGATTTAAAAGGGCATTGACAGAGGCACCAGCATACGAAAGAGTGGTGCAGCCTGGACACAAGCAGGCAATTCCCCCCAGGACACTAGAGAACAGGGACGACCAGCCGACAGTTTATAAGAGAATGAGTCCAAAGAGGAAACTCCAAAGAGTTGGGCCACTACAGGGCACATAGTCCAAGAAAGAAACGTGTGAGCTTGATAGCTGGCATCTGAGGTCTTGGGATAAAAGGACACCAGGAACTCCTAGAGGGGGCACCATATTTGTGTCTCTGTAGCCAGATAAGGCCTGAAGCAATTCTGAAGATTCGCCATTAGTTGCATGGGGATGGGACTTTAAGGTGAGTATGGAGTTGAGGAGAATTAGTGACAGAGGCTAAAAGGGAAGAACAGAGACCATGTTTGAGAGAGTAAGAGAAATACAGTGATAGGAGTGGAGAAGTGCAGTGCTTGCATGTGGTACCATTACACCTTAAACATAGGAGACCAATCAGGCTCAGGCTTGTGCTGTTTATGTCTGCTTTGTGTTTTCCCTGTTTCTGTCCCTCCATCACAGTATTTTGTGTTAAAAGGTGTCATTTTGTTAATTTTTTGCCTCCTCTATGTGTTTTCTGGATGCAGTGGGCACAACAGCAAAAACAGTGGAACATGCAAAAGCAACTCTTCCATTTTCTGACAAGCTTATATTTTCCATCAGCTCTCCTTGTTCTCGCTGTCATTCTGATGTTAGTAGAGGAGAACAAGAAAGGAGTAGGATCAATATGGCAGTGAAGTCAAATGTTTAAGCCACTGTGGTACTGCTCTTCAGGGAAGGGCACCCTGCAACATGCAGCATGAAGAGATGAACAAACCTGCTCTTTCTGCTGCTTTGAGAGGTAACCACTGAGTGAAATACAGACCCCTTGTGTGTGTATACAGATGTGTATATGAAGGTAATGACAAAAGTAAAATCGGGATGTCACCCTTTACATCATGAGAGCCTGAGCTTCTTTTTGGGCAGTGGTTAGCTCTGCTATCACACAACCTCAGTGGCTTGCGTTCAGAGGGGCTTTCCAGTCTGTAGGGGGCTTGCTTCCCATTTCAGTGCCCACATGGTGTTTTTTCTGGTGAATTAGGTGTCCTGCCACCACTTTCCAAAGACGTACTGTATGACTAAGTGTGCCCAGTGATGCATTGGTATTTGCACATGATTCTTGTGCAGTGCTGCCTGTGTAAATTCTGGTTCTACCCTCTAATAAAGAAATGGAATCTTAAATTAAAGGGCCATACAGGACACAATGGATGGATGCAGCTTTTACAAAGTAACTGCTTTATTACTCAATGCTGTTACAGCTCTATTAATTATTAACTAGCTGATTTCGACCTAATCTTACATTCAGCTGACCATCTCCAATTCTGCTAATTACATTCTGAGTTCTCTCATTAAAAAATTGTGAAGGTGTGGAGAATAGGAAGGCGACGCCCCAGCTTCTTTTAAGATGTAACTGTGAGACAGCCATATAGCTTAACCATTGGGAACACTTAGGGTAGCGTGGTGGTCCAATGGTTCATTTCTCAGATCCAGCGTGCTGCACGTAATCCAGCAGTTGTTGGAGTTTGGGTGTTTTCCACATCTCAAAGACATGAAGGTTATTTTGTAGAGGAGGTTCTAAACCAGCCCTGTGTGAGTGGGGATGTGTGTGAATAAATCCTGCAATGAACTGAAAACCTGCCTTGTGCTCCATGATAGGCTTTGGCCCCAATATGAGCCTAAATTGGATGAATTGGTCTTCAGAACAGGATTTTGGGTCATACAGGCAAACTGAGTGGTCACCTTTCTTATAGAATCATTCTTTTTTGTTCTTCATTTTGAATAAACACAATTTGAGTGTTCATGCTTATGTGTCATGAGGCCTGCAGCCTTCTGTAGTCGAGCTCTCTATTAGGTATTAGCCAAGAGTGCCATGCAGACACTTCGTAATGACTGCACAGGGCGGCAGCAGCTTTAAGAAGGGCGGAATCAGGAGACGTAATGTGATATTAATAGCAAGCCAAGGTCAGTGCCAGGAGGATGTGACACAAATAAACAATGGCCAGGATGTGAAATAAAATCATAAGTCGAGAGTCGTAGCGAAAGTGTCAAATACCAGAATATTACACATAGCCCAAGTCAAAACGCAAGGTGTAAATCAAAGTCGAAGAATGGAAAGCAATCCGTAGCCAGAAAGATCTTTAAAACAATCACACTAGAGTTTCAAGTGCTGAGTTGGTCACAAACTCGGATAGTAAAGGAGTGTTTGCTGCGAACGTTTATACCGTCACGGTAATCACATACATCATGTATCACACACTCCCAGACATCTTCCCTTACAAACAACAAGCAATTGTGGTGTTTGGAGCCTTGGAAAGGCAGATTTCAAAATTAGTGTCCTCAAAAATGTGCTAAATCAATAAACAAATCAGACCATTAAACTCCTTGACCTCTAAAACCCCCAAAAGCAATACCTCCATGAACTTTAGAGGCCAAAGAAAAGCAAAACAAAACACAAAAATAAATAAAATACAAAACAAAGTCCAAACCATGACACACTTTAAAAACTAATGATGCTGCTGCCGTTTGTTTCTCTATTGACGACTTTCAGAACACACGTGAGATTTAAGCTGTTTTAAATTTTAAAAAGTAACTAAAGAAGCAGTGCATATCTTGGGCTTTGGTGTGTGGAATTGTTTAAATAATAAGGTTGATGCCAAACTTTTGTGACTTGCTGCGAGTTAAGCTATTCTGATTGATGACTAAAAGGTGCTGTAGGGAAATGAATCATGGCCAGAGGTGGGTAGAGTAGCCAAAAACTGTACTCAAGTAAGAGTAGCGTTACTTCAAAATAATATTACTCAAGTAGAAGTAAAAAGTAGTCATCCAAAAAATTACTCAAGTAAGAGTAAAAAAGTATTTGGTGAAAAGACTACTCAAGTACTGAGTAACTGTTTGATCATAATAAATGATTTATTTTTTAGAAATGTTGACAAAAATATGAAATAATGTGCAAATTCTGCTATTTCTGAATAATAAAATAAAAAATGAGTAAAAAATAAATAATATCTTTACAAAATAAAGATTCACAAATAACACAAAGTTCCAAATCTAAGTTTTTCACAACAAAGCTTTTGAAGCCAATACTTACAGTAGGTAACATGTATGTTTGAACAGTACAAACTACTTACAGTGACA
The DNA here is from genome assembly GCA_026402145.1 of Polypterus bichir lapradei. NCBI lineage: Eukaryota > Metazoa > Chordata > Cladistia > Polypteriformes > Polypteridae > Polypterus > Polypterus bichir. The sequence continues at coordinate 35,809,937 of JANRMT010062797.1, forward strand.
AGATAACCTGTACACGTACAGTATAATACTGCATATTCACTTGACCCCCAAATAGCACAGCTGATAGAAAATAACATTAGAACAAGGCAGCTTGTGCACGTACAAGAAGTCTCACATTACCTTGACTGTCTGTGTCTGTGTATGTTTGGTTAAAACATGCTTGTTCTTCACTCAGTGAAGTGATGGTTAAGCTTCATCAGGAGTTGGCTCTCATTTTTCATGTACAGTGGAACCTTGGATTGCGAGTAACTTGGTTTGCGAGTGTTTTGCAAGACAAGCTAAAATTTTTCATAAATTTTGATTTGATAAATGAGTGAGGTCTTGCAATACGAGTAGTACGTATACGCTTTGTCTGCCGAGCGTCACACGATCACAGCTGAGCTGATGGTTCTTCTCTCTCTCGCTGCGGGATTGTGGGCAATCATCAGTCAGTGTGCCTCACTCAATAGTCAATATCCGTATGAGCGTATACTGTTTACTACAGCATTATGACCACGTGTGTGTGTGCTGTGACCTGTGAGTCCCCTTCTTGCACCCCAAAACACGAAGCTGAGTCTCAATACTTTAGCAACACCATCTTTATTCAGCTTGAAACAGGAACAGCGAGGTTATTTATTGTAGCGGGATCTGCCACTCTACTATACACAGACACAGCAGTCAGGCAGCGTCATGGCCAGGTTAGTGGCCAAGTAATACTGTGCCCTGAGCATTTATAATATTCCTTGTTCCTTGTATCACCCATCAATGGCAGGTGCTTATAGCATGACCGTGATCTTTTCGGATTCACTTTTACGGCTTTTACACTGGGTGTCTGCGGATTCTTCGTGACACTCTTCCGCGTGTCGTCCCGTTGGGTGAAATCCCACAAGAGTTTAGAAACTCACTCTCACCAGCCATGATTCTTTTCAAAGGTAAAGTGCAGGTTAATTTATGTATTTTTACTTTATATTTTGTATTAATCATTTTTATATGAATAGTTTTGGGTTGTGGAATGAATCATCTGAGTTTCCATTATTTCTTATGGGGAAATTTGCTTTGATATACGAGTGCTTTGGATTGCGAGCACATTTTCGGAACGAATTATGCTCGCAAACCAAGGTTCCACTTGTATTCTTTCTTTCCCTGTCCGCTGTCTGTGAGGAGTTTGTGTCGCTATGCCGCCACAGTTTGTGTGTGGTCATGTGACTGCATGGCTACATCTGATTTGTGAAACAGAGCCATGTGATTATTGTTGCTATGTCTGATTGATGAAACAGAGCCATGTGATTATTGTTGCTATGTCTGATTGATGAAACAGAGTCTTGTGATTATTATTGCTATGTCTGATTGGTGAAACAGTCATGTAGTAGATCCACTGGCGGCTTCTCTCTGGCAAAAATATATCTAATGTGTAAATGGAAAAAAAGTAACGAGTTGAGTGTTGCCCAATGTAGCGGAGTAAGAGTTGCATTTCTTCTTCACAAATGTACTCAAGTAAAAGTAAAAAGTATGGTGCAGTAAAACTACTCTTAGAAGTACAATTTTTTTAAGAAGTTACTAAAGTAAATGTAACGGAGTAAATGTAACTCGTTACTACCCACTTCTGAACATGGCCTACACCAGTGGTCCTCAAACTAAGTCCTGGGGACTCCATGTTACTGCAGGTTTTTGGAGTCATTTTACCTCAAACTGATCTCACTTCATTACTCTTATTCTGCATTCAGAAAGGCACAGCAGTGTGGTTTGTACATTCCTAAGACATTTATAAATATTTGTATTTTTGTCATAGCTTTAAATGTTTAACTCCATTTGATTGTTTTCCTGTAAATTTTTCTTGTTCTGTGTCATTTGATCCCTTAATTATATCCTAATAATGACAATCTAAAATGGGTAGAACAGACACCTGGGCAAACAACGCTAAATGGTGAAAAGTCGCCGTGTCAGACCCTCTAATGCGTTCATTAGTAAATAGGCAGGCAGCGTGGTGTAGTGTAGTGGTTAAGGCTTTGGACTTGGGGTTCAGATCCCACTACTGACACTCTGTGACCCTAAGCAAGTCACTCGACCTGCCTGGGCTCCAATTGGAAAAACGATTGTATCATAAATGTTGTAAACTGCCTATGAATAAAGATGTCAGCCAAATAAATAAATGTAATATAAATAATGGATTACATGATCAGAACACCTGGAAAAGCAGGATGAAAATGAACCAGGTTAAAACAAAACATTGAATTATCCCCATATAACATACATGCTTCATAATAAATTACCAGACTTAGTTTTGTAATTTCTGCATTGACCTAAAAAATAAGAACTACAAATAATATCATACGTAATTACATTAGGAGTTCTCTTAAAAACAGAAGCTTGTTGGAACAGAAACCTTCTGGCACAGGGAGACCGCAGAACTGAGTTTGAGAACTGCTGTACTTTACCATTACCTGGGCAGAAGACTGAAATGGGAGATATTTTTTCCAGTTATTTAATTCCATTTTCGAGCATCCAAGTAAAGAGTGCAGTTGGTACAATTTCCACCAGAAAATCCCACCAGTCCTCTGCACCTCTTTCTCCCAGCACTTTAAGAGTCCTGATCAAGCCGTCTTCACTGACAGTGTTGGAGTATTCAGTGTGTCAGTCGGCTGCTGCCTACTTGATGTGGTGCTGCTCTGTGCTGTTGGCTACTAATGGCAATCATAAGTCATGTTGGAGCAGCCGGCCTGTTACAGGCTGTAAATGAATTGTGGAGAGTCTCAGGTGGGGGGTGGGTCTGACAATGGGGGAAGCAAACCACAAGCAGACTTCCCTTGTGATCCATCAAAGCATGCAGAGCCCCATGGAATTGGTTACAGCATGCTGCCTGTCTTTTCTGTTTTGTGAGCTGCTGTGTTGATCTGACACATGAGGCTTGCATCCCTAGTGAAGCCTTATATAGAAAAAGCATTTTTTAAAAGAATGTACTATTTATATCGCTTCACATAGGAGTTAGAGCTGTTGGTCAATAACAGAGTGTCCACTTGTTAAATTTTGGGTTCCCAGCCACCAATTTACAATGTGATAATTTGACTTAAGGCCTCAAGCAGGAAAAGACAATGGATGAATTATATATGGAAGGCGCCCTAAGGGTGATTCTTTCAGTCAGTGGCCAGTGTAGAAAACCGGAAAAGGAAATATAACAGGCTTTTTTCATATCCTATAGTAAATTAACTGTCTATCCATGTGTTATCAAACATGTTTAGTCCAGGTTAAGTTGGCGGAGGCTCGGGCCTATCCTGGCAACAAGGTGGTGACCAACTTCTAATGGGATAGCCGGTTCACCCCAGGAGGTATTCATGCACGCCCACAGTCACTCATATGGGGACAGTTTAAAACTGTCAATTAACCTAGGATGTATGTTTATGGGATTGAAGACGAAAAACAGAACACCTAGAGAAAATCCAACAGAGATATGGGTAGGACATGAAAACTCAACACAAATGTGACTTTGTTGTTCTCACTTCTAACAATTGCACCACCTCAAATTGTTATTGTTATTATTACTCTGTGTCAGGCACATTAGATAGATAGATAGATACTTTATTAATCCCCAAGGGGAAATTAATATACTCCAGCAGCAGCATACTGATAAAAAACAATATTAAATTAAAGAGTTATAAGAATGCAGGTATAACAGACAATAACTTTTTATGATGTTAATGTTTACCCCCCAGGGGGAATTGAAGAGTCGCATAGTGTGGGGTCTCCTCAGTCTGTCAGTGGAGCAGGACAGTGACAGCAGTCTGTCACTGAAGCTGCTCCTCTGTCTGGAGATGATCCTGTTCAGTGGATGCAGTGGATTCTCCATGATTGACAGGAGCCTGCTCAGCGCCCATCGCTCTACCACAGATGTCAAAACTGTCCAGCTCTGTGCCTACAATAGAGCCTGCCTTTCTCACCAGTTTGGCCAGGCATGAGGCGTCCCTCTTCTTTATTCTGCCTCCCCATCACACCACTGTGTAGAAGAGGATGCTCGCCACAACCATCTGATAGAACATCTGCAGCATCTTATTGCAGATGTTGAAAGACGCCAGCCTTCTAAGGAAGTATAGTCCACTCTGTCCTCTCTTACACAGAGCATCAGTATTGGCAGTCCAGTCCAATTTATCATCCGGCTGCACTCCCAGGTATTTATAGGTCTGTACCCTCTGCACACAGTCACCTCTGATGATCACGGGGAATGGTATGGGAATAAAAGATCAAAATGGATTTAGTGGACAAGTGCCTTTCAGAAGGCAAAATCATAGCAAGCATTATTACAGCAAAGGATAAAAGACAGAAAACCAAATAACTGGGCTAAAGAAATTCAAAGTCACACAACAAGCAAATGTTAAAAACAAAATTAATTGTCTAGAAAAAAAGCAGAAAGACTTTGCTTTATTTGCTCCAGGTTCTGATGATTACTGGGTCTACGGTTCCCCCTAAATAAGATGGCCAACAAGACCATTCGATTACACCCCTATAACGTTGCACACAGGCATAAAAGTGATGCCCCCTCGCAACACATGCCATCATGGCACCCAGACTTCCAAATGGTGACACTTGATGGCGTCAACACAAGGAAAACCAAAAACAACATAACTTTCTCAAATTCAAGAACATCAATTTACATGCTGTATTCCTGCCTTTGGTTTATGTAGTACATCCTATTCAGAATAAAATGAAGTACACTCACCTAAAGGATTATTAGGAACACCTGTTCAGTTTCTCATTAATGCAATTATCTAATCAACCAATCACATGGCAGTTGCTTCAATGCATTTAGGGGTGTGATCCTGGTCAAGACAATCTCCTGAACTCCAAACTAAATGTCAGAATGGGAAAGAAAGGTGATTTAAGCAATTTTGAGTATGGCATGGTTGTTGGTGCCAGACGGGCCGGTCTGAGTATTTCACAATCTGCTCAGTTACTGGGATTTTCACACACAACCATTTCTAGGTTTTACAAAGAATGGTGTGAAAAGGGAAAAACATCCAGTATGCGGCCGTCCTGTGGGCGAAAATGCCTTGTTGATGCTAGAGGTCAGAGGAGAATGGGCCGACTGATTCAAGCTGATAAAAGAGCAACTTTGACTGAAATAACCACTCGTTACAACCGAGGTATGCAGCAAAGCATTTGTGAAGCCACAACACGCACAACCTTGAGGCGGATGGGCTACAACAGCAGAAGACCCCACCGGGTACCACTCATCTCCACTACAAATAGGAAAAAGAGGCTACAATTTGCACGAGCTCACCAAAATTGGACAGTTGAAGACTGGAAAAATGTTGCCTGGTCTGATGAGTCTCGATTTCTGTTGAGACATTCAAATGGTAGAGTCAGAATTTGGCGTAAACAGAATGAGAACATGGATCCATCATGCCTTGTTACCACTGTGCAGGCTGGTGGTGGTGGTGTAATGGTGTGGGGGATGTTTTCTTGGCACACTTTAGGCCCCTTAGTGCCAATTGGGCATTGTTTAAATGCCATGGGCTACCTAAGCATTGTTTCTGACCATGTCCATCCCTTCATGACCACCATGTACCCATCCTCTGATGGCTACTTCCAGCAGGATAATGCACCATGTCACAAAGCTCGAATCATTTCAAATTGGTTTCTTGAACATGACAATAAGTTCACTGTACTAAAATGGCCCCCACAGTCACCAGATCTCAACCTAATAGAGCATCTTTGGGATGTGGTGGAACGGGAGCTTCGTGCCCTGGATGTGCATCCCACAAATCTCCATCAACTGCAAGATGCTGTTCTATCAATATGGGCCAACATTTCTAAAGAATGCTTTCAGCACCTTGTTGAATCAATGCCACGTAGAATTAAGGCAGTTCTGAAGGCGAAAAGGGGCCAAACACCGTATTAGTATGGTGTGCCTAATAATCCTTTAGGTGAGTGTATATTGGCCATCTTGGATTAAAGTGTCTGTCTTACTACTTTACAGTTTTTTACAGAGGAAGAATAACAAGACAGCACAGATGGAGACAATAACAATACAATATTTAAAACACTACTATTATTTTACATTTAATATACTGTTATATTGAGCTTCCCAACAGTGGTATTTAGGGTAAGGGTACAAATTAAACACAATTCATCATGCTAGTTCCAAGAAATGGTAAGAGTAGAGTCAAGAAGATCCCGATAAGATGCACTCTTTGTCAATAGACTATGAGCAGAGTCAGGAGTCTCCACTGAGACCCAGATATAAGATGACACCCTACCATCTCTAATGGCCATGGATTCAGCAACTTCTCAATGCTCTTGAAGTTGTCATCCGTTTACCATTAGTCATAGCCTGGAATCTCAGCATGACTCTGGACTCCTCACTTTGATTCATCAAATACATTTCTCGAATGACCCAATCCTTTTATTTCTTTCTTCATAATCCAATTTTTTTTACTCCTTTTCAAAGGATTTGACCCTTCCTCACTAATTATTTCATGGAACTCTTTGCTTGAGCATTGTTTGTCTCTCTACTGGACTGTTGCCTCTTCTGGCGGGGCCTCCTTCAACTGCTTTTCAGCCTCTACAGCCATTCCAGAATGCAGTTTCTCAACTGGTGGTCTCTGTCCCTCACTTCCCTCCTACCACTCCTCTAACTTTGGTTTCTTCACTTGCTGTCTATTGCTGCAATGAGCCAGTTCAAATCTCATGTCTTGACCTACGATTCTCTGAATGGTTCTGCTCCTTAGCATCTCCAGTCTTTAGTCTCTTCATATGTCTCTACCTGTCTGCTCACTGTCCCTGCTCTTGCTAAGCATGCCTTGACTAGATAATGTTTCTCCATTCTTGGTCTAAAGTTGTGGTATGATCTCCTTTGACTATTTGAAGCGCGCCCAATTTACTCATGCTTAGGCATCTTTTGAAATTGCATATTTTCATTAAATATTTTAGAACAGCTTATCTTCTCTTGTATAGAACAGCTGCTGTCATACTGACACAGAGTTTAGTCTTAGTCTAGTTGCAGATATTATTATATAGTAGTAGTAATAGTAGTACTCAGTCTTGCTCGGTTTCCTATCTTGTTCTCTGCACTTTGATGCTTGCACCTTCTAACCATTCTTGTAATTATTATAGCTTGCTTTGTAAGTCACCTCAGATAAAGGCATTTGCCAAATAAATCAGAATAATAACAATAATGATGGTGTCATGGTGCCACATCTGCCTGCACTGGTGATCATTTATGGCTGCCTCCTCTGGTAGAGGGCAGCCCTTCTCAACACCGCACTATTAACGCATTTTAAGCATTGAGTTGTGTCATGGTCACTCACATGCACCCTTGGTACCAGTTAAATCTTCCAGACCATAAACTGGCAGTCTTGCCACATAATAAATTAAATCACAGTATCTTATGACTGGAGAATGAAAGTTACATTTTTGCTAAATTGAACTGTTATCTGTGTTTTCTTTTTTTTCATGTCTGTAAAGCACATTTACATTTGAAAAGGGACAGAAAAAAATGAGGCCTCAGGTGGATTATTACAAATTTTGACAAAATTATGGGAGAGGTTCCTTGGAAGATCTGTTCTCAGATCAAAGAAATCAGACTCAGCGCCAAGAACACTGGCATTTTTCATTCTTACAATCACGGTTGTTTTTGCTCCTGGAAACAAAATGTCAGGAACACTGAGGCAGAAGATTGGACGCCTCTAGAGGAATAATTGAATTGTATACAATGTCACCTTGTTCAACTCACGGTGCCTTTACTGTATACCTTTCTGCTGAGGGTTCAGTGTCCCTGTGCTGATTTTCCATTACAGATGCAGACATTATCATCAGTCAAGGTTGTATTCATCCGGCTGGACTGCACTGAAAAACGACTTGGTCTAATTAGAAACGCAGACGTTTCAACAAATAAACAGCAAGTAATTGCAGAGGACTGGGTGGATATTAGAGTCCTGTTGTTATCATTTCTGGTATTTTTTTTCGCTATTAATTTTGCATTCATTTCTTGCTTCTTTTACCTTTTAAGGTTTTGAACTGTGCTAAACACATTATTGTTACTATTTTTTCATTTAGGCTTGACTTTCCTGTTTATTATATAATAAAACGCTAAGGTCCGTGTTTGTTCGATTCCTCAGAGTGATCTGATTGGTTAATTTGACTTTGGTGTGATTGGCCAGTTTCACTGGTTGGTGATGCGATCAAAAGTATGAGACCCAAGAGGAGGAGTAAAGGCATATGAGTCATGTGGAGAGTCCCCTTCAAAGATGGGAAGTATAAAAGTGGACAGGGGGTGAGCAAGGCACCTGAGAAGAACGGGGACACACCAGTCAAAAGAGGTTCAGACACACAACGGTACTGAGGAAAGGCACCGAAGGTACATGTAGGGAAAGAGTTTTAAATGTATTCGATTACCTTTCTTTGACAAGTCACATGGCTGGTTCTTAATATTTTTTCATGATGTTATTTTGATCTAGGAATCTGTGATTTTGTTTTCCATGGGCAATGCCATTTTATGGTTTTCTATAGTTGGCAATGCTCCCGGTTGGCAGTGTCTCACTTCCTGGAGTGACAACATGTGTTGTCAACAGTTTGCTGGTATTTAAGTGTCGTTTGTCTAAATTTGCCGATAAATCTAAACAAACTTTGCGGTGTCTGTTAGTTTTCTTCTGTGGTTAACAAGGCGTTTTCTATTTAGCTGAATTCTGACAGCTCTGCTTGATTGTTTCTGTCAGTTTGTTCTTTTGGAATTGGACTTTTCAGACTTCATTCTGTCTCCTCTCCCAGTCCATCTCTATTTATATTCACTCTGCCAGGTGTTCACTCTTGGCAGTACAAATGCACTGGGGCCTGTATTGGCCTCACTGGTGCTGGCACACGACAGACTGATTTTCTGTGTTGTTTCTTTCAGTTGTGGGCAGGACCAAGACACAGCTTTCCTAGTTTAGCAGTTATAAATCAATCTGAATCTCCGTGTATAACACATGTGTTGTGTCTTGGGTTAGTGTCTATGAAGGAACTGTTTTAAAAATACATTGCAAAGGGTGTCTGTGTGATTAAAAAGGTTTTAAAAAAACAAGTTGGACATTTGACACAGATTCCTAATCATCTTAGGAGACACTGAAAAACATGTACATCCTGATTACTTTGACAAAATAAAAATAACAAGGGAAAGGATACACCACTGTCATGCTGCTGTGTCCAAACCAGTAATAATGAGTATATCTCTTAATATTCTGTAACGTAATTATTCAAATTCAGAGTAAAGTAGCCTACTGCCTTTTCTGCCAACATTAGAGGAAATAAGCGGCTGTTGAACATGTCAAAGAGAAAAATATACAAAACTAGGGGGCTCTGCCCCCTGCTCACTTCGCTCGCCAACCCATGTGTTTGGTTAATCGGATATACAATTTTAATAAATAATCCAACTTTTTCTAATGTTTGTCCCTGTGATTTATTGATTGTCATAGCAGAAGCTATTCTCATGGTAAACTGTAAACATTTTAATACGAATGGCATATCACGATCTCCTTTGGTGTCTAATGTTATTCGCGGAATATATACATTACCTTTCTTTTTGCCTGTTAAAATTTGCGTAGCTTCTCTGTGACCATAAATATACACCTGACCGAATTGTGTTTTCTTTGAAAATTAAACTTGTCGTTGCTTTAACTGTTGCGGGACCACAGATTCTCATAGTGTATGGTCTATTATTGTGTAAATCCACGTTTTGTGCATTGAATGATGCAAATGCGAAAAGACTTTGTTGTCTACTCTTTGCCTTTTATTTCTGACCTCGATTTGTCCTGCTCTTTTTTCAGTTACACCTGGTTCTGATGCTTAATCACCTTTTGTTTGCGGTAATGCGATCTTTACTATCTTTTCTTTGATACTGTAGCCACTGACATGATAAAGTGTCACAAAAGTTTTACTTGAACAATCGCTGACTTAGTAACCCCAAACACAACTTTCTAGTACCCTCTCCAACCCCTCCTCCCCCGGGTCTCGCCCCCCCTTACCGCATCAATCAGTACCCCGCTATCAGTCTTCCATGTCCTCCCTCAATTGGACCTAACAGTCACTTAAACCAAAAAGGCTTCAACCTGGCTGGGACGCTACAATACTTTCGAATTTTACTGCTTTCATATTCTTTACCTTTCTCTGCATGTGTATCGCGCCATCGTTTTTTTGAGCCTCTAGAATTCCACTGCTTTCATAATCTCTTATCTACCTTTTTTTCTCTCCAACACCTTTGGGTCTCTATTCTCCGTATTGTCCTTATACGCTTCATATGTTCTGAGAGCACAGGATCTGTGTGTGCTATGTGCCTATCATACACAACTGAGTGTTTTTTGATGAGTGTTTCCCGTATATATCTTTTGTAAGTAGGGCGTGTCTTGCAAGAATCTCATGTTCCATGTCCCCGTGAGACGGCCCTGGGACAAACTCTTGGCACCAAGTCTCATGCTTACAGTCCCCGCGAGACGTTCCGTGGCCAGTCTGTTTTGACTCACGGGTCTTTTAAATGTCTTCTGAGAACTTCTGAAAAGATCATGTCTCGTCGCCCTGCTTTTCCCTTCCAGGATTTTTTTTTTATAATAGCGAGACATGCAAGCTGAAGTAACCACGTTTAAAACAGTAAACTAATCCGTAATTGAAGTCACACAGAATGTTTCTCTGTTTGATGAGAGACAGGACAGTACAATAAAAGGTTTTGAAATTTCAAGATCTTCTACAGAACACTGTATTCAATAAAAGGTTTTGAAATTTCAAGATCTTCTACAGAACACTGTATTCAAAACATTTCACCTAAAATTGAACTTCCGGGGCAAATATTCTTGAAGAATAACTCTGACACACTTCAACAAAATGAGTCCACTGGAAGCCAAGTTGTTTCATGCAGACAGATGAACAGACGGACATGGCAAGTGCAGTAGGCGATTTTTTATTATATGTGAATACACATAATAAAAACCCCACCACCGTACTGAGCTTACTTTCTGCCAGGTGTAGCCCAGATCTGTTTGACTTTTCTTAGCTCCTGTCTTCTAAAGGGAGAAATTGCTTTAGCTTCATATCACCTTTAAATCCTGTCCCGCTGTCACTTCAGGGACAATCACTGGAGTCACCTCCCTAGACAATCCAAAGGGATTTGTTGGACATGGTGCCCTCTAGTGGCCACAGTAATGCTTCATCCCTGCATTTCAATGACCTGGCACCCTGACCTGTCTGTTCTTCAAAATAATGCATCAAGGTCACACCAGTCTCTACTGCCAGCCTTGAGGATTTCTTCCAGTAGCCCAAGATGCCTGCTTACCATCACAGGGCCACACTTCCTCTCTTGGTTTCAGTATCTTAGAACAGCTCCTAGCAGAGCAACCCCATTTCTTGGGCCATTTTTATTTCCAGATTACTCTGACAAAGAATTGGTGGCCAAACAACAAGTCCCAAATTATTATAAAAATGAAGGACATCAAAGAGGCAGAGGGGCAGCTTCCCCTTTAAAAGCTTAACTACTCTGTCATCAAGTATGGCAAAGAAGCAAGTTATCCATTATCTGGACAGAAACGCTGAATATGAAACAAAGCTGCTTTTCTCGTCTCATTAGAGCAGGAGGGGAAGGTGTTAGAGCAGCAGCGTTCTGGCACTGCGATTTTATTGGACGATCAATAATGGAGATTTGTTAGTGCTGGCCATGATGCAAAGGAATGAATTCCCAGAGGACAGATCTGAGTTTTACTGAAAACAGAATGAGGTTGAGGGAGTGGGAGCTTTTGTGGGTGGCACCTCATTTATTTTGCTTTTGAACCCTGTGGTTGATAGTGGCATGGTGAACGTTATTGGAGACATTTTACTAAGTAAGCCTGACTTGTAGCTGTTTTGTTTTATTTTGACTTGTTTTTTTCTTTTTTAATTTGCCTCAGTGAGGACATCTCATTAGCATGCAGGTCAGATGGTACAGAGACAGTCAGCCGGAACGTGAAATGAAATAGAAGATTTAGGGTCGTACCAATGTTTATACAGGAGATAAGGAGTGCTGTGGTCTGTCTAGAATACAAATTAGCCATCTATTATTATTATTAGTAGTAGTAGTAGTAGGGATGTTGTCATGTGTGCAGAGTCTAGTGAGATTCTTACTTGCACGTCCAACCAACATGCCAGATGTGATCACTCTCCAACGCCATGATAACAAGAATGTATTTAAATATTGAACTTCATTTAGTTTAATAAAAAACAAAAACCATCTCACCTGATACACTTACCCCTTTTTCCATAGCGGATGCAAGGTGGCATGGTGGTGCCGTGGCCATCACTGATATCTTACACATCCAAAGACTTGCGTTGAGATCTCAGCCTGATAACTGAGTTGAGTGTTTTGAGTTTCTCCCTATTGCAAACACAATTTGATTACGTAGATTGGCGGCTCTATACAGGCCCAGTGCCAGTGAGTATGGCACTGCTTGTAATAGACTTGTATTCTATCCAAGAGTGGTTCCTGCCTTATACCAAATGCTGGTGGGCATAGACTGCTGCCAACATCACTCTGATTTGGACAAAGTTGGTACATATAACACTGGACAATGGACATTTTGCTATCTGAACACTTTTGGGTGAGTCTTATAGATTTTGGCCTACAAAGATCACTTTTCCATTTTTTTTTTATCACATATCATTTTATTGTAATCATATTGAGTAAATTTACATAGAAGATGCAGCAACTACAGCTGGAACATCTGTGGTGATGTAAAAGTAGTGACACCTCTACTAGGAGAGCAGCTCCAATATACCAAGTACTGCAAACGGGACAGCAATGCTAAAGAGTCTTTTCATTAAAAAGAACGGGTCACTCTGTAAAGGCCAGAAAAGTATGGCATATAAACAACTTGTCGACCCAACAACGATATTTGAATCAAGACTTTGAGAAAGTGATGAACGAGGAAAGTGAAGGATGTCGATGTTTGAGACAGATGTTTCCACGAACGACTGATGTCAAGATTTAGGAAGAAATTACTGTTTGTCCTCAAAGCAAATAAGTCATCAAAACAAGCTGGAAATCTCATGGAAAGCATTTACGGTTGTTTTTGAGATTTGCCTTGGTAAATGCAGAGCAGCAGACTACGCGCAGCTGTTTGCTTCAAGCATTCAAAGCCATAAAATGCAACAGATCGCTAAAGATCCATGTTGTGTAGTCACACTCAGAATCTTCTTCATTGCTAATTTTGGTGCAGTCAGTGATGAATGTGGTGAACGTATTCACTAGGACATTGCAACAATGGAAGAGCTGTATCAAGGCAAGTGGAGTCCATAATGCTCGCTTGCTGTTGTTGGACACTGAAATAAGAAGCATGAGATGCTCAGTGCAGATGAAAATCAGCAGCAAAACATTTTTAGCTCAGTTGCACTAATGCAGTGTGTCAGCATCACTAAGCGACATGCTAAATTTAGATAAAGAATAATTTCATGCTTCTCCAAGTACCTACGTGCTACAGCCAATGTGAAATTTTATTTGTGTTCAGCTTAAAGCTTTCTATCGTAATCAGCAAAACTTTTTCAGGAAGCAAAACAGTGGGAAAAATGTGCTGTCCAGTGTAATGAATAGATGTATAGAATATATAGATAATAACGTACAAGGGTAAATGAAAAAGTAAAGACAATTTGAAAATTACGCAGTAACCACCACAGATAGAAGCTGACACAACAACATGCTCATGATGGCTTATGGGTAGTTAGAACACACACAGCACGGCGCTCCACCATAAGTCCAGTTGAAGCCAACGTCAAATGAACATGGAGGCTCCTCTGCGCGATTGCACCGTTGCTGAACAACAGGAGTAGTAGGATTTCTTTGAACAAAGGGAGTGAAACCTGTAGAAATTCACTGAAGGATGTTGGCTTGTGATCAGTAAGCTGTCTGGGTTCCCATGAACTTTAAACTACTCCAAGTCACCATGCACTATGGCACGTGCAGACATATAGCTGATCCGTCAGTCTCCTCTGATGCAGGCATTCACCATGTCGATATTGGTGTGTGTGTGCGATGTTCGTAGTTGACCAGATTGAGCTTTGTCGGTTACACTTGTTCTTTCTGCTTCAAGCCTTCCTTCCCATTCATATACTTTTCACAAACATTTGTAGTAATGCATCTTATTACTTCACTAACTGTGCTACCCATCTAAGATGGGTTGAAGTCTGTGTAATTAACGTAGACCTCAGCGTTAACATTCGCAATGCACCATGCATTCCATGTGTCTCTGTTAAATGCCATTTGGTATGGGATTTGTAAAAGCAGTGTTACTGTTTGTGATGTGCCACCTGCTGAAATGACAAATGCAATGCATTTTATTGATTAAAATTTTTGTGATGCATCATCTTTTGGAATGACAAAGATGCAGCAACTGGACGGACACACAGACAGACACCTTTTTTTAAGGTAGATGCATTACAAAATATATTCCAATAGAAGATGTGCTGCAAACATTAACACTGAGGTCTACATTTATTATTTAGATGTCAATCCATCTTAGACAGGTAGCCCAGCTAGTATAATATATACATTACTAGCCGCACCCCCCCCACCGCATAATTGTGAAACACGACAAACTTAAAAAATCAATAAATAAACATGTATCGCTAGCTAAGCACTCCAAAACGCAGAGGTAGAGCGACTCGAATTGAGGCTGGCACTTGAGTGAGGAGGGCCCTACCAGGCTCCCCACTCCTGACGTCACACTTCCCCCACCCCTCGGCCCACAGCCTCTGTCTCGGATTAGTGCGAATATATCGAGTATATGCAAGTGAACTTTGATTCTTAGTGCAATGAGAGAAGTCGCAAAATCAACCAGAATATTCAAGCAAATTCTAGAAAAAAACCCAATCTAAATCCGTGAAGTAGTTCTGTCGTTCGCAAGCTAAGCAGAGGTAAGGTACTCTCTAAGGCTGGAGTGCGAGTGAGGAGGACCCTGCCCCCCTGGGCCTGCTGCGTGTCTCTCGGATTTGAGCAAATATATCGTTCCTGCAAGCGAACTATGATTTTTAGCGCGATGACAGAAGTGGCAAAATCAACCGGAATGTTCAAGCAAATTATAGAAAAAACCCAATCTAAATCCGTGAGGTAGTTCTCTTGTTCGCTAGCTAAACGGATTTAAGGTACACACCCCGAGGCTGGAGCATGACTGAGGAGAACCCTCCCCTCAGCCCACTGCGTCTCTCGAAGGTTTCACACATAAATCAGTACCGCAAGTGAACTATGATTTTTAGTGCAGTGAGAGAAGTTGAAAAATCAACTGGAATGTTCAAGCAAATTATAGAAAAAAACCCGATCTAAATCCGTTAAGTAGTTCTCTCGTGAAAAGCGGACAGACGTACAGACAGACAGACGTTGGATTTTATATATAGAGAGATGTACGCACCTTGGCAGTGTAGGACTCTGTTGGATCCCGCCTTGCAGCTGGTGATGCTGAGATAGACTGTAGCTCCCTTTGATTCAATAATGGAGTCAATAAGCTCACAAAATGGATAGACAGATGGCACATGATTGTGTGGCCTAGCAGTCTCAACTGGCAAAGCATTTCACTGGCTTCTTTTTTGTCAACTCATGATGGTTATGCAACACACAGCTGTTAAAAAAAGTGCCCTTGTCACTCCATTAATAACATAAGTACATAACATTTTCAAACCAATCTAATTCAGTGTCATGGTGGGCTGGAGCCTATCCTAGCAGCACCTGGTTGCAAGGCTGGAAAAAGATGCCAGTTCATAGCAGGGTCCGTTTATTCTCACACACACTCCCACACTCAAACTGGGCCTGATGTGGGAGTCACTAATAAACATGACCGCACATCTTTAGGGATGTAGGAGAAAAACCTGAGTACCCAGAGGAGAACCCATGCAGGAACACGGAAACGTCCAAACTCAGATAGCAGAGCTGTAGCCTGTTTGTACTCAACCAGAAACAAAACACCACCAACCAATGACCAAATAAAACTTGACATTCCAAATTGAGATTCATTGGAAAATCATTGGTAAGGGATAGGCTCCAGCTCCCTCTCTTCAGGGTAAAGAAGGTTTAGAAAATGGATGGATGGATAACCGAATTGGCAGCAGACGCTTCAAACTGAATACAAATTCCAATTTACCTTCAAAGCAATACCTTCAAGCAAAATCCCACCAGCTAGTTTTGCCACACTTTAAGCAATGCATTATTCTCATGGTGTGCACTTCTGGCACTTGAACCAGCGTTCAGATTTTTAATGTAACCCTTTGAAGCCTTTGCCATTCCCAATATTGAAAGGCCTCTGGTCCTTGCAGCAGAACGCAATGCATGTTTCTGTAACTGCTTGTTTATGCTCCTAGTGGGACAGCCGCATGTCCTCCTTGATTGCTCACTAGAGGCAGCAGGGCAGGACCAGTTAATACGTCATGGCCAGTTCTTTTCAGTAGCACTTTGCAGCTTTGACTCTGCACAATCACTGTAGGCTCGTCCTTCCTCTTCACCATATCAAATAATTTCTAAACTAAGACGGACAATCTTGTGGCTGTGCTAAACTGCAGTCCGCTGAGTCAATTCACTGTTTTCATTCAGTTGCATCCATTTTTACATGTGTGTTCACCTAAGGACTAGATGCAAATAACGTTAGTGATTCGACCATGCCAGATTCAAATTTTTTAAGGCATTAAAAGTAAGGACAAAGAATGGAATAATGGTAAATGTGAGCTAAAATCCATTAAGAGGAGAGTGAAAAACAATTAGAACATGAAATCCCAAGCCAGTTATGAAGATTGAACGTCGCCTGAACTGACAAACACTTGAGAAATACTGTCACATCCAAAGCCACTGGTAATGGTCAAGCTTCCATCGGGTTTGGACAGCCACCATAAGCATTAACAAACAGTAAATGGATCTGTGAGGTGGCAGAGCTAAACACTGTGCCACCATGTCACTGGTGGGGCTGGGTGTCAATGGAAGGGTGTGCTTAATTAAAGGTGTTATCAGCTACAGATTAAGAATTTGGTCTTTAAAAAAGCCAACACCCGGTGATATGATAGTCCAACTGCACCAAAGACAATTTCTTCTTTTATTCCTTCTGCCTGCCCGTTTCATTTTTCCTATATTTTTTTTTTCTTTTTGTCTCCAAGCCATCTCATTTTCCAAGACGATTCAATATGTTTGTTTTCAGATTTGCTAAACTGTCTCATATTGCAAGGTGACAGTGTCATTTAGTTCCTAGATATTCCTGCAAATCGTCTTATTTTGTCTCTTAGTCTCAAGATGTCTGTAAACCATCTCATTTTTCCAAGGTCGGCATGTCACAGAGTTCCCAGCTGTTCTTTCTAAAATATCTCAATTTTCAAGGTGATTATGACAGTTAGACTCCAAGTGTTGGCTACGTATCGTCTGTTTCTTTCTGAAGGTTATACTGCCATTCTGTCTGCATGCCTCACTTGAATCACCACTACTTAGATATAGAAGCTCTATCATCTGCCTGTCTGTGCCGTAATATAATTTACAGCCAGATGTTCTAATTCTGAACAGTATGTTGCTTCAAAAACACCGTTATGCAGTGCTCACCCTACTGTGTAAAACAAAGACTGATTAGTCAAAGTGCCATTCATTTCTTTTGGTTGTCAATGCCACGCAGTAAGCGATTGAGTCCCTGTGCTAATTGCTGTCTGTTATTTCTTACAGTGCAAAGCTGGGTGGAGAAAATACGAGACAAGGTAAGTCTTACTTGTGTTACTATACAGTATACCACGAAGGTCTGAATGCTCTGGTGATTATTGACTCTTAAAGGGCCTGGTAAGTAGGCATAGTGTGCCTGAGCTCACCCGGTTGTGGACTGGGTTTTATCTTTGTACCACCCAGTGACCATTTACTAAAAAATCTGCAGATTCAGATTGAGAGGATGGGCTATCACTGTTTTGTTTTAGGTGCTCATATTTAAGATAACTGAGATCTTTTTCATTTAATAAATAAACGCAATTGGTTGAGTAATCTGAAACGCATTTTTCTAAGTACCCTGTCTACAAAAAAAAACACCGATTTGCTTTCTCCTCAGCCTCCACAATTTTCAGCTCAAAACTTGATCCATCTTTTCACCACGCCAAGTTAGCCTTTTTCTTCCGCCTCCTGTCGCCAAGCTCTGTGGGCACTGGCAGACGGTGCTATTTATATTCCTCTGAGGGTTTATTTCTAGGCGGCTCCTGGGGTAAGAAGCTTTGGAATTAAAGAGGTGGGGTCACCCTCTGGAAGCCGCAGATTCTTAAGAAGTCCTAAAGCCATGAAATAAAGATTTTAAAAAAAAGAGGCCTGGCAGAATGGTACTTGTAGTCTGTCTGCCCTTTTTAGGTTCCTGACTGTCAACTAATGTTATGAGAAAGCAGACAGACCTCCACTGAAGCCCCTCCATTTTTGAAATGTTCATAATACCCACCTACATGCAGTCCACTCAGGCCAAATTCTGGGGGCTACTTTTCTCTGGTTAAAGACACACCAACAAGGAGGTCCCCAAGTGACGTTACCTAACTTGGGCTTCAACTTCTGTGTCAGTGAGGTCCAATGGTGTTCCTGACTTAGCCCTGCTCCATTTACTGTGTTGCCCCATGACAATATTAGTTATAAATAACATAACATTCCCACCCTATCTTAATCTAATTCAGAATTATGGGGGTCCAGAGCCTGTCTCTGCAGAATCAAAGGCAAGGCAAGATGCATGATGATAATTCATAAGGTTGCTTTATGGTAGCACACACCTGGTCACAAGACAGACTTGACAGAATATGGAGGACATCAGTCACCTTGATGTTTACCTCTCTTGTGCTTTACCTTCAGGCAGGCTATGTGTCGAGCATGCTGGCTCCTGTTGGCATTGGCATTGCCGGGGCACTCTTCATCCTTGGAGCCCTTTACAGCATCAAGGTGATTCACCGCAAGAGGAAGAGCAGCTTCAAGAGACAACGTCGAAAGGTGAGGCTTTACTAGACAGGAGAGGAGAAGAAGACTAATTATGTAAGGGAGGGAGAAATTACAGGCAGAAAGGCCAGTATGTGGAATGGACAACCAGATATTTCATACTCTTCCCATTTCCGCAGATATAGGAGAACATTTAAAGATGATTTATTACACGTGCAGAGTTTTGGTACACTACTGTTTCATTTTGCTTAACCAAGTAAAACTAGCGACTATGAATAGCAGACTTATTTTGTAGGCGTGTTGGTGGTGTCTGAGAGAACTGGATGATGTGTTCAAGAACATTAGATAGGCTAAAAAGAGCACTGAGTGTGACAGGTGGAGAGGAGACGGACTCCAGGGCACAGGAATTATGGGGCATACTTGATGAGGAACCGTGAAATCAGAAGGAAGAAAGTGCAGATACTATGGCGTGACTGAGAGGTGCTGCTGGAGGTGAATTGAAAGATGGACAGTGGAGAAGTAAGAAGATAGCGATTGAACAGTTAACTCAGAGACTTCAACAAGAGGTATGGTGAAGTGAAAAAGTAAGTGCACCCTCCTTCAGTTGTGTTTTACATAGCAGGACTTAGCCGACAGTCGTGTATTCCTTACTACTTCTTCTTCTTTTGGCCACTCCCATTAGGGGTTGCCATAATGGATCATCTTTTTCAATTTTCTTCCTGTCCTCTTTTTCTGTTACACCCATCACCTACATGTCCTCTCTCACCACATCCATAAACCTTCTCTTAGACCTTCGTCTTGCCTGGCAGCTCCATCCTTAACATGCTTCTCCCAATATACCCAGCATCTCTCCTCTGCACATGTCCAAACCAACACAATCTCACCTTTCTGACTTTGTCTCCCAACCATCCAACCTGGGCTGACCCTCTAATGTACTCGTTCCTAAATCTGTCGTTCCTCGTCACACCCAATGCAGATCTTAGCATCTTTAACTCTGCTACCCCCAGCTCTGTCTCCTGCTTTCTGGTCAGTGCCACTGTCTCCAACCCATATAACATAGCTGGTCTCACTACCATCCTTAAATCCTAGAATTTGAGAAATCTAACGTCCTGGGTATTACATTAAATTGCATTCATTGAGGAAGGCAAAGGGAAACCAACTCAGCTTTCTCTCTCAAGTATCAGACAAATCCAACATGACATTGAGATGAATGGCGCAAACCGTGCCACACAATCGCATGTAGAAAGAGCCGTATCCAGCGCGGGAGGAAGGAAGGCTTCTCAGGGAGTCACCAAGTGAAATCCTTAAATGAGCAAAGGGAAGGAAGCACCAGTGAGGACTGGAACATGAAATACAACAACAGTGCTGAAGGAGAGAAAATTAGTGAAAAATCAAGAAAGGAATGTTACATGCCTAGATAAACATTCTGGGACTTTGCAAAGTATGGTGGATGATTGGAGGAGATTTCAGAAGTGATGTGAAGAGAAGTCATTTATGCCAGAGGACAAGAAACAGTGCTGCTTGATAAGAAGACCACGAAGAGTGTCATCACAATGGATTGAAAAATTGACAACTACTAATTGTAAAACTGAAAGCCCAACCAGTGGACATAGTCATAATTCAGATCTACATACCAACACCTGATCATGAACAAGAGGGTGTAGACGTAGATTGAAAAGATGCTTGATGGCAGAAACAGAGGTCATTACTGGAGACTGGAATGCAGTGGTAGGTGAGGGAAGATTCATTCAGGAGATTATGGCCTAATAGCTAGAAACGAAAAAGGGAAAAACTGAAAACTGTAGACTGAGAAAGCTCTGCATAGTGAACACACAGTTCCAACATGAAACGAAGATATGATATACAGTGGTACCTCTGGTCACAATCGTAATTCATTCCAAAACTCTGGACGCGACCCGATTTGGTCGTGACCCGAATGTAACTTCCCCCATAAGAGTGTATGTAAATACAATTAATCCATTCCAGACCATACGAACTGTATGTAAATATATTTCCTTTTAAGTTTTTTAAGCGCAAAAATAGTTAATCATAGCATAGAATGCACAGTGTAATAGTAAACTAAATGTAAAAACATTGAATAACATTGAGAAAACCTTGAACAACAGAGAAAACTAACATTGTAAGAGTTTGCGCTATACCCTTACGAACCACTCACTGTAAACTCTTTTTTTAAGAGTTTTAAGCACAGGGGAAAAAAAAAATGCCATTTCTCTTGCGAAACTTTTCAAACCATCCTCTACTGGCTTTAAATTCCTCACCTTCGACACTCGAAGAAGGATTTTTTTTCAGCAAATCGCCATGAATCTTCCTGGCTTTCTCACATATGATCGCCACACTTACGCTATACCCTGCAAGTTGCTTCTTATTCAGCCATACTAGCAACAGTTTTTCCACCTCTTCTAACACTTGAGGCCTCTGCTTGGTTAACAAGGGAAACTGGCGCCAGTGATTTTGTTCACCACTAGAGTGTGTGGTCATGAACAGATGCAAAGTTTTGGCAAACTTTTTGATCGTAACCCAATTTGTACGTGTTCGGAAATGTTCATGACCAGAGGTTCTACTGTACCTGGAAAAAAATGGTGATTCTGGAAGATACCAGCTCAATAGTATCATAGTCACACAGAGAAACCAAAACTATGGTGGCCTTGAAGGAAAAATGAAAACAAGTGCCATGTACTAAATAAAACAAGGTGCACACAAACCGAGAGGTGATGCGTACAAAATAAGAGGATTGTCAGGAGATTCAAACAAGTGCCGAGCACAAAATAAGAGGTAACGCATAAAATTTGAAACAAGTGGCTCGCCCCAATTCAGAGTTGAGTTTACGGAAAAGATAGTTACAAATTCAAAATGAGAAAAGAATGCTGGTGAGTGGAAAGGACTGTCAATCACTTGTGAGTGAATGCAATAACCGTAGCAGTAAGCAGAATGGAAATTTTCTTTTATTTTAGTTGCTATATATGTTTTTTGTAATTGAATTATACTGTATATAGCAATCATAGCATACGTAAGCAAAGAAAAATACCTCTTCTTATTTTGTGAATGACAGTTGTTTTAATTTTCTTCAGCTTGTGCTTCAGGGCCACAGTATAAAACAGCAAACGAAATACACACAGCTACCCAGAAGCAGGTGCAGACTCTGATCACACCTTGTTGATGCCAACTTCAAGGCTAAAACTAAAGAGAATTAATGCAAGTGAACCAAATAAAAATAGAATCTCAAACTACAAAAAGGACAAAAGGAATGGCATTCTAAAAAAACAGATTGAGGCAACACTGCACCAGAAAATAAATCAGCTACAGAGCAAACATGAGTGTAGGTAAACACTGGAAAAACATAAAAAGCACAATTCCCATTAGCACCAAAAATTACATTGGCAGAGAGACAGGGCAAAGGAAGTAGAAGCTGTGGGTAACAGAGGAAATGCTTAAGAAATAGAGGACAGATAGTAATGAAAAATGCCAACATGGGAATCGAGTAGAACAGCAAACTAAGAAAAAGCAAGAGGAGGTTGGTGGGACAGAACAAGAAGGCAAGAAGGAAATGCTGGAACATGGGATGCCATTGATCACTTAACTACTCGTGATCTTCTTGACCCTCTAAGATGAGTGTACTGATTCCTGTAAGGAAGACAAATCTCCACACTATTATATGTAAATACAAAAACAATACTGTTTGATCCAAGACTTGTCAGCTACGTGACATGTGCACATGTCAGGATTTAGTAAATAGGTGTGGTATTTTTGTTTTTGTCATTCCATTACGTGGGTTACTCTATGGGTACTGCCATTTTAGTACAATAGTTGGTACAATGCAGAATGTCCCATAAAACTCTTTGAAGGGTTGGTTACTCCACCAGCTGTAGGATTCATTGCAAAACTGATAATGAATCGTGAATTATTTGCATTTTGCGCATGTAAGCAGCTTTCAAGCTGTATGTAACTTCACTTAGTTGCATTCAGGTAAGCCACATAACATGAGCCATGGAAAACAACTCCTCTGTGTCTGCTATGTTGGAATATGATTTTCTTCCATGAAGGGTGACCAATCAGGAAAGGGATGTATAACAAGCAGAAGCAAGGTAGTGTGGATGAAAGGTGAAAATGGAGACTAATGTCTGCATTTTTAAACAAGGGTCTAGTGGTGTGGATGTAACCTAAGTTTCAAGTTCCGATAAAGAGGAAGAGAACAACGTGACCTTTATGTGGTCACTCTGATGACATCACTTGTTATACACTCTGACCCTAGTAATGCAGTAACAACAGACATCGCAAAATGGCAGTGCCCATAAAATGGAGCTGGAAAAATACACAAATAAATTCTAACAATATTAAGACGAACGTGAAACAGAAAACTGATATCAGAATTGATTCTGCATCTTAAAAAAAAACCAAAGTAAATAATGATTTAGAAATACAGTAAAACATTAAAAATGGAAAATAATCTTAACTTATTTTACCCCGTGTATTCAGTGTGAGCACCTTTCCTATAAAAATGGCTGCAGAACCATCACCCTGATTCAAAAAACAAAAACTTCGATGTGAAAGTTAAATACCGCAAAATACAAAGGTACAGGCAAAGAAACTTTATAGCTGAAAAAGGAAGATCATAAGGAGAAGCTCTGACCAAGGTGGATAATTATAACATTGTGCTTGACTGCTTATATGGGGGGAAGTTAGTCATCAAGATCACGCAGCACACACTTGCCGTGCTTCAGGCTAGTTTTACCTGCGTCATGTTATAACAGTTTATAGTTTGTTTTTACAATGTTGAGGATTTGTGTTTGTATTGTTTAATTTTATTTTGACTTGAATTGTTATTAATGTCTTATTTTCATTGTTGACGTAACACTCCAAGCAGTATAACGTGACTAGTTCAGTTGAGTCATTGACTTCATCACATATGGCGTCAGATGTCCTCTGTAGAGAATTTATGGTAGTCAGCTTTCAATGCAAGTAGGCCCCAGTGCTAGGCTTTCTGAAAGACTTTGGGTGCCTGACTTTGAGTTTTGCTTTGTCCTTAGGTGTTGGTTACTCATGCTTCTTGCTTTTATGGTTCTCTTCCTGTTTTTGGCCTAGGTCATGGTGTGCATTTCATATTTCCTGATGGATTTTCGTTCATAGAATAATTCTGACTTGCTGTCTCATAAAGACACTCACATAATCTTGCACAACAACCACATTAACATTACCCCTAAAGTCATTATGGAGTGGCTATCACAGATGCCTGGAGCCATGTAAGATCGCTAGCCAAGCAATACAAAAATAAATAACAAGAAAATACTGAAAGCACAATACAAGGACGACACAATATAATGCTTTTACCTTTCCCGGCCGATATCGCTATACGTCACCACCTTGGTGTATGTGAGTCGGATAGCAGGTCAACCTCAAAATGCCCTCGGGCCCCTTCCTGCGATACTGATGATAAATAAAATAACTTATACAATCTCAACAAAATATCTGTGAGAAGCAGACAAGGTGAAAATAACTGTATTAAATCAATCTTAAAAAAAACTATACAAACATAAATGGCAACAACCAAATTCATGAACGCACCTCCCTCCCCCACATCCCCACAAATACCATATGTAAATAACTTAAAAGAAAGAAACCCCTTCACCCCAGGCAAACCCCAAAATCCAGGTAGTTTCCAGACACTTATGATATAACATTAGTCCATTTTCCTTGTTCTCTTTTTCCCAGAGTCTCCAAACGCACAACCCCAGATAAGCAAGGATCGCTCTTAGCTCACCCACTTTAATTCCTCCTAACTGTCCCCTCCATTTCTACTTCAGAGTGGGTCAGCCGGCCGGCAAAGTCTTCGAGGTGGCCACCTCTGTAAGCAGGCTAGGCAATCCTTTCTCTGGCTGTGGATAGTCAAAGTTTGCTGTTTTTTTCCCCGCTTATCAATATGTGTTGACAAGCTTTTCTCTTTTTTTTTTTTTCCTCCCATTCATGCCTTTCACTGCATTTGTTAAACTCTGTCCTGGCGTCCTTTCTCCATGACAACCCTTGGAAACCACGCCCTCCCAAAGGTCTTCTTTATGACCGTCTGCCCAATGTGCCTGATCCCCCCTCCCATATTAAGGGTGCATAGGCAGCAACAGGGTTGACATTGAGGACAGCTAAGAGACAAAAGCAAATCATATAGAATTTATGTGGCAGTGCCACAACGCGTTCAGCTGACTATGACATCTGACAGATAACCAGGTGAAAGGTTCAGGTGTAGCCAGCAAATATGCATAAAGCCCTGGGAACCATTGGCAGCTCTTCTGTGAGTGTGTATTGCCATGCCTTGATGCCTACTGATGCCTTTTATTCTAACTTCTGTTTTTCAGCACAGGGAAATGAGCACCAGACAGGACAGAGTGATGCTACTGGCTGACAGTTCGGAAGATGAGTTCTAAATCTGTCAGCATCCCCACTTCTCTAGCAATAAATCCTTCCAACATCTTTTGGAGCTTTCGGCACCTTCACTGCATCTGGAGCTCAACCGTGTGTCTTACATTACCTCTGATATTGCTCCATCCATTTGGACCAGCCTTTGTGGGGATTGGGATTGGGATGGGGATTGGAGAAGAGGAGTGGGTGAAAAAAAAAGAGGAACAAGACTAGGATCTGCAAAATGAGCCCAACAAAAATAAGATGAGGTTGTCTTAAATAAGAGACAGTGAATAGATAAGGAACTCGAAGAGGCTGATCATTCCATCCAACTAATTTTAGAGATTCATCACTCAGCTGCTTTGGTAGAGGTTGAAGATGGAGTTCACATGAAGTTCAGTTTCTGTCAGAGGCTTACCAGGGACTGCCTAAAACAGCTCATCTTGAAAGATCAGTCTATATTAGTCATGACATGATGTACCACCATTATTTGATAAACTCTAGTATTCAGTGTTCGATGAAAGTAATTTGAAGTGGGACACTGATTCACACAAGACACAGACATGGACACAAATTAGTACAGGCAGACAATTTCTGGATATTGACGACAACGGAAAGATTCATCATGGAAGAGGCAAACAGTGAAACCTTCTTCATTCACAAGGACATCATAGCAACGTCTGAGAAATCTGATGTCCTAGTTTTAGTAGACAATGAATAGGATCATAAAGAAAAGTCTTGATCATTAAACACAGAGAAACAAAATGAAGGCTTGACCAACATCTTGTTATGCAAGCTAATTTACAACCTCTGAAATACCGCAGGTTCTAGAATTGGACAAGTGACTTCTTTATTTTTTAAGGCAACGTCATTTCAAGAACTAGAGAGACACTGCTGTCTGCTAGCTTCAAATCAAAGATCTATTAGTTTCAGAAGATAAACCTACAACAGAAAAATCTTCAGGCTAACATGCTGGATTGTAAAAAAAATTACCTATTCTGGTAGAAATGTCCATTGTCTTCAGGTGAATGCCTTATCCAGTGTTCTTCCAAATGAGCAACTGCAGCAGACATCATTAAGGGCTCAGCCTCTATGGCTGGGGTGTTTCCTGATTCCTAGGTAGCCAACTAGTTTATGGCTTTTCAAAAGCCCATCCTGTTTTATTTGAAGAGTTGTACCATTGTAATAATAACCTTGGCTTGATTTCTCAGGGTAATGATCCCATAGTTTTCATGCAGCCCACTTTTGTCAAATTTTAAGCTGCAAGCATGTTCAGCAAGTCCAGTTTCATCACATCCTTCCTTGGTGTTGTGGCCACTTTGATATCCTTCAGATCCTCACTGCTCTGCATTCCAGGCTGATGGAGTGTTTCTACTCTTTCACTCGTTCATTTTTATTAATGTCCATCCATATTTAAACCGTCTCTACAGCGTTTACATCTCAGTATGACTATATGTTGCTGTCAGGATGTTCTGGCTTAACACACAAATGTTCTCTTAGACAGACAGATTACAGTCTACTTTAAGAAAACCAAGGCATGTCCAAGTTCCAACTCCAGTTTCTTTCAGGTCTATAAATGCCCTGCAAAGTCGACCTTGTCAAGGCAGACACAGGGACCCACACAGAGTGGCTTTTGACATTTTAGCTCAAAGAGCAGCAATCCATTCTCCTTGAATAGTTTCCAGAAGGGATAAATGTCTTGACTAACCACATCATTAATAGCAAGCAGCACTCCATGGTTAGAATGGTCAGCGAACTGTCAAAATCTCTAGTGGTCTCCTAGTTTCTTAACCTCCATGCTTAATGTAAATACATATGCTGAAGTTGTAGTGATGATTATGATGAAGACACTTTCTTGTTTTGGCTAGTTTTAATATTCCAGTTTTTATTATCCACTTTATCAATAATGCATTTTGCTTGTGTGCTTCAGAATTTTCTAATAAAGTCATAAACCCCAGACTTATTATTCACCCCTGTCAACAGGCAGAGTGATTTGCTTTGAGTTTTTTAGATGCTAAGTCACTTATTATATTGTCTTTCCAATTAATACTGTGCTTTATTCTGTCTACTGTACTTGGGTATCCATTTCTGCCACTGCTAGGCTGGATTAAGACCCCCCACAGGCCCCTAGGTGACTTAGCTCCTTACCAGTGCATTGATCATAGAATGTGGAAACCCAGTCATTAAGTGCAGTGTGTTATTTCTCACTCTCTTCACCACTTGGTCGGGGTCCTCCTTGATCATATCAGATACTTGCTTGCTTAGTGGGAGGAATAGGGGAAGTCTTTTGGTCTCATATGGTCATTTCGGCTCATAGGATACTCTTAACAATTCCTCAAGCTTGAGCGTTCTTATTAAAAAGGCTCCGTACTGTCACAGGCCCCTGGGTGCACACCCTAAATGCCATGATCGTAGATCAACACCTGTGGTACAGGTATCCCTTTTCTTGCTGCTCAGTTTCCGACCTCCTCATTTTTGCTTCAGCATGGTAAGTGTTTATCGAGGAATGGCATTAGAGCAGCTGACATACACTTCGTTAATCTCCCATCGTCCAAACTGATGCTGTTAGGGTAACAGACGACTGGTTGAGTGTTAGTACATATATGTGTGCATCATGTCACGGACTGGTGTCCTTTTTGCTGCTGGTTGCCGCTTTACACTTGCAGGGGTTGGAATAAGTTTTGCTTCCCTACAACTTTTTATTAAATAACTAGATTAAAAAATGGATAGATGAACAGGAATGGTTAACTGTTGCTAAAGGAGATAGATCTTATTAACACAGAAACAAAGTACTCTATTCATAATGTGCCTCCAGTTTTGAAAATGTCCTCATTTTTGGAGTGCCACAGCTTTTCCTTCATGGCCTCGGGCTATAAACTAAGGCCTACTCTGCATGCATGGCTGTGCCCCACAGGATGCCCCTCATTTCCTGAGCTGTGGGTCAATGCTTGTTGGCCTCCAAAGTCCTTAAACACTAAACCCAAAGAAAAACCAGTGGGTGTGGTGACTCACCAGGACGGATGTTGTGTGCTGCCAGTTTAGCGGTCGGGTGCCATTAGAGAAGCCCAAGCTTCTACTTGAGTTCAGTGTCCCCTGCCCCTGCACAGCTTGCTTGACATAGTGGAAGTTTCTGTTCAATTTGGATTAGTTATTTTTTTATGAGAAAACCACAATAAAATAACTTGGCTCTCTTTTACATTCTGTAAGAGGAATACAATCTCTAACTGGTTTGAGAAAATGTGTAAAACTGACTTATTTTTATTTGATTGTGTGCACTCTGGTCCCTATATATACTGAAATAAATGATAACACATTAATGCCGACTTCTGTGGTCCTTCAAGTATACAAAACACCAACCCAGGAGATGCAGCAGGAGAAGAAACAAGAGAGCACTGATGCCTCACTTGCAAGAGTACATATCCATCCATCCATCCATCCATCATCCAACCCACTATATCCTAACTACAGGGTCATGGGGGTCTGCTGGAGCCAATCCCAGCCAACACAAGGTGCAAGGCAGGAAACAAACCCCGGGCAAGGCAGAGCACATATCCTGAAATATTATATCTTGTTTCTGGGAAGACAAAAATGACCTTGATGATTTTGCAGTTTAAGAAAGTCAAAATGTTCCATTAGAAATATGAAATAAATGATAACACAGAGATTGAAATTAAAGCTGTGATATACAGTACAGGAACATCTCCTGTAACAATGAGCCCTGTAGGCTAACCCCTTCAAACGCTGGCCTTTCTCTACTATTCTAGTGTCTAAATCTCTGTTACACTCGCTGTAGTCATCACCCCCATGATTATTGTCGTGCTGATTGTGCAGCTTTACCGCAGTGCAGTTTACCTCGCTCAGGTGGTACTGTCTTACTACTGTACTGTACATGCCAGACAGCTTAATAAAGGACCAGGAAATGTAACATAGTCAGAGAAAATCCAAAAATCAGTGCCAAGTTATCAAAACCAAAATGCTAAGCCAAATCATAGACAAATAATCAAAAGCAAAAGGTTGAGGGTCAGAAAACAAACACTAAAGCACATTTGTAGAGAAAATCTGCAATCTTGGACAACCAGGAAGTACACAATGCTGACCTTCATACAGCGAGGATGTCACACTTTGTACATTCCTTGCTGTCCCACCATAGCAATGCTGTAGAAAC
The DNA here is from genome assembly GCA_026402145.1 of Polypterus bichir lapradei. Classification (NCBI taxonomy): domain Eukaryota; kingdom Metazoa; phylum Chordata; class Cladistia; order Polypteriformes; family Polypteridae; genus Polypterus; species Polypterus bichir. Next base: position 35,839,366 of record JANRMT010062797.1, read on the forward strand.
CACAAACAATTGGTACCCACCAAATTGAGACATGAAAAAATTTCAACTCAAAATAACATCAAAAATAAAAATAAATAACAGAATTGAATTCTGCACTAAACAAAACCCCTGAGAATAAAACTGTATGAAAATAATTTAAATCATGCACAATTATAACATGTACTTGATTTATTTTTATTTACCTCTACTCCAGTAGTAGTTTGTGTCCTAGAAGGGGAGACTTTTTTTCTTTGATTTTGATATACTTTGTTAATCCCTGAAAGGAAATTGTCTTTTTGCATGTCCTTTTTTTGGAGGTCAGAAAATAAACCTTTCGTTTTCGTTTTACATTTTTTGAACAATATTAGTGGTAGTGTTTATTTTATTTTTTTTTTTTTGGTGACTTTACTGCATCAAAATTTTATTTCCAGATTTCACGGCTGCCAACATGTCATGTGCCAGGTTGCTATGATGCTGTATGGTTGTTAAGCATGTGATACATATGGACATCATGACGACATGATGCATAATGGCCCCTCAAATTAAGAAAGCATCTGAACTTTGTGAAAATTTAGGGAAGACTTCTAAGATCCTAGAACAACAGGCAAACAATAAAACATAACAATTTACAATATCAGGATTGGTCTAGAATTCTTGTTTGGCTTTGTCTAACGATTTTGGTTAGCATTTTGATTTTGGTAATGATCTCAGAAGAAACCTGCTTAAGAATCCTTGTCTCGCCTCATTCATGTCCATAAAAACTGTTTGCTCTTTTCTGGTGTTTGTTCCTAGGAGTAACACCCAGTCCAAGAGGATGCCCAACCAGCCAATCTGCTTATAAATTGAGGATTAGAGTATATTGTCTAATGAGTAAGAGGCATGAAAGGCTCCCTCAGTCTCACCTCTCCAATACTGCAAAATCTGCCCCACTAGAGCAGCGGACACTAGACATACCTTTCCTACTATATTTATGCTGACATTTTGGTAATACAATGTTTCTGTTAAATATAATATTTTTATGTTTTTTCAAAGTTTCTTTACAGGTAGATATCAGCTGATTTATTTTTTTCTATAATTATGTTTGAGTTTTGCAAAGTAACTACAGATTTTGATGTAGAGAAACAATCTAGATATCACACTGCCCTTGGTTGAATCTGTAATTACATTAGTAAAGGCAAAAACAAATCAAAAGTAATTATTTACTGATGTAGTAGAGTAATATTTTAATTTTGAGTCTTAGCTCTCTAAGTAATAATTAGCTCTAATGTATGATTATGACAATGAGTCGGACCATTGGAAATCTGACAAAACCATAGTATTTTTAACAGATGAGTAAAACATTTGCTAAAGGTGTCAGTTTTCATATCTATGTGGATATTAAAATCCCTCATCAACACTGCATTATCATAATTTATACCTCAATCAGATAAAAAGCTGCCAAATTCAGCCATGAACAATGAATACGGTCCTGATAGTCACTGAGTAAACCACAGGGAACAGCCACGCAACCACCTATGCACACCATAACATGCCCATTAACCTAAGCTGCACTCGCACAAGCAGTTAGTGTAAAGATCTCGTGAGGGAGATATGGGACACCTACAATCTTAGTTACAAAACCATGAGCAGGAGATAAAAGTCTTATAAGGAGCAGGAAAATATGCAATATCTGGTAGCAGTCATATCACTAGGAGGTCAAAAAGGAAAACCAATCATCAAACGGAAAAATGTTAAGCAAAGGTCAAAGTCAAATGAACAAAGCAAAGAACTCAGAACCTGCCTAACAGTCTCTCCCACATAAACTGAAAACCAAAGGCTTTATTCAAACCTCGGTGATAAGTAATAAGGTCAAATATAACAGCTTTAGTCCCATGTACAAGTAGTATGGCTGTGGCCATGACTGCACTACATAACCGATCACAAACACCACCAACAAAATCACATCATGATCATGTCACCAAAGTAATGAAGAAATATTCTGAACCTACATGTCCTCAGAAAGCATGACAGTTGGATTTGAATCAGCATCTAACAGGAATAAAGTCCAACGCACTGGGCAGTATGATACAGGAGCTCACCATGAATGAGTCCATCACACTTAAGAAAAGACAAATCACTTTACTGTTCAACCAGGAAATGGACAAAGGGCAGACAGTAAGCAAGTGACAGGACCAGGAGATGAATCACAGTCGAAACAAATAACCAAGAAGTCAAGTGATCTTTGAAGTAAGCCTGATTAACACACCAAAAATCAGAGTCAAAAATAGCCCTAACTTGAAGAATGTTAAAAAACATGTCTTTGAGGAAGATCTTATGAAAAGGAAATACACTGCAATATACAGTACCCAAGGTGAATGGTTTATTAATGAAGCCCATTTTTTATTCAGCTAATTTTTCTATAGTGCATTTATAGGTACAATATAAATGATTTATATTTGTACAGTGCAAGCACTGACTAGTTAACATTGTGTTAGTTTCCTCAGACATGAAAAAATAAGTCAATGAAACTCCACCCCTGCAACTTTACCTAACTGTGACTACTGAAAAGAAGAAATAATCCTGAATAGCAAGAGGGAATAAAAGGAAAAGAAATAAGTGTTATTTTTTAAAGATTATTTGATTCCGAACATATATGGCAAGTCTTTGGTCTTCCTTTCAAAAATCAGTCTGACCTTGCATCTTGCACCTCAAATACCTAACTGCCTCATCGATTTGTCCATCTGGCTGTCTTATCTCCATTGGAAATGAAGCATGAAAGCTTTCAGGTTCCAAGAAGATGTTGTGAAGAAATAGTGGTGCGGACATGTTAATATTATTGGGGATGTGTTATACAAATACATTTAGTCATTGTGTATATTAATTAAATACTACACAAAAAATAAGCATACGAGGTGTGGCAGAAAAGTAATGAGACCGGCAACACTGCAAGCGATCTGGCAACGCTGCACTGTTGTCCTTGATAGAGCACGTGTATCAGTACCCTCCCATAGCTCAGTGCGAGTTTCAACTCCTTCCGTTAACTACGTGATTTTTGTGACTGCTATTAGCGAAGTTGTGTTTTTGGTTGTGCGTCACGCAAAATGGAACAGCGAAGTTTGAGGCAACGTTGTGCCATTAAATTTTGTGTTAAGCTTGGAGAATCGGCAAGTGTGACGTTTGAAAAGTTAAAACAGGCCTATGGGGAACATTCTTTATCCCGAGCTCAAGTTTTTCAGGGAGGCCTTCAACTTCGAAAACCAATGAAAACATCGAACGTGTGAACACTCTTGTGAGATCAGACCGTCGTTTAACATTAAGAATGTTGAGTGAACAATTACATTTGAACAGATTTACCGTTCATCAAATTTTGACTGAACATTTGCACATGCGAAAGGTCTGTGCCAAAATGGTGCCGAAAAACCTCACAATTGAGCAGAAGGACAATCGAAAAAACGCATTCCTGTGGTTCCCCAGCCCCCTTATTCACCTGACCTCAGTCCGTGTGACTTTTTCCTTTTTCCTAAACTGAAAAATGTCCTCAAAGGACGTCATTTCGGGACTTTAGAAAACATCCAAAAGAGTGTAACGGACATGATGAAGACCATACCGGTTGAAGACTTCCAGCGCTGCTACCAACAGTGGGAACAACGTCTCCATCGGTGTGTAGCTGCCCAAGGGAACTACTTTGAAGGGGATAACGTTGATGTTTGAAAAAAATAAAAACTTTGGTAAATAAAAAATCAGTCTCATTACTTTTCTGCCACACCTCGTAACAAACACCAAAAGGACAACTTTTAGCATGAGCATAAAATCAATCATATGACACTACATAGAAATAGTGCATTATTATAGAAAACTATTCCGCACTGCAGCAAAAAATTAAATGAAACTGATGTCTAATTTGGAGTTGTTTCCAACATGCCATGATGTGCTGGTGCTCGGTCTGTCACTGTTTTCTGCTCAATTTGGTGGCAGCGTTGTGATTTTCCATTATATTGGTCATCTTTTCCCATATGCAGTAAATAGTTTCCATTGTAGGCCCCCACCTTGAACCTGATGCTGCTAGGGTACTCCTAAGAACCTGAAGTGCATTAAGTGGATTCAGTAGTGTATGTGTGTGTGGTATTATTGGACTGCAGCCATTTTTACATTCAGGTCATGATGAGGCTGTGGTTGGCAGACACTCAAAAGTATATCTTATTTCAGCAAATGACATTAACTCTCCACCCCTCACTAGTACCAAATGGCAGCCTTTTTATGTCATCTATGGCTCATTTTGTCATCCTTTATAAAGCCAATCACAAGCTTCAGGATGCACCCCACCCACGGCTCCTGTGCCATTTTACTATTTTGCAGGCCGATCATCTCATGTTTTGGAGGTTTGCCAGTTTTACAGTGGTAAGTAATGTTTGATTCTTTATCAGCTTAAACTGCAGTTTTACTGCTGTACAGTACCATGGAAAACGACCATCAGCGCTCACAAATCACACAGAGGTCTACTGAGCAGGGTAAGCTGTAGGACTCTAATCAGCTCTTAAATGTCAGCCAATGAGAAACATTTTCAAGTGACTTATCATTCTTACTTTAATGTGCGTACCTAAATTAAATTTAACACACTACATAAAAACAAGACATTTTATTATGCTTGAAATAACCGGTTCATTTGCATTTTCTTTATTTGAGATATGACTGAATTGTGGATTCTGAAGTATATAATGAAGAACACTTGCCAAAGAATGGCCTCTAAAACACAGTCTCCTTGAGGCTGGTGGTACTTTGTTGCTATGAAGTGTGGGAATGGAGCTGATGGACTCTACCCCAGATGTGGAGAGCCATGAGAAAAATAGCAGGCAAAACAACAAGATGCTAAGTATGAGCATGGAGAGAAGTAAAATAAAAAGAACAGAACAAAATGAGAGAAAAAGTATGGAGCAAAGAATAGGTGGTGGAGCACCTCATGTCTTGAACTGCTTGTTTGTTTTTGAGTCACATTAGACCAGCGTTTCTCAACCTTTAAATATTTGCGACCTGAGTTTTCATAACAGTTTTAATCGCACCCCCCTAACTTTTTTTGAAAGGAGCCCACTAATACCAATTTGTTATTTTTTAATTAATGATATATCATAGATGCATATTTTATTATACCTACTTAACTTTTATCAACATTTATCTAACTCTATATTTATATTTCTAGTATCAGAATGTAGTTTAAGTTCATTTGTTTTGGTTTCAATAAATGTATTTTTCATATTTTTGATTCTTGTTTTGTTTTTTTCACATCTTCGCACCCCCCTTTTTGTTACTTCGCGCCACCCTAGGGGGTCCCCCCCCCCAGATTGAGAACCACTGAATTAGACACAAGTAACATCTAAGAGGCCCCCAAAAGTCTGATAAAGCTATTTTCATCACACAGTTAATTGTTGTCTTCCTCCTATTGTTAAAGGACCAGAAGATGAAAATGAAAAGATAGTTACAAACAAGTGATCAGTGGTGGCTTGTCCATAAGGGTCAAGAGCACCAACCCTTGACAAAGATAAAAATTTTCTTATTGTTACTGAATATACAGGAAGAGCAAACACACAAAGTTCTGGCACTGGAATACCAGTTAGGTGGAACCATCAGAAAACATGGCCATCCTCTCCTGGCAGTACTCAGAGAACCCAACTGGGTTACCCTTCAGATCTACACTTTCCATGCTGCCCTGTGGGTGTCCAAAGAGGAGCCATGCCATAGGAGCATTGCCACTTTTCATACTGGGGGAATAGTTGTTCTTGGCAGGCAGTCTCCCTCTATCCACCCATTATATCTTCTTCCTGACTGACAAAAGAAATAGGAATCATCACAGCCAAGATGTGCATCCATGTGTACCATCCTTCCATAATGGCTCCTAGCTGGGTAAGGAACATCCCAGTTGGCATGCCAGTCCATTCATTATGTCTATTACACTACCTATAGAGGAGACTACTGCCCTTTAGTATCACAGAAACAATATACACGCTAGACGTTTCTACAGTACCACCAAATATTGCACGCCATGGAACATCACGACACCCTGATTAAATATCCAGTACCCATGAGCACTGAATTAATCAACTGTCATACCTGATCTGCTCCATATTACTCACATTGGTATACTTCTGCATGTTGAGGTACTTTTCTGTGACAGATTGTACAAATGCACTCTCTCCAAATGTATTTGCCCTTTAAACAATCTGGCAATGCACTGAATAAAGTATTCCCAGTTTTTCACATGGTCTGATGTTTTAGAAACTTAAGATTAACTTACCAGTCGAAATTAAAGCTTTTTCTTTATTAATGGAATTATATTATAGTTGGGTTATAAGGCCTGAAGTTTTACAGATATATGCCGTCAAGCTGCTGTTGGCACATTGTGCGCCTGGAAATGGATGCCTGGCCTCTGCTTATGTGCCCAAATAACCAGCGACCTTGTGTTTTATATTCCAGTGTCTTAGTCAGTAAGCCACACTTCTGTTAATTTTGAGAAAGGGAGCATTAATCATGTCATCTGCTGTCACAGTGCAGTGCCACTTGTTTAAGATTTGGGCACAGATATAATGTCAGCCATATTTTCAAGGAAACTGATGGCAAAGGATCCATGATGCTTGATCAAAGGTTACTGAAGGAGGAAGCCATATGTCTGGACCTTTCCTGATACTAGAAAGGTGTAATAAATATTGGGCTTAGCCATTAGAAGACCAGTTTATACTTGACAGAGAAGAGGGCAAGCTCAAAATGGTATTAATGAGTTTACTTTGATGATATACTGCTTGTATAAATCTTTAAAATGTCGTAACAGAGTCCTCTTCTAGTTAGAATGAGTATTAGTTCACAAACTGCACTGCTGTTTCAGGACTCCAGGCCCCAAATTCAGTTCCTGGTACCCTCGCCTTCTGCAAGGAAACATCCCACAGATGACTCAGAATTGGCTCAGTGGGGGAGTGTGTCCTGTGACTGGCACCTCATCTGCTGTTGGTGCCCTTCCTTGTTTCCAGTGGTACCACGATAAGCTCTAACTCCTCAGATTTCTGTAATGGACTTGGTGGAATCAGAAAATTAATAAACTGATCAGTAACGGGGTCCATTTTTTTTAGCATCTCTCCTAGCAAAAAGGCAAGAAACTGCCAAAATACCAGAAAGTCAAAAGGAAAAACAATCATCAAACCTACAAAATGTTAAAAAGTCAAAACCACAGATTAGTTCATTCTGAATTTTTATCCACAGCACCATCTTTAATACTGGTAACGTGATGGTGTCAAACATAGCAGCGTGTTTGTTGCTGGATAATGTGATCCTCATAAAACAGTGACACCCATAACAGCTTTTATATGTTCTTTTTTGTAGCTGTATTAGTAATATTTCCCCTTGTACAGAGTATTGTAGTCAAATTCTTATTCTCAACACGCCGCCACTCTCCATCATTATGATAAACAACAGTGTATTAAAATATGTAACTTCATTATATTAAATAGAAAATAGACATTTCTTTAGCCTACCTAGGTCTACCTGGGAGTTTCTCAAATAAAACTTTCTGAACCATCAAATTTATGCATGGGTAGAATTAGAGGGGAACCCACGCGCGCAATGGATGTCTCATGGGAACTGTCCTGTCTCCCTTCCTGTTCACCCGCAACACAGCAGACTTCCAGCACAATGCCAGCGCTTGCCATCTACAGAAATTCTTAGAATACCTCTCCATCATAAAAATGGTGACAAGTCAGAATACAGGAAGGTTGTGGAGGACTTCATCTTGTGGTGCAGGGACAACAACCTGCAACTCAACTTCGGCAAGACAAAACAGCTGGTGGTGGACTTCCAATGCACTCTAAAAGTGAAGTCTCCGAGGCCAGTCACCATTCAGGAAGAGGACATGGAAGTGGTGCAGAGCTACAAGTTCCTGGGGGTTCACAAACTGAACTGGAGTGACAACACCTTGGCGCTGTAAAAGAAGGACCAGAGCAAACTGGACTTCCTAAGGACACTCAGTTCTGCTGGAAATGTTCTACCAGTCTGCAGTAGGCAGTCACTAAAATAAATCTCCAATGACAGGTACTTTTTCCTCACCAGTTTTTTTTAAGGCCACAGCTAATGTAAGTATAGAAATCATGAAAGAGCAGAATAATAAATCAATCCATCCTTCAGTAAGCAACTCTTTCTTGCATATCATCTACTCATACAACAAACAAAGAAACATTCTGTTTGACTTCAATTACAGAACAGTTTACCATTTCAGGTTTAGCTTAGGAGAGGTCACCTGTATCTTGAACTTGCATCTGTTTTATTCAGTACTAGCTGTGCTCGGCAGCTCCGCCCGCGTAGTACTGAAAAAGGACAGTGAGGAGGGCCTGCCCTCGGCCCACAGCCTCTGTCTTGGATTAGTGTGAATATATCGCTCCTGCAAGCAAGCTATGACACTCAGTGCGATGAGGGAAGTCACAAAATCAACTTCAGTGTTCAAGCAAATTATAGAAATAAAATTATCTAAATCCGTTAAGTAGTTCTCTTGTGAAAAGCGGGCAAACATACAGACAGACATTGGATTTTTTATATATATATATGTATATATATATATATATATATATATCCTCATTAGTCAGTCCAACCTACAGAAATGGCTGCCGAGTTCAGCCTGCGTGTCTGCTTCTTATGCCTGAAGGTGCTGCCCGTATAAACAGTGGTGCGGTGGTCTGGGCAAATCTCTGACAGGCATCACACATGTCACCATGTTGAAACCGTTAAGAAACAAACATATCTCTTTCATGAAGCAAATAAAAAGGACACAATCTTGGAAAGCAGTTGACCCAATCCCAGAAAGCTTCGAAACATTATGGCATTCCTAAGTTTTCTAACTTGCCTAACAAATAAGAAGGTATTTATTTTGCCTCAATTACAATCAGTAGTCAAACAAACTAAAGAAAAAACATTTTCTGTCATTTCAATATCTTTATCAATCCTTGAGTACTTATTTAGACTTTCAAAGTTTTGAATATGTTACTGTAAGAAAGATTCAGTTGATATTGTAACTTTATATTTCAAACAATTAATGACAGTTGACTTGGGATTTGATTTGAATATGTGGTAGTACAGCTGTGGCTCTAAAAACTGTACTTATTTTTTATGATTCTTCTAGCCCACCCATAGCCTGAAGGCCAATTTATGGTCAATGACAGTTACAGCAATATGTTTCCACCATCCAGATGAAAGTCCTTATGATTTTCTGAACTCAGAGTTGAGGTTTGAGTGGACTGATTAGTTGACTTCTTTCTACATTTTGCCATTTGCCAATTTTTTAATTACCATCTCACACTCACAAGCTGCTCCAGGGAGGGATGTGTAGATGAATGCCAGGATCCTATTAAAAATTATTTACTGATATAAGTGGTGTGGTAGGCTGGCGCCCTGCCCGGGGTTTGTTTCCTGCCTTGCGCCCCGTGTTGGCTGGGATTAGCTCCAGCAGACCCCCGTGACCCTGTAGTTAGGATATTGCGGGTTGGATAATGGATTGATGATATACAGTAAGTGCATTGGATTTTTAAAAAAATGTCCTAAAATGAATTTACTTTACTTTACATCCTGCATTTATTATACACATCAACACACACAGAAATGTAACAAACACAATTCTTGTAAAATTGCATGCGAGGCTTTGGTTGATTACAGGAACAGATTCACACACCTTGTGAATGAAATATAAAGTTGATATTCATCTTTGTGTGTAACTGTTAGTATTGAGCCATTGTGGTGCACTGGTTAGTGCTGATGCCTCACAGCGCCACAGACCCGAGTTTGAACCTTAGCCTTGACAGTCTGTGTTTGGGTCAATTCTTCTTTAGCACTCTGGTTTTCCTCTCACATTTCAAGGATATACATTTTAACCGACTGCTCTAAAGAGATCTGCAAAGAGTGGTAATGAGTGCTTATCTAAAATTACTCTATAATGGACTCAGACCAGGTCCAGGATTGACTCCTGCCATCCACCCAATTCAGATAGGTACCATCTCATGCTGACCCTGGCCTAATTAGACAGGTTTGCTAATGAAAGAATTGAGTACACAAGATAATGGTATTATAACACATCATTAAAATGTGATGGAGTGGCATTCACTCTACAGGTGCTTCCAGAACTGATGATTCCAGGAATGGCTGTGGCTCCACAAACTTAAAGTTTGATTAGACTGGTGGAGTAATGGATGGATGGATGGATGGATGGATCATTTTGTTATCTGCTTATCCTGGTCAGGGTTACAGTGGCAGTCAGCTGCTGAGGGTAGATCAGGCATCAATTGTGATTAGCTGAGTTAGCGACATCAGAACTCATGTGGAGAGGAGGGTATGTAAATCTTGGATGCAGTTATTGATTATAATGCTCACAAATCATCCAGTACTGCCATGGTGGCACTTTCTTTCACAAGCTCTTTCGATGATATGAAAGCATTTCTCCTTGCAAGATCCCATCCTAACCTGAAGGTGCCATTTTCATAAAAGCCAGTGTGAAAACTTTGATCTTTAGACATGGCTTTTCATGATATACTGAAGCTCACCAAACATCGGTTTACTTTTGTGGCTCCTGTTCCTTGGATCTCTTTACCCAGGTCTATTTGAGAGTCTTCATCAAGTGTTATATTTTACTCACTACTGACAACTCTCTTCCTGTCTCTTGCGCTCTAGAAATGTTCTTCCCAATTTAACAGTAAAAAAAATGACCTTTGCTCCACTTTAGCTTGATGCCGCTTCTAGTTTCAAAGGATTTCCCTTGGTCTATAGTGTCTTGCTCTCTGTTCCTGATGTTTGGTCCTTTCCAAACTCCTGCCATTCCTTTTGTTGACCACTTCGATTGTCTTCATATTTTATTATTCTAAAGCAATAAATTAATCTGTTTTGCATGTAAAGCCACTTATAATGAGGCATGCTGTAAATGCCACAGTATAAAAGAGTATTGATCTAATTATGCTGTGGCCCATCAATTTGATACTTGTAATGATGGCTGATAGCTCAGGCATAAAGGTGCAACGATTTTGTTTCAGTTTAATCAACTCATGTCAAAATTTTCAAATTAGAATTCACTGACTCATGCTGACAAACGATTCAGGGAATTTGTTTCCTAGTTAAACATTAAAGTAGAACTGTAAAGCAACAGAACATTAAGTGAACATCATGACTTGAGAAGTTGCCTCGATTTATACAATGATTTCCACATTTAAGCATACATATAAACAGAACATGAGGTCCACTTCAGCCAGACCACAAGTCCCTTCTATGTTCATGTCCCTTCTATGTTCGGTGGTGAGGGTAGGTAAAGGTCCAGGGCAAAGCTGGGAATGGCTCTGGTCAGGATGCCAGTCCATCACATGGCTGGTATTAATAAAGTAAAATTCTCAAACGCAGATAATTCAAGTCTGGATCTCAGAGAGTCAGAGATCTCGGCAGCACAGAATGCAGGGCAGAAATCCAACTCAGGATTAGAAATAAATACAAATAAATAAAACATTTTTGCATCTACTGTATATATTGTTTTATCACGGAGAGGCTTTGGGGGATGCCTCTTCTCAAAGCATATCCCTTCTCTTAGCTGTGCAGAGTCTTTTTAAGAATGACCTATGGTATAATATCTTTTTTACTCTGACCTTTAAAGGCATCTGGGGTATACAGCCCATAGTAAATTCAATGTCGTGCTACCGTATCAATTGTATGAAGCACATGCAGTACTCAATTCTATAATTCTTCCCTGATTCAGACACCACCGAATACAGAAACAGGCGAGTCCTTCAAAAACAACAAGAATCCTCACTGGGCTTTGTGAGTATAAATCTCACTGGGGATGCCTAACCCAAGGCAACAAAAAGACTCCAGGACTCTCTAGGCTCCAATATGGGGAAGAGGCTTTTAAAGTACAAAAAATAACAAGAGAGTCTCAGATATTTAAAAAAAAATGTCTCACAAGAGTGAGAACTGTAAAACTCTGGCTTATATAGCAACAACTCCCTCGGGAATGTTTGTAAAAAAAAATCAGGATTTATTCATAAAATAGATAAATACATGAAAATTTTAAAAAGAGCAAATATGAGTTCCTTGAAAGCAATCCTAAGGTGAACATGTCCCAAAACACTTTCCATAAATCAAAATCCAAGATCAGAAGCCAAAATAATCAAAAAACTAATAAAAGCAAAGAGCTGTCAATACAGTGGAACCTCGGTTCACGGACGTCTCGGAACATGTACAAATCGGTTTACGACCAAAAAGTTCACCAAACTTTTGCATCTGTTCTCGACCACAGACTCAATATACAAACAAACTAGTTTCCCTTTCGGTTTGTGCGCTTCGATGATTTCCGCACGTGTTCAGTCTCTCCCTGTGCATTCCCTGTGCAGCGAGCAATTGAGACACACACATACAGATGTGCGCGCGAGAGAGACACGCGCACGCACGAGAAAGAGACACACACGCACACACACACACGGAGAGAGAGAGAGAGAGAGAGACGGCTGGACGCATAAGGCCAAGAAGGCAGTTAAAGAATGCACCAGGCTTGTTTTTAATTAGACAGATCAGAGCATTGTTTTAACCTCATCGTATTTTATCTATTTTTTCTATTGGATTTTAACCTCCACTTCACTTCTGTTTACAGCGATCGGTTTGTAGCGTGAATTGTTGTAATGTTACTTTTCTTAAATTACGGATTTTTCAAATGTTCATTTTTTTCCCTGTGCTTAAAACTAATTAAAAAAGTGTTTTTAGCAAGCAGTTCTTAGCGCTATAGCACAAACTCTTGCAGTGTTAGTTTTCTCTGTTGTTCAGGGTTTTCTCAGTGTTATTCAATATTTTTACATTTAGTTTACTATTATGCTCTGCATTCTATGGTACCATTAACTATATTTGTGCTTAAAAATCTTTAAAAAAATATATATATTTACATACAGTTCATACGGTCTGGAACGGATTAATTGTATTTACATACAATCCTATGGGGGAAATTACTTTGGTTCACGACCAAATCGG
>JANRMT010062797.1:35857337-35874837 GCA_026402145.1 Polypterus bichir lapradei
GATTATGACAGCAGCAATCCAAGCTGTGAGATTTGAGACAAGATTACTGTTCACATGGCCAACTGTAAGTTACATGCTCAAGAGTAAGCTCAGCGCACAGCTTGGTCATGTTACAACCAGAGGGCCGAACTGACAACATGGTATACAAAGAGATCCTTAACAAATAATTATTGGCATAGTTTCCCTCAGTTTAAAAAGGTAAAATTTTCTTCTTAATAAAAATTTTAATGCAGTACTTCGCCGCTGCAAAGCGCGGGTATTTTGTTAGTTTATTAGATAAAGGCAATGACTGAACGTATAAAATTATCTACGAACGCCTTTATTCGCCGTGCTCAATTGAGGTCACCCTTTTAAAGTTCACCTTTATTTACGCAGGCCTTTATTCGCCACGCCCAATTGAGGTCGCCCTTTTGAAGCTCGGCTTTTTGTGCGCGCCCATATTGAATACCCACAAAATTCATGGAACAGTGGAGGAACACACTGAAGTACAAAGATGCTTAACAAAACAGAGCAATGATAAGAAAAAAATACATACAATAAATACACCAAAAGTAATACAAAACAATGAACAAATGAAGGAAAAATAAATATAAGCCACATCCTGACTACAGCATGACAACATCATGCAAATGTATCAGTTCTATACAACCCACACTTTAATCTGTATCGTGCCGCCATATCAGTTCTATAAAGCGCACACTTTGTTTTATATTGTGCTATCATATCAATTCTATTGGACCTTCCTCCTCTCCTGCTGGTCTAATTAATGCACTTAATCCTCTGCAAAAGAATAAATAGAAAGGCAAGCTAGAGAAGCAGGCCTTTAGCATAGTGCAAATGTCCAGACTAGAACAGATGGTGGTGTGGGCTCCACAAATCGTTAAAATGGAAAGATTAATTATGTTACATTATGTGGCAGTAAGGATAGCAAGGCAAGGTGTTGAGTATATTGGACATGTTGATGTGCACAACATAGAGGAAAACTTGGTGAAGAGCGTAATATGACTGACTCCCTCTAACCAAATAACCAAAGTAACCTATAAGCCAGTCTATCACAAGACGTGAAAGAATTGTAAGGACATCTCTGCTGACTCTCAGGGCACCAAGCAGAAAGATGACTCCCAGCAGTAAAGAAGCCAAGCCAGTCAGCCAAAGCAGTAGGTGATAGCAAAGAATCAATTGCTTTGTACATCTTATCAGCTGCTGTGAGACTCTCTTTACCTTCATGGGTTTATCCCTTTTCTATTCCTGGATTGTTCCTTCACGTGTTTTCCTCTATAAGTCACTTCCTTTTGGATTTGTGTTAGGAACTACCTCCATTCAATCCTCTCTGTTGAAATTCCCCTTTCATCTCATATTTGCTTTCTCCTGGGGCCTCATGCATAATGCCGTGTGTAGAACTCACACTATAACATGACGTAAGCACAAAAGCCGAAATGTGCTTGCGCACAGAAAAATCCAGATGCAGGAATCTATGCGTTCGCCAGCTTCCACGTTCTTCCGCTACATAAATCCCAGTCAGCGTGAAAAGTAACTCTGATGCACGCACGTGCTGTCCCGCCACAACTCCTCTCAGAATTACGCCTCTTTGAATATGCAAATTAATATACAGTAAATAGCCCTTAAGCTCAGCGTTCTGTGAAAAGACAATGGGAAAAGCAAGAGGGAAAATGGAAGAATTTCAGCGAATACCAAGTGGAGGCAAGGAAAAACGTACTATTTGTTGGTTTAAACAGTGGTATAAACAACAAAAGGAAGTTGATCGAGTGACATAGCATTTCGGAGAAACTCGAAAGCTCAAGTTCACAAAGTCGCACAGTGCCAAAATAAAAAAGAAGTTGTCAGATATCAAAGTCACCATGAAAAGGCGAGTCGTAGCCCACCATCTGAGTTTCATATGAAAGCTTATTAGGGCACAGAGAAAAAAAGGCACACAGTGGGAAAAAAGCACTAAATGTCAACTTCAATCTCGAAATGCCCACTTTAATCACGTAGTTTATTTTGTCATTAAAGTAGAACATCATAAAGTTCATCTTAAAATCGTTTAATTAACTAGTTTCTCAAATCACATCATAAGTAAATTGCTTTGTTTTTTATGTGTTCTTCTATGTGCTCTATGTGTGTGAATCACTATGTGCTTCTTAAAACGGCTTTCTCTACCTCTGACAGGACACCGAATCCATTACAGTCGTGATATTACAGCTCTTTGAATAACTAAAATACTGAGATGTATACGCGATATCATTTTCATGATGATAGGAGTTAAAGCACGTTATTAAACATGGGTTTCACGGTGATACAGTGATTGTGCACGACCTTCGATGAAATAATTTATTGCAGCAGTACTCAGGGGCGGCTCCAGGCTCGTGGCGGCCCTGGGTAGAGGAAGATTCGGTGACACCTTCGCCCGCCAATGTCAATATGGTATCTTATGCATGGTGGATGGCCACGTCCGTTGCAGACACTGCATAGCCGCCTTGTGCTCATGACACAAGCATTTAACTTTTGCCGAAATTTGCCGCTGCATTTTTAGCTGTGTCGTTATTTTCTCTTTCTGTTTCATATTCAATATATATTGGCGTGGTGGCCCCTGGGATTTGGCGGCCCTGTGCAGGTGCACATTTTGTCCTTCCTTTTCTTTCTCCAAGTAACCGATCGCCACACAATTAGCTCTGTAATGGACGTTAAGCCATCTGTAAGCTTATAAGGCCGATTCTTCAAAACTTTTAAGGAACATTGAAATATCTTCGTAGTACATGTTTAATTATTCTATCCTTCACGCCAGTCCCAGTGAAGCATACAGTGCGAGCGGAGCACCAGAACCTTTCTAGCGTAGCGACACCGTGTCCTTTAATTATTAACAATATAGATTATTTAAATGAAGTTAAAGTTTTATCTCTATAATCTAATAAACATATTTTGCTGCATTTCATCTTAAAAATGATATTGTCATCATATGTAAATACGCGCTTTATAAAGTGGCTCAGGTTTTGCAATAGTATAACTGTATCGCAAGTTTCTACAAGGAGCACTTGATGGACTGATTGAGTGCGTTTAGAGTTCTTAGGATGAAAGTCTTTCTGAACCGCGAGGTCCGTACAGGAAAGGTTTGAAGCGTTTGTCATATGAGAAGTAGTTCAAATAGGAAGCATGGCTGAGGCAGCGTGTGCTTGATGCTGTATACCGATAATTCTCTTTCCAATCAGCTGCTCCGAGTGGTGCAGTGAGAGTAATATGGAAAAAGATGATCTGCTGTGGCAACCACTAACAGGAGCAGCTGAAAGAAGAAGAAGAAGAAGAAGGTGGTGCAGTGAGAGTAACAACGTTAAAGCAGCTATGGCATTTAGAATAGTTTGACCATTCCGTGGACCATTATATTGTTACTGGTTAATTGCAATCAGATGCATTAAACTAATAAACAATATGCAGTTAATTTCAGTCTATTTATAAAGCCGCGTCAGGGAAAGAAAGAATAACCACACAGGAACAGTAGCAGTGCTTTGACGCTGGGTGCCGCCAGTCTGCAAAACCAAGCGGAGCACTTGCGTACGACAGGGTATGAGGTACCGTGGAAATGTGCGTGGCTTTACGCCAAGTTTAGGTTTTATACATCGCGATTTGAACGTGGAAACGTTCTTACGCAACATTTCTGTACATACGCACCGTTTATACACGAGGCCCCTGGACTCTTCCACACTCTCAATGTGTTGAAATTAGCAGAGGTTGGGTCTCTATTGGTACCACTGCTGCCAGGCTGGCACCATGGCCTCCGTGAAACCGTGGTTTCTGTTGATTCTTGAGGATCTCCTTTCTATAAAGGTTCTCTTCAGGAGCTTTCAGCAGGAAGGTTTAATGGAGTGCCTGGCTTCAACATGAGGGAATGATTTTTGGTCCCCAAGCTCATGGGTTATCTGGTGGCTTGTGATGATGGGAGCTTATTCTCCTTTTTTCCTTTCTTGTTCAGTCTGGACCTTTTTGATTAGCCACATAGGCTCCATTTAGCCTCTTTCTCCATGTGTTTTCTGATTGTTTCTAAAACGATTGTGGTGAAATTATTTTTAACTTGTAATTTCACACATCCTCTTTCTTTTTGTAGTTCTTTTATTCTCATCCAAAATATAATAGAGGCATCTCATTAAGCATATTTACTCTCATGTACGAATAAAACACAGCATGATTGCCTTTTTGTCTGGAGTTGATTTTGTGAGTATACAAACTGCAAATAAATAAACAAATAATACAGAAAATGACTTATAGTAGATGCAATAGAAAAAGAGCTGTCAGAAACTCAGGCGATGAAGTTCCCATTCTGTCTCATGCAGGACTGTCACTTGGCAGATTTTAATGTGTGACTTTCTATTTTTAAACTTTTAAAATGAAGATCTTTTCAAGACCATACATGTAACATCTTGAGCATCAGACATGGTTACCTAAAGACTCAATGCAGGGATACGAAAACTGCCTGCTTTAAGTTTCAAAGTGAGACATATTTAAAAAAAATCATTCAGACATAATTGGTAGGATTTGTCAGCGTATAATCAGTGATGTGAATTTGAGAGAGATTAATGAAACTTGTTCGGTGCATTTTGTAAGAGAGTCGGAGTAATGATGACACTCAGATGTAGCTACCTGAATTGCTCTGACGACGACATTCATCACTCCTGATCAGGTCATTCATCATTAAAGCTCAAAGCAATTTGCAAACAGCAGAACATCCAAGTGAGTGGCACTGAGTTTACGCGAGTAAAGCAGGGTGATACCTCACATTTATGATTTTTGGCAGAGGCTGCTGTGGCACAACAAGATCAGATAGCTAAAACTCCAGAATGGTCCACTCAGTAGCCCAGCAGCAGCTTCTGTTTTATTAATTGGCCCTCTAGCAAACAGCTTATCATGTATCCTTAACATTGCGCTTCTTTAGAGTTGACCACGAAGAAAAGTACCTCTGTGTTTACCTGCCCTGTTTCATTGTGGACCTTATATTTATCTGCATTCGATTTACCTTGGAAATCAGATGTTGAAGCTGGAAATGGCGTCACACTCAAGTTTATTTGTTAAACATTCAGAAAACCATTGTGAATGCCTCCAGGAAAACCTTTGTTGTGCTTGCTTCTTTGGAATAAATAACAGATGATAACATCATATTTGTAAAGGTGATGGACAGGTTGACAGAGGAGATTAGACAGGAGACCCCATGGACTATGATGTTTGCTGATGACATTGTGATATGCAGCAAGAGTAGGGAGCAGGTTGAAGAGACCCTGGAGAGGTGGAGATATGCTCTAGAGAGGAGAGGAATGAAGGTCAGTAGGACCAAAACATAATACATGTGTGTAAATGAGAGGGAGGTCAGTGGAATGGTGAGGAAGCACAGAGTAGCATTTGTGAAGGTGGATGAGTTTAAATACTTGGGATCAACAGTACAGAGTAATGGGGATTGTGGTAGAGAGGTGAAGAAGAGAGTGCATGCAGGATGGAATGGGCGGAGAAGAGTGTCAGGAGTGATTTGTGACAGACGGGTATCAGCAAGAGTGAAAGGGAAGGTCTACAGGATGGTAGTGAGACCAGCTATGTTATATGGGCTGGAGACGGTGGCATTGACCAGAAAGCAGGAGACAGAGCTGGAGGTGGCAGAGTTAAAGATGCTAAGATTTGCATTTGGTGTGACGAGAATGGACAGGATTAGAAATGAGTACATTAGAGTTGGTTTGGACATGTGCAGAGGAGAGATGCTGGGTATATTGGGAGAAGGATATTAAGGATAGAGCTGCCAGGCAACAGGAAGGCCTAAGAGAAGGTTTTTGTATGTGGTGAGAGAAGACATGCAAGAAGTGGGTGTGACAGAGCAAGATGACGAGGAAAAGGAGGATATGGAACAAGATGATCCACTGTGGCGAACAATAACAGCCAAAAGAAGAAGAAGGTAAACAGTTGATAACAACGCAATACATGGTATTTTGCAAATCCAAACACCGTAGCAACATGTTAAAAGATAGAAGTTGGACAGTTCTGTATGTATGACTGATTTAATGAGATACAACTAGACAGAGGTGGTAATAAATAGTATACTACAGCTTTCACTAAAGTTTGTGCTGTTTGTCGCCATTTTATATTGACAACATAATCTGAAGTGGAACAAACTTGGACTTCACAGACCAGTTGAAAATCTGACTTATGGGGGCATTCCAGTTGAAAATTCCAAGTAGGAACCTGGAAATTCAGACTTCCAGTTCACATGGAACAGAGCACTGGATCTCCTAGTAAGACTGCTTTTTGCGATAGATCTGACAGTTCAGCTATTGCCACTCAGACTGTTAGAAATGAGCACAAAGTACAGTGATAGCTTTAAAATTGTGATAGTATCAGTCCATCCACTTTAAAACCTGCTTTATCTAAGAAATTGATTTCACAATGAACTACCCTGGAAGCATCAGGAACAAAGCAGGAGGCCAAAATGGAGATGGTGCAATTCTCACTCATACACACACACACACACACACACATATACTAGGCCAATGACAGTTGCCAATAACCCTAAAAATACCGAATTCTGGTCAAAGTTGTGTTTTTATTATTTGTAATGATTTTTTTTAGAACATGCTTGTTAAATTATTCAATCACAAGGACTACCTGGAGTCTTTCATGGCATATCACACATGAAGCAGGAACAAACACTACATTGGACAACAGCCCACCACATATCTAGCATGCACACACTCATCGTGGGACACTGTAAAGACATTAAGTACATTTTTTGTGGTGTGGCCTCCTCTGCTCAACACTAAACATGTTTGATTCTCTGAGTTTGTCAGAGTAGGATATGTCTTTAAGTCCTGGGATACATTTGGTTGCTCTCCTCTGCACAGCTTCAAGTGCTGCTATGTCTTTCTTGTACAGTGGTGACCAGAACTGCACACAGCACTCCTTATGCCATCTTACTAGAGTATTATACAGACCAAGCTGAACATCCCTTGACTTAAATTTAACAGTTTTTATGACAAACCTAACATTTTATTTGCCTTTTTAATTGCTAAGTCAATGAAAATGTTGCATCAACATATACCCCTAAATCCACTTCCCTAACGTCCCACAGATACATTTGCTTAGGCCACCCACAACATATTCTGCAAACACGTGAAACAGGAGTATTGTTGCTGGTGTCTAAACCTGAGTCAAAGTACATCAAGAGTTACAAGAAACTTCCAAGGCCACCAGGAGCAAAAGTTCTGGAGAGTTGTGTGTGTGTTGGGTGGGTATGAATTTTACAATTCAGCATTGAATCTGCTCTCCAAATATTACACCAAACTTCATAAAATTAGTTCCTGAATAGTGATGAGTGAAACAATTTGTGCAAAACTCAGTTTTGCTTCACACAAAAAATTTCCAAAACAAGCAGTGTTTCAGGTCTTGTGAATTTCATGCCATTGAAAGGTGTTTATTTTCTGTCTGCATTCTACAACACTAAGAAACAGGAAATGGCGACTGCCGGGATCTCCATAGAGCGAGTCTGCTGTGGAGAAAGCACAGTAATATGCACGATGGTGAGCTTTTGTGTGTTAAATACGCAGCATGCCACATTTTACAAAAAAACATACTATGTGGTGATGTGATGAGCGACATACTGCAACTAGAATTGATTGTAGCCATGTGCTGGGTAAAAAACACAGGTAGGCACAGAAGCGTGTGAACAAGGCTTTCACCCCAAAAACTTTAAAATTAAAAAAAAAAAACCTCTTTTTAATGAGTTTGATGTTTCACAATTGCTAAATTATCTGTAAAATACGTGTTAGGGTCAGTTTTATGAAATTACATGCAAATTGAAAGTTGCCTGTTTCGTTTATCACAACTCCTGAACTATGGTGGGGATCAAAACTAAGTTGGAGTGCCAGCTTGGCCCTTAATTATCTGAATTTCTTTAGACAGATGACTCAATACCTCATTAAGAAAACAGGGCTTGATTAAACCACAATTGCTATTTTGGAAGAAAGAAAAAAAAATCAATTAGTTTTAATCTTTACTCCTGCTGAATAAACCAAATTTCTAGTTATTTCCTTAAAATGAAAACACATCAAAAGCATTTGTTCATATATTTTGTTTTCCTGGCCAACCACCTGCACCGGCATTAACCTTAGGATTTCCTGAAATGGCACATTTTAAATGTTTTTTTTTTTGCTTAAATGAAGTCACATTCTTTCATTCCATTTTAAGAAACTAACAGCAAAATGAAGACGTTTACTGAAATAAAAACACACTCTCTGACTGCTTTATTAGATACAGCTGTCTAGCACTGTGTTAGGCCCCATATACCTTTAGAAGAGCCCAAATTCTTCAGGAGTGGATTCAAGCTGATGGTGAAAACTTTTCTTGATGATTTTTTTTTCCATATTGTCTTGGTGAAGCCCACAGATATTAGGTTAGTTTCATGTTATGAGCCTCCCTTGCCTGCTCTATTGGACTGTGATATGCAGAAAGCGCAGGCCATTGAAGTAAACTGAAGTCGCTTTCACCCTTAAGGTGATGCAGTGTTCGTGGCATGATGAATTATTCTACTGGAAGTATGCCGTTCAAAAAGGACAGTAAAGAAAGAAAGGCTTTCAAAAGGAGCACAAAACAGACCAGGACCTTAACTGGCCTGTCTAGAGGCGGGCCTCACCCTAGGCAGTTTGACTCTAAACTTAAAAGGCAGGCTTTGGCCTACACAGGTCCAAAATGGAGCACAGGTTTTTAAAGTTCATATAAATATATTAAAAGTCTGAAAATGCACAAAACTGCTGTTCAAGTGAGAGGGTAAACTGAAAAAATTCAGGCTTTAGAGACAAGGCAAATAATCGTTATAAACAGTTTATTCATATGAATAAAAATGCAAAATAAGACAACAAAGGTATGCTTAAAAAGGCAACCCAATGCAATTAAAAATACATTTAAAATTCAGAACAAGAGGAAAAAAAGCCATCAAAATCAAATAGAATACTCACCACAACCAATGAATCTCTGAGGGAAACCTTCTCCATCCCGAAATGGATAGTTTGAGGGTTATCCCTCAGCAGTGATGTAATGGTGGCCTTCTCACTTGGGTACCACTCACAAAACACAAAGCACATAAGAGAATAAACAGTAAAGCACATAAATACTAAATAATTATTAACAAAATGTAAATAATAACACATAATATTGATGCCAAAACAACACAAATAACATTAAAAAGGAAGATAACAACCACTGGCAGGGTCGTAGCAGATAGAGGGCACAAAGGGAGGCACATGGTCCGCAATAATTAAATAACCCTTAACTGGAGGTCTAACATGTCCCAAGAACAGCCTTCACATCATTACACTACCACCAGCACCTGCACCACTGCTATGAGGCAGGATGGATCCAGGAATTCATACCATCTTTGTCAAGCTATAACCTTCTACACAGAATAGCAGAGATCAGGCTTTGTCAGACCAGGCAACAGTCTCCTGTCTTTAGTTGTATATTTCAAATGTAACCTCATCTTATTGTTCTTGGGTGACAGCTTGATGAAGAGTTGATACGAACATGGTTAAAGGGTAGAGGGGTGCCAAAAAGTTCCACGAAACAAGCCAGAACCTTCAAAAGCGCATCCAGAAATGGCTTTGCCGCAGGCAGCAAGCTCTCAGCCACCATATGCAAGGTCCGGCCTGCAAAAGCCTAAAATGGGGCCCTTGCTTTGAAAGTACAAAATATACTTTTGAAGGTTCCAAAATATACCAAAAATGCCCCACAAGAGAGAGGCATTATAAAAACTCTGGCTTGGAGACAGGTTCAAATTTTTATAAATAAGAATTTATTTATACAAAAGTGAAGAAATACATAATAATGGCTAAGGCAAAAAAAGGCCTAAAAGGATAGTCCAAAAATCATAACCAATACCAAAATCCAAAATAAAAGTAGCAAAGTATTCCAAATCCAGAGATTCAAAGCATCCAAGGATACTCTTCAAATGTCAATGCATTCCTTCCTGAGACTCTACAAGCTGAATACTGTTAGACATTGTCCTTTAAGGAACTCTTCCAAAGCACACCTGCCGTCAGGGGTCTCTGACGGATAACGGGATCTCTTCAAAGTAGTGCTATTTGGTGTGACTTCCCCTGACAAGCTGCAAAGATGACTAGCTATTATAAGCAGTCATATTGCACACTATGGATGAATTTTGTAATAAAGTTCTTCTCAGCGGTTATGACACACTTCCTGTGTCTCCTCAAAACTATGAACACACAATACACACCGGTAACCACCACTATAACCAGCCTGCCATGACAGTGAATAAAGAGCGATATGTTTTGATTTCAGAAGTGTAAAATAATGTATATGTGTGCAGGTACAGTAAAAGACCAAAATATTACAGTTTTGAAAGTTGTGCTTCGTTCCCAAAATGTAGTGCCACATGTACAGCCAACTGATTTGGAAAAAAGTAATGCAAAAATAATAATACAAACAACAGAAACATTGTAGAAATGTAAAACGCAGCACTGAAAAGTTCAAAGTAAAGTGTCACATAATGAACGCGTGCAATTATTGTGTACTTCCTATGTTTCAGCCAGGGTTCCTCATTAGGGGTTCAAATTCATTTTTAATGTGTGATTCTTTTTTATGTGTTAAATGTTATTTACTTCATTTCTGTGTATCAATGTATCTTTTTTTACGTTCCATGTGTTTTGTGGTTGGTGCCTGTGATGAAATAAACAAGACGAGAAAGCTTGACAAGAGTTAGGGAATTGCCCCTTATATTGTCCAGAAGATTTACAAAAAAAAAACAATTATTTGGATCAAAAATCAGAGACATTTGACAACATATAGCAGTAAGTAGGTCATTTTTATAGACAAAATGGTGGCCAAAAGGAAGTATGTGGGGAAATGACATGACAACAGGAAAGGCAAAAGTGACATCATCAATCTGAGACCGGAAGTGATGTCATCATTTGGGGACTGGAAGTGTCACCATCATGCTGAGCTGAAAGTGACATCATCATGAGGAGCTGAAAGTGAGAGTGATGCTTGGTCCAGAACGCCAATTTCTGGGATTGAAATTGCAGATGGTAGGTGAAATGTTTCCTTATTTTTCTTCAGTATTTCTGGTGAGAGAAGAGGAAAGGCATTAATGCTCGATAATAACCCTTTATCTTGCGAGAATTCACTCACCTTAGGGCTTGTTGGTTGCCTCCTAAGTGTGACAGAGTCGAGACAACCTACCATCAATGCCCAGGACTGCCTACAGCCCCAATAAAAGTGAGGGTTGCTCCACAGTTCCTGATTCTTTATCTCAAATGTGCTAGAGAGTGGTGAGTGTTTATAAAGATTTCGCTGTGCCTAGTGCTTATTGTGTGTTCTGGGTTTTTGACTTTGCCATGGATTACTGTGATAGAACTTTGGACATTTTTGGAACTATTTGGGATTTATATGCTTGGGCAGTCTTGAGCATATGACAATACAATTCCTCTTCTAGGTCATGTCTTTGGGCTGGGTCAGGCCACATGATGTTGTTAACATCACATGCAATTTTTTTTTTGTCCAGGCAGTGGTGTAAGTAAGCCCTGGTTTGCTTGACCCACTCCTGCATAGAGGCTTCCACCATGGCATGGCGAAGGCTTTCATGCGCATAGGGGTCTTGGTCATAAACCTTCCACCTCCAAGATGAGAAAAACTCCTCAAAAGAGTTGAGGAAAGGGGAATAAGGTGAAAGAAACAGATTTAAGAATCTGGGACTTTCAATGAACCACTTGCACAACACAGCAGTATAGTAAAAACTGACATTGTCCCTGACATCAACAAACTGCTCAAGTGGCCCTGACTCCTTCTGCTCATGTCCAAAAATATTGTTAAGCAGAGGAAATATAGAAGCTGTGCTGCGTTGCATGGGTCTTGGGCAGTGGAGGACCCCATGAACACACATTATGATATGGCCTCCATACTGACCAGGGACTTACACAATGGCCTGGGAAACACTGATGTTCCACCCTCTTCTCCTTCATTTAGTCAGGCTTTCTGTATGTCTGTCTCGTCTAAGAAAATGAGCTTGAGTCAAAGTCAAATATTCTACAAATAAAGGATGTGATTGTATAAAGTACAATGTGCACATGTGCAGAAATACAACACACAGCATATCATTATATCATTACTGTAGTGCTGTAATGCACATCACAATACTGTAGCCCTACACTTGTGACAGGAGGTCATCTACTGCATGCCACTCGCTATAGGATTTACTTAAACATATTCTAACCATGCTCTTTCACTCTGAGCTCCTATCAAAAGGAGCACGGTTTACTTACATTTACCCAGATTTGGTTATCTTTAAGGACACAGTCAATGGTTCTGATGCTGATGGTTCTGATGCTGATTCTGTCTATCCATGAAAGACATGGTGGTCTTCTGCAATGGTGCACTGAATTTCTCAAAGTCAGATTATATTTTTGGAAATCACCATATTTGCAATGGTCACCTCCTGCTCAGTTGCCCACATCCGTGGTCTGCCTTCAGTTTTTGGCCTCTCTGAGTCCCACCAAAAACAGCAATGTGAGTGCAACACTAGGACTTCAGCTCACAGCGGCATGTGACAGAGTACAGCACTGCAAAACAATATGTGCAGCATTTGGTAGAGTAGCCTATTTTTACAATTAGCGCCATAGACAAATACAAACAGTGTACAATGCATAGTGATGTACATGCAGTAGCTCTCAGACAAACAATTTTTCCTTCAGTGGTAGCAACTGAATGGTTTTCTTGTCAAAATGTCCTGATTATTGAAGCAGCAGTGAACCTACTCAAATGTTATTCGTTCATTATTTCCATTATTGTTAAGCTCAATTAGCTGTTCCTATGACAGAAGACTGCCGATGATGAGGACCTTGAGCCAACTCTGCCCAGTTATCGCCTTTTCATGGTGTAAGGTGCTTTAGTGGCAGATTTAAGCATTTTATATTTATACTAACTTTAAAAATCAATACAAATTTCATATTCATAGAAGAATTTATATTTATAGCTGTCGTATCCGAGGGCCTCTTAATATACAATATTTTTGGTTTTGCTATCAGGGGTGAGACTGTAGCTGTGATCTCTTTGCTAGAAATGTAAAACGTTGGCAAGGTAACTCTGGCCAAGCAGAAGGTAGGTACGCCCCAATGTCAAATGTTGCCACTGTATCTGATCGTGTTCAGCTCTGATGGGAGAGCATCCCTCACGTGGGAAGCAGAGCACGTGGCTGTGATATCTCTGCCAATGAGCAGGTACCCTCTGAAGCACACATAGCTGTGATCTCTGTCTCAAAAACATCAAACGTTATTCTTTAACAATCTCTAGATGATAATATCTGCTGATTAAACAGATGTCGCTAGCTAAGCGGAGGTAAGGTACGCTCCGACATGTGTCGAGAGGTTGAGCGGAGGCTGGCGTGTGAATGAGGAGGGCCCAGCCCAGCTCCCCACTCCTGAGGCCCCGCCCCTCGGCCCACAGCCTGTCTCTCAGATTCAATGGACTATAATGAGAGAAGTCGCAAAGTCAACTGTAATGTTCAAGCAAATTATTGAAAAAAACCCGATCTAAATCCGTTAAGTAGTTCTCTTGTGAAAAGCGGACAGACATACAGGCAGATATTTGATTTTATATATAAATAGAGATGCTAATCTCCCATTCACACTAGACTCCAGGTTTTGGATGCAAAACATTGTTTTTACAGGACCACACCAGATGGTAAATTCAGACTTTTGTCATTCAGTACCAAAGGCACAGAAAAGCCAAAAACAAATGCCAAGTTTGTACTGGACCAAGCTAACTTGTGTCGACAAATTACTAGATGTAAATTTTAGTTTGAGGGTGCATTCACCATCAGTAACCTCAACATAGATTTGAAGCTTGTGGTCTACACTCTACCGAGACAAACTCAACCAAATCATGAACTCTGAGCCAAGGCCAAGACAGAAAGTAAAAGTGACCTGGGTGTCGGCATTGAGGGAACAACACAGAGCAGTGGTTTCCAAGTTTAGTCTTGTGGGCCCCATGGTTGAAGGCTTTTTTGTACAATGTGTTTCACAATCAGTCAGTCATTGAGCCCTACACGGATCCGATTGTTTATTTAGTTCTTTATTTTTCTTTTCTTATTCTACATGCAGAAACAAAGCATGAAAAGTTTGGAAACTATAATAAATAATTTAGAAAAGTACCTAAATTAAAATAACACACCAAATAACAGTTAGTATGGGTTTATGAGAAGATCTTGCCAAACCAACCTTTTAGATATTTTTGAGCAGACTACTGCATTAGTTAACAAAAGTAAAGCATGCAACATAATTTATTTAGACTGTCAAAAAGCCTAAATATAATAAGCCGAAGATTACTTCTAAAACTAGAGGCTCTGGGCATCAGAGGTGAACTACAAAACTGGATCTCAAGTTCGGTACATGGCAGGACACAAAGCGTATAGATAAGCCGAGGAAACTCCACATGGAGTGTGGAGTCCTTCAGGGGTCTGCCCTGGGTCTGTTACTTTTCCTAATTTATATTAATGACTCTGATTCCAGTGCAGTTAGTAAACTTGTGAAAGTCACACATGATACAAAAATTGGAGGAATGGCAGACACTGATGAGGCAGAAAAAACAATTCAGAAGGACCTGGACAAGCTTTAGAACTTGGTGAACAACTGAAAAATGCAGTTGAATGTAGAAAAGTGCTACACATGGGCAAAAGGAACATCAATTATAAATACAGGATAGGAAACACAGTCATACATCAAGCAACATCTTGAAAGGATTTAGTGGTTTACACAATATATTCATCATCTAAGCAGTGCGCAAATGCTATCAAATTAAACATTAGGTTATATCATAAAAACTATGAAATACAATTCAAGGAACATTATACTGAAACTATCTAACAATCTAGTAAGACCACATCTGGAGTATTTTGTGCAGTCCTGCTCACCATGGTATAAGAAAGACATAACAGCACTAGAAGCCATGCAGAGGAGAGCAATCAAGTGCATCCCAGGACTTAAGGACATGTCCTACTCTGACGGATTCAGAGAATGAATCCTGTTTAGTCTCAAACAAAGCAGACTGCATGGGAACCTGATCCAGGTATTTAAAATCCTCAAAGACATTGATAAGGCAGATCCAGTCAAATTCTTCCCATTTACCAGTGGATCACCTACTCGAGAACATCAGTAGAAATGCATTTAGGACTGAAGCCAGAAAGAACTTCTTTATACAAAGAGTTGTGGGACTCTAGAACAAACTACTGAGACATGGAGTTGAAGCAGAAACCTTGACAACTTTTAAAAAGAATCTGGATGAATTATGAGGACATCTAAGATATCAGCTAAACAAACAAGTGTGATGGGCTGAATGGTCTCCTCTCATTTGTCAGGTTTCTTATTTTCTCATGCAAGGGCAATAGGATGAGATTTACATTTATAAAACTGTTGAAATATTCACATTATGCCATAGTTTTAAGTTGTTAACTTTCTCTTGCCATCTTTTCTCTGCTGAGTTTTTGCCCTTTAATTTTATTTTAATTGTGACAACTAATAACGTATGAAATAGACAGCAAGGCACAGGAGACACAATTTATGAAGGCTCAATTCCTGAAATTTTAAAACTGGGTTTGTTCAATTTTTTTGGGTTTGTGTTTTTTTTTTTTTATCTTGGTGTCTAGGATATTTATTATTATTGTCATTATGACTTCCATTCCATTTTCATTTGTTGTGGAATGACATTTTGTATATAAGTTTATAAATATTATGTATGTCTTTATTTGTAACTTAGACAAAGCAATGTAATATTAGTGTTACATTATTGATAAGCACAACAATAGAACAATAGTTTGATGGTTAAGAACTCACTCCAGTCTTTAGGACTGAGTCTGTGTAATTTTATGACAGGGTTGGGTGAAATGCCTAAAACCAGTTTGGCAACTTATTCACTGCAGGACTCTCTCAATCAACCCCATGGAGGCCAGCTACCTAGCTGGCAAGCTTCACCTTAACAAATGGTATTGGGGCAGATGTGAAATCATTGTGTCGCACAGGAATTCTATTGGTCTAAAGTTGCCTGTTTGGTTTTAAATCAGAAGCTGTTAAGTACCACAAGACACTATTGGCTGTAGGGTTTGGACAGACAGTCTATAAATTTGCTTGCTTTACCCCTTCCTCTCTTTCTTAAACCATCATCATGAAGGAGCTTCTCTATGTCACACATTGCCATGAAAAGGACAACAAATTAAAGAGCACAGCTCAGCAGCCATATTGAGACAGGCACGTGGCCTGTTCTGAAGAAAGCTGACAAGAAATGATGTCTTAACTAGAGATATTTTAAGTAACAAGTCTGTGTGCTGCCTGAAACTATACATCAGCATTTATCAGGTTGTATGGTTGCCAATATTCACGTGTACTTTGCTTATTGTTATATTTTATGAATATTATCAATGATGCATTATTTAAAATGTAACTTAACGCCTGCTTGTCTTTTACTACACCCAATTGCCTGAGGTTATAAATGTAGAAGGGAAGTTGGGGAGAAGTTATATACTACTAGCTGTGTACGCCCGTGCTGTAAAAAGCCCAGGGTCCTAGAAACTATTGAAATCGTCAGAAACAAAACTGAAATGTAGAGATGTCATGTAGTTGAAAGGAACTACTCTGGGCATCTATCTCCTAGGAGGTTGACGTGCTTGCATCGCTTGTGTATTAGCGGCGGAGGAAAAGTAAAAGGGATACTATTTTGCCGATGTTAGCGGCTAAGCGACTTTGTCTTTTTTTTGAGGTTTTGTTTAGCTGATGTGCTGGCCCACTTGTGTTTCCTCGGAGGCGGAACCCTTACCCAGACTCCACCTCTCACTTCTGGGTCGGACAGACACACACACTTTCATGAGTAGGCATTTATATATAAGACAATACCTTGTAAACAGTGGTAAGTCTGTGAGATTTGAGGCATTCTGACAAAGGCTACACATTAATAATACAAAAGGGGAAAGTCGATTAATATAGAACTCTGCCAAGACAAAACACCATTTGTTCTGATTATTTAAGCAAATTTTTCCTAAAGGTCAAGCCAGTGGGTCAGACATTGAAGGGGCTACAGCTTTGTAGCATTCAGATGATACTAAAATTGGAGGAATTGCTGAATAATGTACAGGATACCAAGATACCAAAATAATACGTTCTAAAAAATGATGAACAGCTGTTGGTTTTATATTAAGTTGAACTCTGGTAGCTTTCAAATTAAACCTGCTGTGGAGTCTGAACAATTCTACTGAGTCGACCAGACGCTGACACTTCTCTTTTGCCTTTTGAGGTTCAACATGTGGTGCTGCAGCATCCAATCACAGGACTCCCATTAATCCAGCAGTGATGAATAGTAATCCATAAACACACATACATACACACACCACGACTACACAGACAAACTGTGAAATAATAGCAATACAACTAAACAGAGGTGAGAACTTAAATCTATAACAAACATATTAATATTTCTACAATTCTTA
>JANRMT010062797.1:35879837-35959551 GCA_026402145.1 Polypterus bichir lapradei
TTGGTTGGTGTTTTCCTAGGGCTGTTTGCAACTTTTGGAATATTTAACACCTTGCTCCTGGAGAAAAATTGACTGCAACGTTGTATTGTAGCTCTTGCTGTGGCTCAGAGGGGCTCTGGAAAAGAAGAGATTATTTTCCTTTGTAAGCCTTTCCAGTTTGAAAGACATCACTACGTTGTCTGGCACTTTCTTTTGCACAGAGAATGATGCAACTTCAGAACCTGAGTTCCTACAACTGCGGTCTGATGAGAAGCTCCAGGGCTGGCCTAAGTCCTCTCCAATCGCGAACTCTATTGACTCCTGTAATTGGGTTGAATTTTTGTTATCTATTTTTACTTTGGGCATTTTGTATGTTCTGTTAGTCGTGTAACACAACAAATTAAAGACATATACAAGTTTGGCATTATATTCTGTCTGTTCTCACAGATGAGCATAAAACATTCTGAAAAATTGTATTGTGACAAATATGATTTTTTGTTTTTACAGTGTGGAAACTATAAGGTTAGAAGAGGGTGACAGGAAATGCAGTAATTAATTCAAAAATAATCAGGTATTGAGCATAAAGGACCCGATGTGCATCACAAATACACAGTTCACATTATTACAGCACCAGCAGGAAGGCACTATTGATCCCCGGGGCCTTCTTCCATATTCTGGATCCACACTATCACTCAGGAGTTGAAACTAATCGAGCTCTTATTTTATCCTGCAGCATTTGTGCTCCGTACCTTACTAAAACTTTACTTTTCATGGACTGCAGTGCTTCCCAGGCTGCCTTATCCCTCACTTGACAAGTTGCGTGTTCTGACATCCCAGTGTCAGGACTGATGATGCTTATCAATATGCCTTGCTGAGAGACCACTGGATCGTAGCAATGCAATGCATCACTTTGAGAACAACTGCTTTTTTGATGAGGTGTTCAAAAAGACAGAAGTACCTGGTGTAGCTTCCGAACTAAACCTCCTGCCTTCACGGTCTCTGGATGTGTGGATCAAGGACTGGACTTGTCTGCTCTCGAAGGTCACACACATAGCCCTGATGGGCACCATTATCATCCTGTGTGACTGGCAAGACACCTCTACTGTACCCAAGTTGTATGCAGTCAACAGCCTGTTACTCTGGTGAAGAGGACAATGGATGAGCAGGAGATTACTAGAGGTTGGTACCCACAGGAAACAAGCTACCTTAATGAAACTACAAGATGACCTACTGATGACATGAATGTCAGAGAGTAGCAGACGTTGTAGGTGGGTTGGGTGGCCCAGAATGGAGAAGCAAGTAGTAGCCTTGCTTGAGTCACAAAATGTTTAGGGTGCTAGAGGGGTGAATGACTGATCCTCACTCCTCAGAGAGCAAGGAGGGCCACCAAGTGTTGGCAAGAGATTGGAACAACTACCAACCAATAGGGGGCAGAACATTGTTCTGATTAATTAAAAAGTGGGACCATGTTGACCTATCAAGCATACAAACTAAGATGCCAGTCATAACCCCCCTTTCATTAACAGTCCTTATATGTTTCCATCACCAAGAAAATCTGGTACTTACTGCTTTTGACTAAGAGACACGATCAGCTGTTGACTAACTGACTCCCACAAATAAATATCTATGAAAAATGTTTGGTCACTGCCTGCACAGCCATTAACATTAAAATGGCAATTAGACTCAACAATGTGGGCACTCCGTATTTTACCGGATGAATTTCTTTCACCAAATGTTTTAATATTTTGAACACTGTGACTGTGTGCATATATTACACACACCTTTATCAGCATTTGGGCAAAGTTAGTGCCCATCAGTGAATATCACCGACACCCTATTGTTGTACACACATCCACACAGCCACCTCCACTTCACCAAATGGCGTTCTGTGCTTCACTAACAATGAACTTTATTTAGAACACACAAGCCTCATCACCATCACCACTTCACCAAGTGGCCATGTCAGCCTTCACGGACCTCAAAGACCACATCCACACATCAGAAATGGATGAAACAGTAGCATTTTAGTGGCACAAAGCAATCTAGATGGTAGCTTATGCATGTCACTGAAAGCCAATCGTAACCAAAGCCAAAAAAAGTCTAGTGATCTGATATATTTATTCACACGTATTAACAACATTACTTTTCATTTATAAGAGTTTTATTAATCTCCATGATTAGGCTGGGGCCATTGTTTGGAGCCGGGTGAGGTACAAACATGGACTCCTAATATTATAATATTAACTGTGCCACATGCAATCTGTAAATCCACTTGCCAGTTGCAACCAATTGCCATTGGTGTCCCCTAAAAGTGCCTTTAGAATGTTAGCAGGCGAGAAACCCACTGTGGTCAGGACCTAACTTCCACCCACCCAAAAACACTCAGTAATGCTCTAACAGAGAGAGGAAAGTCATACGATGGAGTCTTAAGGAGCCGAACCAGAGGGATCACCAGTCACACTATCCAAACCCAACCAGCAAAAAGCCATCCTTCAGTTGTACAAGAGGCTTTAGGAGCACAAGGTATCCTGGCTCTCCAAGGCGGAGTTGCATATCCCACGTCGCACTGCAGACAGGCGTGGCTCATTCGCTGTGGCCTCATGAGGGGGCCTTGGCCTGGGAGGAAGGAAGCGAGTGTACAAGGAGTGGAACTGCAGGAGGCCTCTCAACACATCTAGCAAGACGTACATCCCAATCAGACCCAACACCAGGTAGACTACAGGGAGCAAAGAGAGACACATACAGCATGTTAGAAGTGTCACAAAGCAAAGGGAAAATGAGTGAGCCCGTCATCATGGAGAGATGGAACCCATCATCAGAAGCTGAAAAATGGACTGACATGGGGTTGGGAAACACGTGGGCCATTTCCACAAAGTTTAGAAGCTCTCAAACAATCCTACACCAGCAGGTCTGCCACCTTATTTTTACAGTACACTTTCAAAAGACAAGATTTTCCTAGGACCCAGCAGAAATGTGACAGTCGTCGTCGTCATCATCATCATACTGTGCCAGCTACAAGTTTGTGTGCACTTCCTTGATGAAGGTCACCTTGTTGAAGGAATTCTTGTCTCGTGGAATTTTCAGCTTTAGCAGCCGTTCAAGCAGCCTAAACTGCAAATATCTCTAGTGCCGATGCCAAAATATAAAATTGATCATTAGACTAGCAAGCATTAAACTCCTTTAATTATGTGTCCTCCTCCTGAGTAAAGTACTTTGCCTCATTAAATAAGATGTTAAAGAAATCGCAAAATGAACAGGTAATGGAAGACAGCCAAGGTGGCACACTTGTTAATGCTGCCAACTCCCAGGTCTAGTGATCAAGGCCTAAGTCACAAAGGCTAGTAACTATCAGTGTGGAGCTTGTAATGTCCTGGTTGACTGACTGAGAATTCTCTATTAGTCTGGTATATGTTGTGTATCCACACACACACACACACACACACACACAAAAGTGCATCCTGGTAGGAATTGGCATCCCATTCAGGGTGGGTCGCTGCTGCCTTGTGCTCAATTTGTGCTCTGGAATGAAAAAAGTTGGTTAGAAGAAGAGAGCCTTGGAAATTTTTCAGTTAACAGAATTAACAAGATCCATGCATACATTCTTTAACCTCCTTAAGTCAGTTCTGGGGGCTGAGGGGACACAGCTGCTCTTAGCAGAATCAGGAGAAAGGTAAGAACCAACCCTAGACAACCCCAGTCCGTCACAGGCCACACAAGCACTTATCGATACTGGGCTGATTTATGTTCACTCATATAGACTGCATGCCTTTGTGGATGTAGATGGTACTGCAGTGCCGAGGTTAACACACACACGGGGAACAGACACAGAACTAAGGACACTAGAGTTATGAGGCAGCAGCCACTGTTTCACCCTTACACACTTTAACAAGATTTATTAATCATGCATGCACACATAGATATTGTACATATACATTCATACGGGTGGAAGAATGTTAGAGCTACACCGTCACTCTCATGTAGGGAGATGATGACTTATGGGGACTACATAACCATGAAGTTGCGTCTCTAAAATACTTGTCTTTTATCACATTGTAAATAACTTTTACAAACCACACATAAAAATTGTTTATTCATAATGTCCCAAGGCAATCTGGAAGTTGATTCATTAGCTTAATAAACCACTTACCCAGTCTAGTGTCATGGGGAGCGAATACCTACCGCAGCATCATCAGACATAATCCCTAACATGTTCCTGATTCATTTTATGTTCCCAAGCCAATTTAAAATCATCAATTAATTTGTCTGTCTTTAGGATGTGGGAGAGAAAACTCAAGTTTGATTTCTTCTCTCCACATAAACCCACACCAGAAAGGAGGTACAGATTCTAGAGCCATTGGCCTAGCTGGCATGGGGAGACAGCTGTGCCACTGCACTTTAGACGTCAAGTACAATATTTCACCCCAAGTCCTATCCCAACTCTACCCCAGTCACTTCCCTTTTGATTCTCACCAATGATAGCCAGCTTGTAGATATGAGGCCGACGCTGTCCACTCTGTTCCCCTGGGACAAAGTCCCCGAGGCCAATAGTACTAATCGAGATGAAACAGAAGTAGAGGGAATCAAAAAAACTCCAGTCCACCTCCATGACAGAGAAGAGCTGGGCAGGAATCAGAAAGATGAGTCCCACAAGCAGCAAAAGCAGGATTAGGCTGTAGACATGGTGTAGGACTTGCTCACGGCCTGGGAATCTTAGCTGGAGGCTGTGCAGAGGAAGGTTACGCAGGCACAGCAGGGCGTAGCGGGACGACAGGGAGATGAACACCAGCGTTAGTGGGATTCCAAACATGCAATACACAACACAGAAAACCTTTCCCTCTGCCGACAGAGGTGCTGGATGACCAAAACCTAAGGAGAAAAAAAAAAAATATATGAGTCTACAAAAGCTGAGGTTGGCTTCCTAAAGAAGAAAGAAAGAAATCCAAGTTAAAAAAAATAAAAAGAAAAAAAAGAGAGGGGGTTACAGATGGTCAAGCACTACACATCTGATCTTGTAAGCTTAATGGTTATGATAAAAAAAAGAGAGGAAAAGGAACCACTGATTACAAATCTGAAAAGGTCTTCCTGGATCAAATAGAGTGAACAGACAGAAACAGAAGGGAAGGGGAAAAACTCCAGAAGATTTTCTAAAAGCAAATCAGACCACATATAGTTAAAAGCCCAGGAGGCAACCAAGCAACTCGGCACATTTAAGACAACAACAAATTACACAACAAAATAATAAAAGCAGCCCATGTGTAGACATACAAGTCCGCACCTAAGACAACACTGCAGTCATTAATCACTCTCAAACAACCAAGTGGGAGGCGAGCTAGAAGATAATTTCTTAGATATAAATTATGCATTTTGCTCAACCTCCCATCAACCTATTCTCAGATGAAAAGTAACCCAGGCTTACTCTTCAATTCTTTAGTATTACATGCAAAACAGATACAAATGAGACTTGAGTATATTTATTTTCCTTTCACTGCAAGTTCTTTAAATGGGTGGTAGCCTAACTATTTCAGTTGAAAGCCAATTGCTGCCATTGCAACACGTCAGCTCAGTTCAGCCAAATGGTTTGATAGGCGATTAAGGGTCACAGCTTGATCTTCATCTCATGGCACACATCTATACCTGGTCTACAATGCAGAAGATAACCCACAGCCCCATTAAACTTACCCTGGACCTAGAGAGTACATTTTCGGCACTACTCAATGAACAAGTAGGGTCAGTTAGGTGCATTTCATACCACCGCCAGATCTGGAGAAGTAACCAAGGACCTCTGATCTGAACACTGAAATGGTTCTTTAATTCCCCTAATATTGCTCACTTTCCTTTGGGCAGTCACCACCTGCAGGTTCAAGGAATTGGTGGTTGGAAGAAAGTACTGTATAGTTTAGCAGGCCACCCCAGCCTCATTCAGGCCACTTCATTTTCATTAGCTCAAGTGGAATCATCGGCTTTCTGTTTCAGCATTGGCTTTATGCTGCAATTCACATGAACATCATTCAATGGGGTAACTACCAGTGGAACAATTTAGAAGCATATAGTGCTACCAGGACTAGAAGAGTTGATGCTGACCTCTCACCTATACTCAACATAAAATAACTAAGTCAGCAATTTTTGTGGTTGCATTATGTTAGGACAATATGGCACACACTCAATGTATCTGGTTTGACAAAGTGAAAGTTAGCACTAATCCATTGTTTTTTGTGTGGACCAAGTAGCAAGTCAATAGCAACCTCACACTTCTCCCACAATGTTGATGAGAAATTAATGTAAAAAAAGCAAAGTTGGAAGGTGAGATGTCATAAATGTTGTAGGCATCTCTAAAAATGTGCATAGCTTGTGTGTAGACCATGTTTATATCCCGTACCAAAGTATGGGGACAGTGTTATACAGTTTAAGTCCCTAGTCATGCACACATCTGTTTCTCTCTCAAACTGAACAAATGCAGACAAAGGTGAGGGAGGAAACTGGAATTCCCAGAAAAGACCCACATGGACACAAAAAAATAAAGGAATTAAAGTAAATCAGGGAAAGATTTACCATTGTGACATCTGTGGTATCACTAAGACACCTTCAAAATCAGAACACAGCGCTTCATCTAGAGATTTATTTGCTGAACATAAATGAATTTCAGGGTCACTGGGAGCCGACACCAATCCCAGCAGCCTCAGGTAGAAGTCAAGAATGAGCCCTAGAAGGGGAGGCAGCCCACTAGAGGTCAGACCCTTCTGCAATAAACACACTGATACGATTTTAGCAGTAAGACATGAAGAGAATATGCAGATGATTGAATGAAGTGTTAAACCAGCGACATTCTAGCTGTTAAGCTGCACCGTCAGCCTATTGTGGGCTCGGACACAACTTGTGGAATTTTGCTGAGAAATATGAACAGTTTTAAAAATTAGAAGCCACTTTAGCATGTTTGTTAATATCAGAATTCACTTTATTGGCCAGGTATACAAATGTGTATTAGGAATTTGTGTCAGTAGTATTGGTGCAACAAACAAGAACAACATAGAATACAAAAGATAAATAAAAGAAGAAAAAATAAAATCTGATGCAACATACAAGGGCATTCCAAAAAAAAACAGTAGGATTAAAATGTCCCGACAGTCTCATTTGCAGGTATACATAGATATGGAGAAGTTCAGACCAGATTTGTAAGAATAACTACACATGGGAAAAAATGGTTTAGGAGACGAGTTGTTTTAGCTTTCACTGCACAAAGACGTTGGCCATAGGGAAGTCTTTGGAACAGGTGATGCCCTGGGTGGGTCAGATCAGCAATATGTCATATGTATTGTCAATTGAAGGCTTCTTCTACTAAATACAGTCATATGAAAAAGTTTGGGAAGCCCTCTCAGCCTGCATAAAAAAGTACTCTATTTTCAACAAAAAAAAGATAACAGTGGTATGTCTTTCATTTCCTAGGAACATCTGAGTACTGGGGTGTTTTCCGAACAAAGATTTTTAGTGAAGCAGAATTTAGTTGTATGAAATTAAATCAAATGTGAAAAACTGGCTGTGCAAAAATTGGGGTCCCCTTCAATGTTCCCTCTAAGGAGTAGCATATAGTGAGCAAAAAACATTGTTTATGAGCCACATTTTGTTTAAGCCAAAAATTAATGAGCACCAATTTTCACGATAAGTACGAGCGACACCGTCGGAATGAGCGATCGTGCGGGAAGTATAAGCGACGCTCTGAATTCGTGTGAGCGATTGCTCAGCTTAGAGGGAACATTGGTCCCCTTGTAATTTTGCTGATTTGAATGCATGTAACTGCTCAATACTGAATACTTGCAACACCAAATTGGCTGGATGAGCTCACTAAGCCTTGAACTTCATAGACAGGTGTGTCCAATCATGAGAAAAGGTATTTAAGGTGGTCATTTGCAACTTGTGCTTCCCTCTGAAGAGTGACAGCATGGGATCCTCAAAGCAACTCTTAAAAGATCTGAAAAAGATTGTTCAATATCATGGTTTAGGGGAAGGCTATAAAAAGCTATCTCAGAGGTTTAAACTGTCAGCTTCAGCTGTAAGGAATAGAATCAGGAAATGGAAGGCCACAGGCACAGTTGCTGTTAAACCCAGCAGGTCTGGCAGGCCAAGAAAAATACAGGAGCAGCATATGCGCAGGATTGTGAGAATGGTTACAGACAACCCACAGATCACCTCCAAAGACCTGCAAGAACATCTTGCTGCAGATGGTGTATCTGTACATCATTCTACAATTCAGTGCAATTTGCACAAAGAACATCAGTATGACAGGGTGACGAGAAAGAAGCCCTTTCTGCACTCACGCCACAAACAGAGTCGCTTGCTGTATGCAAATGCTCATTTAGACAAGCCAGATTCATTTTGGAACAAAGTGCTTTGGACTGATGAGACAAAAATGGAGTTATCTGGTCATAACAAAAAGCGCTTTGCATGGCAGAAGAACACTGCACTCCAAGAAAAACTCCTGCTACCTACTGTCAAATTTGGTGGAGGTTCCATCATGCTGTGTGGCTAGATCAGGGACTGGGGCCCTTGTTAAAGTCGAGGGTCGGATGAATTCAACCCAATATCAACAAATTCTTCAGGATGATGTTCAAGCATCAGTCACAAAGTTGAAATTACGCAGGTGTTGGATATTCCAACAAGACAATGACCCAAAACACAGTTTGAAATCTACAAAGGCATTCATGCAGAGGGAGAAGTACAATGTTCTGAAATGGCTGTCACAGTCCCCTGACTTGAATATCATCAAAAATCTATGGGATGATTTGAAGCAGGCTGTCCATGCTTGGCAGCCATCAAATTTAACTGAACTGGAGAGATTTTGTATGGAATAATAGTCAAAAATACCTCCATCCAGAATCCACACACTCATCAAAGGCTATAGGAGGTGTCTAGAAGCTGTTATATTTGCAAAAGAAGGCTCAACTAAGTATTGATGTAATATCTCTCTTGGGGTACCCAAATGTATGCACCTGTCTAATTTTATGATGCATATTGCATATTTTCTGTTAATCCAATAAACTTAATGTCACTGCTGAAATACTACTGTTTCCATAAGGCATGTCATATATTAAAAGGAAGTTGCTACTTTGAAAGATCAGCCAATGATAAACAAAAATCCAAAAAATGAATAGGAGTTCCCAAACTTTTTCATACGACCGTAAATGAGAATCATGAAAGACTTCTGGGGGAAAAAACAGCCACCAAAATCCCTCTGGTCTCATGTGGGCCAGTAGGAGTCTTGATTACGGTTTGAGAGCATCCACCTCTACCCCACTTGTCCAGGTCAGGGTCACGAGAAGCCAGTGTCTATCCTGGCAGCATTGGCTGTAAGGCAAGAAATTACCTTGGCTGGGACATCAGTACATTGTAGAATGCCAACCCAAACACACAAAGCCAACTGAAAGGTGCCAAATGTTTAACTATTATTAAACAAGGAGAATGGGAACTCCCCAAAACACAAGAAATATATTTTGGTTATAGCCAAATTAAAGTTCCTAAAAGGTCCTCTTTGAAGACATAACTTTTACTCGCCTGGATACACAAACACATCAATCCATTTTTCATAATTTACACTATTCACAGGGAATTTTATAATGAAATAAGTAAGAATTACATAAACACTAATAAATTTAAGCAAAAAAACATGTTTGCAAGTTGCAGCCAATCAGTCAGAATTAGAAGTACTAGAATAAATTTGTAGTCCTTTCAACCCGCCCCGGGTATGACGTTAATCTGCATCCAACCCTGCATGTAGGGAAAAACCTGGGTGTTGGTGGCAGAATTGGAACTCCAGCCACCATTAACAAAAACCTCACATTAGTTCTGAACTAGTGTGGTGCTGAGGTGTCACCCACTGTAGGCTGCACTCGGGTCCTAATCTGGGGATCCCAAGTTGATTTGTCATGTGGTGGGTGCATCAATGTGCTGTATCTGCACACGCTCCTATCCTCTCCTTTCGACTACATGAAACAAACAACATTAAGACAAAATTGAAGAGACGGGCAACTCATAAGCAGAGTTTTCTGGTTACAGAGAACACTGACAGAACAATCTAGATGAGAGCAGGCCTTTCAGTCCAACAAAGCCTGCCAGTCTTAACCACTTAATTCTTCTAAAAAGACATCAAGTAGAGTTTTGAAATCCCTAAAGTCTTACTGTCTACCACACTACTTGGTCGCTTATTCCAAGTGTCTATTGTTCTTTGTGTAAAGAAAAACTTCCTAATGATTGTGTGAAATTTACCCTTAACAAATTTCCAACTCTGTTCCGGTGATCTTGATGAACTCATTTTAGAATAATAGTGTCGATCCACTGGACTAATTTCCTTCATAATTTGAAACACTTCAGTCATATCTCCTTTTAATCTTCTTTTGTTTAAACTGTAAAGGCTCAGCTCTTTTAATTTTTCTTTATAATTCATCCCTTGTAGTCCTGGAATCAGTGTAGACTTTTTCTAGCACTGCTATGTCCTTTTTATAGTCTGAGAACCAAAACTACACACTGTACTCCAGACGAGGCCTCACCAGTGTGTTATAAAGGGGGAGCAGAACCTCCTTGGACTTGAACTCCACACAGACATCTCATGTGCTCCTAATACTCAGCATCTCCAACAATGAAATCTGCCATTAGCAAAGAAGCATGACATTAAGAGCTGAGGATGAACAAACTCTTCCGTGGATGGGCCAGTCATGTTCTAATCAGAAGCCAAATTTCTAATCATTAAAATTTTTGATTTTACTTCCACGTAAACACAAGTTTGGTGATATCATCAAAAAAAAAAAAAACTATTGATGCAGATTCAATGAAGATCAAAACTTTGAAATCAAAATTGATTTTCACATAGTAAAATGACATTTGTCAGAAATTATGCTTTTTTTTCTCCTCTCCTTGTGTAGAGCTCCCAGATGACTACATTCAGTAAAGGCGAAACATTTCAGAACAAGTCATTTCTGAGCTATCAGCCCTGAAAGCTATGACCAAGGCTGGATTCCCCCCCAACACTTGCTGTCACAGACGCACACCTTAAAACATCCT
This sequence comes from Polypterus bichir lapradei, assembly GCA_026402145.1. Classification (NCBI taxonomy): domain Eukaryota; kingdom Metazoa; phylum Chordata; class Cladistia; order Polypteriformes; family Polypteridae; genus Polypterus; species Polypterus bichir. The sequence continues at coordinate 35,890,863 of JANRMT010062797.1, forward strand.
GATGGGAAATCCACCTCTGTAGGTGGCCAACTGTATTTACAAAGATAACATATGAGAGAGAGAGAGAGAGAGAGAGAATAAAATGTACTTCTCATTCAAACAAGGGGCATAGTGGTGGTCTCATTGAAGACCCAGTTGTTTATGGCCCACTTTTGTCCCATACTTCTCTCCATATCCTTCAAAAATAGCTCAACCCATGTCCTGTGATGACAGCTGTTGAAATCATTTCATTTGACTGGGATTTTTGTAGTGATTTTGATTTTTCTATTTGTTGTGGTCTTCATATTTTGAAACTAATTTGCTTTACTGGTTACAAGTCCAAGCACCAAAAATGCAAGTAAATTTCACGGTACACCACTACTGCGATCGGGTTCTGTCAGCACACCATTCACTACACTCCCGTGTCTGCTTAAATTAAGAAATGGTGCTGGGACAGTTTTAAATGTTAGTCCAGTTACAAGAACGGAGTATTCTGCTATAATTTAAGCTTGTTTTCAGGAAAGTTAATTGCGTTTTAGGAGAAGTTAACTGGAGAGCCAAAACTGAACAAGCGAGGGTACCCTGCGATGGACCACAGCCAGGACTTGTGCATTTTCTTGGCGACTGTGAGGTGAATATGCAGGTTAGAAAATGGAGTCGTTTATCCATTTAACTACCTACTGAAGGGAACAAAAATGTCTGACAGCCCAATAAGACGTACCATTTGTAGTCGCATCATTAGTTTTTTCATGGCTGTGGTCGTCGGTATTCCAAATATCAATAAACCACCTTTTTTAAAGAAAATAAGTTTATATTTTAAGAAAATTAACTGTAAGGAAATATGTATGGTTTTACTTTTCTTATCTTTCAGTACTCAAATGTCCGCCTTCAGCTTAAATACACAAAGGACAGCCCCAGCCCCCAAGAGTAACACCGGGTATCCCCTTTTACACATCACCTCTTGGCCAAGGCGATAACTTCATATCTAGGAGAAACTTGCTTACCGGTTGTAGTAAGGGTGGTGCTAGTGAAGAAAAGCGCCGAGACAAAGTCCCACCGCATTGGCAGAGACGCGTTCCCCACTACCGCCACCCCATATCGACTTGCACCCAAAAGGGAGCTCAGGAAGGAGTCCAGTTCGGCCGCGGAAAGGCAGGGGTGAATGGCCAGGAAGCGCGCCCTCCAGCGTTTGACTTCGTGTCTCAGACGCGTCTCGTAAGGCTCCTCGATAGCCGAGAAAATTAACGCACCCAATGCCAAGTACCCGCAATAGACCAGAAACAGCGCAAAGTACCAAAGAAGAGCCCTCCTCATCATCTTCAGCGGCTTTCAGCTGTCGGACGGAGAAAGACTGACGACAACTAATTCGATGTGCTGCTGGCCTTGGGGTCGGACATGTCGGGGGCTGGGGGCATGCAAGGGCAGAGCTGCTCTGGAAGGTACGTGATCACTTGCTCGCTTTCCTAACTTGTTTCGTATTCAACGCCCGACTATGTCATCCAATTGAAGCCTCGACTAATTATATGTTTGTGCGTCATTTAGTATGCAAGATTAGAAATTCTAATCAGTGTGATTTACTTTGCCTAAAAAGTATGCAATGTTGGAGTTTATTTCTTAAAATGTTCTGAATCGTCTTTGATAAAGTTTCGACCCGCTAATTCGTCTCAGTTTATTACCCGTAGGTAAGACCCTCACCTGCGAAGACTCGCAAATTAGGTTAATTGGAGACTTTAAATTGGCACAGTGTGTGCGTCTTCTGATGGACTTGCCGTCTGTTCGGGGTTGTGGCAGAACTAAAGCCATCGCTGGGTCACTCACAGCGAATCACAGCACGTTCCCTAGGTCAGGCAATGGCCAGGCAGGAAAGCCAACCGAGAGACCCTCTTGGCTAACTACTGGACCATGGACCATCTACTTGTTGGACTGTTTAAGCCATGGACTTGTCAAGTGCTCGTTTTCTAACGAACTTTAGCTTTCTTGTCCTGTTAATAAATATAAGAATTTTAATCAAAGAAAAAACAACCGCACCCTTACACATCAATCTCAAATTAAAGGGACTTCTTTTTTTTAATCAGTTAATTTTCGTTACTATGCATAAATATAAAGGTGGAGACAAATGCTTAAATGCATCGTACATACTAATTTCAATACTACATCATCTGCAGAAATTATTTTGAAATCTAAAACAGTTCTGAAGAGCTATCTGAGTTCATTTGAAAACAATATTAGATTTATTAAATTAGTTTTAAGGCAATACATGGTATCCATCTATTGAGTATGGTGTCTTTCCTATCTATCTATCTATCTATCTATCTATCTATCTATCTATCTATCTATCTATTTATCAAATATAGTGCCTTTCCTGTCCTATTTATCTAGTTTCTTCTCATTGTTAGCCTTTCCATTTTGCATAGATTTTATGGGCATTGGAGAGATTCTATTGGATTTATCTATTTATTTACTTATGTGTGCCCTTTCTCCTGCCTCCTGTGGCCAAATTACTTCTTGTACCTAAAAGACATTAAGATATGCCATGAAAGCTAATAAAAGAAGAGGATTTATTACAGTCTGATCTCAAAGTTCACGTGCCAATAGTGCTGACATCACAGCCATAGTTTTCAGATGCTTGCCTTGGATGGTGGTGTCTGTGGTGTTTGCCCAAAGAAGGTGGGTTATCATTTAGCTTATGTTCCTTGGCTATTACTTTTTTTGCTTATAATAGGCCTGTCAGCCTATAAGAGTTTGTTTTTGCCCAGAATTCACAACATACCATCAATTTTTGCCTTTCTTCTATCTGTAAGAGAAGATGTCATATTTTAGAATGTGCTTTACATTTGTACTTTTGTGCTTTGTTTTTTGAACATTGCCGATTTGTTAATCATTCTGACCCATGCAATATTTTGAATTCTGCATAAAGTTAATTAATTGTTTTTAATGTTAATAGGCTATTGTCTCTGCAGTCCCCCACTGCAAAGGCCTATCTATCTATCTATCTATCTATCTATCTATCTATCTATCTATCTATCTATCTATCTATCTATCTATTGTAGGAGACTTGAACGATGCAGGAATAATCCATCCATCCATCATCCAACCCGCTATATCCTAACTACAGGGTCATGGGGGTCTACTGGAGCCAATCCCTGCCAACACAGGGTGCAAGGCAGGAAACAAACCCTGGGTAGGGCACCATCCCACCGCAGGGCACACACCAAGCACACACTAGGGATAGGCGGAGTGGTGGCTCTGAAGTTAGGGATCTGCACTGGCAATCGGAAGGTTGCTGGTTCGAATCTCGTAAATGCCAAAAGGGACTCTGCTCTGTTGGGCCCTTGAGCAAGGCCCTTAACCTGCAATTGCTGAGCGCTTTATAAATGCAAAGAATTATTACTATTATTAATTTAGGATCTCTCCAATGCACCTAACCTGCATGGCTTTGGGAGGAAACCCATGGGGACAACACGCAAACTCCATGCAGGGAGGACCCGGGAAGCGAACCCGGGTCTCCTAACTGCAAGGCAGCAGCACTACCACTGAACCACCATGCCACTCTATGCAGAAATAAACAATCAAAAATACCACTATAAAAAATTGTGGAGTGGCCCCATATACGATTGTAGGCAGAGTAATCACAAATGACTGATACTGGTCTTGTTTGCTGTAAAACAACAAAAGACAAATGATTAACTATGCAAGTGATCTTTATATTGAGGTAGCAGGAGGTCATCAAGGAGGGCCAGAAGTGAGGTCATCTGAAAGGCTTCTGTAGTTCTGGAGGAAGAAGGAAAGAAGTCATTAGTACTCTTTACTAACCCTTTTCCCAGCATTTTCATTCCCTGAATTGGACCCTTTGGCTGTCCCTTAATCCCATGTGTGTGACACTATCTATCTATCTATCTATCTATCTATCTATCTATCTATCTATCTATCTATCTATCTTCCCTGAACTGTAAAATGAAATATTATTGAGATTACAGCAAAGAAAACAAAAGTAAGCAAATGGTTAATTAATTTAAAATTGATGTACACTATTATATAATGCTAGATGCAATTGGAGTTGCAGATAACTTATTTAAATTAAAAGATTATTATGTTCAACAATATCCCTTAAAGACTTGAGCAGACCGACTGACAGATCCGACTGGTTATTCTTACTGTTGTTTCTAAACTGCACTCGTAGGAGAGTGAGTGGTTGTGCTTGATAAAACTTAAAATGGATTGGCATTACATGTAAAACATTTCATTCTTGTACTTCCAAGCTCTTCATATATAACTACTGACTTATCTATGGCATCGCTAATTACAAATTGGAATTTAAAACACATTTTAATTAATGTTACAAATTTATGGATTTTCAAATTCAGATTATATTTAAGGAATGAGATTGTAATGAAACTCTCAACTGCATCTTACAAAAGCCCAATGCTGTATGTCATCAGAAGTGATTCTATATGCAAAAAAAAAAAGCATTCCTTTACTAAGACTTGGCCCAAAAATAGACTAATGGATGTGCTCTGGATTGGCTTTGGCCTCCTGCAACTGTGTATTCAATTAACTGGGTTTAAGAATGCTGTTATGGTATTGATAAGATCCTAAAATAAAAGTCATAACAGCCATGGAGTTTTTTCTTTACTAAGACAATCTGCTTAAAAAACACTGCATATTTCTTCTAAAGTTTGTGTTCTTTTTTATGTAATCATTTTATAATATAACACACTGACAGTATTGTACTACACGTTTCACAATAGGTATAGAGATGCACGACAATAAGTGAAATTGCCCAGAAGCTTTCAGCACTAGCATTAGTGGACAGCTTCTGATTAGGCCTCCATCGACCAGCTGTCCCTTGTATTGGCCAATGATCAATACAAACCTCAATTGTGACATCACCTTAACCCTCACATTAGTATAGCTGCTCATTTGGCTCCTGTATCGACCTGTTTGCATCGCTACAAGTTATGTCATTACTTTAAAGCTTAAATCTATCACACACTATATGTTTTTTATCTATGTTATCAATGCATATTAACATGTACTTACTAAAGGAATGTGCATAATTTTCTTTCTCGTTATGAATATAAGAGGTATGAAAATGCATGATAAATACAAAATGTTATTGTTTATATATGATGTCAAGTTTGGATGTTGTTCAGCTGTCAGCTATTTTCTAAGCATACATAAAATCAATGCATTTTATATTTTAATACCCTAACCACACAGGGCCCTTTTCCTTTCTCCCTAATAAAGCACAGTTTTATAATAAAACCTGAATTCTGAAAAATGATATATTATGAAACTTGTACAGATTTTTTGCTGATGTTTTAGAAGAGCTAAGCCAGTTTTATTCATTTGTAGACTGCAGTCGGAGTTTCTTTGTAACAACTTGGCAAAATAAAAGATGCTACAAGCAAAGCATAACATAATGTCAGTTGGAGTCTCAAAGTGGCTTTACTTTTGATGCTGCTGTAATTGCTATCAGATGACTTCTACACCTTCCTGAACAATTACAGTAGCACAGAAAAATAAAATCTTTATATTGTTCATGGAATGATGCTTCATCCACTTTTCTATACGTACAGATTTTTTAAGGGACATGTGAGTGACAGCAGCACGTTAAACGAAATGTGGAATTTTGTGCTCTGTGTTCAGAAGATCTTGCATTGCAAGTTTAGGGTCTTGTGTGACTTTTTAACAATTTATAATTTTTCTATATTTTCTTGATATGTTTATTAGAGCCTCTATAATCAAGAAGATCAAAGTGAATGATATAAATATTTGCAATAATCTTTTGTGAAGTAGTTTGTGTTATTTCTGTTCTGTGCTATTGTAGTGTTGCGGTGGTTAGTGCTGCTTCCTCAAAGTTTCAGTGACCATCTGACATTTGTATCTTTCTGTTATGAGAACTGTTTCCATTTGCTTTGCTGTAATTGTGCATCTTAAAAATGTGTATCTTAGGTTTGTTGGTGATAATCAATGGTCTTTAAGTGGATGTGTTCATGACTGTCCCACCAGGGACCACTCTGGAGCTGGTTTGAACCTTCTCTCCAATGCATCAAGGATTTGCTCAGGTTTTCCAAGGCACATTAATGGATAGAATGGGAAAAAATAGTTGGATGAGAGATAAGAAGAGTGCGTGTCCTGGGATGGCCCACTTTTTTGTACTAGAATGGTTTCAGCCTTGCATCTGATGATTGACTCTGCCTCACCAAAATCCTACAATAGATAAAATTGTTAAAAACTAAGAATGGGTGGATGGTTGGTTGGATGAGTATTCTACCACTTTATATGGTGTGGCGGGCGGCTGGGGGCTGTGCGCAGCCGGGATGCCGAGAAGGACCGGGAGAGGGACTATGTCTCCCCCTGGACCACAAGAGGGCAGCCGGCCTGGTTTGTGTGGGGGCCACAGGAGTTGAGCATGGAAGCTCAACCCTATAGGGGCTCGTGGCTACCACCTGAGGGTGCCCAGAAGTTTGTGAAGCCCTGGATGTCAGCACTTCTACCACACCCGGAGGGGCTGGCAGAAGTAGTACCAGGGACACCCAGAGTGCTTCTGGGTGCTCATGATACACTTTCGCCACACCAGGAAGTGCCGCAGGCACCTGGTGCACATCCGGATGGGGATAAAAGGGGCCGCCTCCCTCCAGTCCTCAGATGGAGTCGGGTGGAAGAGGACGAAGCTCGGAGGAGAGGAGTGGAGGTGGCGAAGAGAGGACAGGATTTTGAGAGGCCTGGACTGAGGGTGTGTGGTGCAGGGGCACTGGGTTGTGTGCGGGACTGATTGTTTTGTAAATATTGTAAATATTGTAAATAAACGTGTTGTCATGTTTGAACCATTGGTGTCTGCCTGTCTGTGTCGAGGCTGATCTCCACAATAGATTTTCTCTGTTTTCCTACTACATCGCAAAGACTTGCATGATTATCTTAAGTGGTGAATCAGCAATTGGCTCGGTGTGAGTGAGTTTGCTTTGTGATGAACATACATACATTAACCCTGAGTTACAATGAGCAGAAATGAACAGATAGCGGTGGCTGTCCAGACAGACCTGTGCTTCATCTAAAGCTGGTAACCACTTTGTGCTGTTGGAATTAGCTCTGGATCTCCTTGACAATGTAGAGTAAAGCAAGTTTAGGAAATCGCTGGAGTGATGTGACTTGATGTGTGCATGAAAGTGCCATGTGATGGGCTGGCAGATTCCAACTTTGCTCTTGATGTCACAGGTATGGACTCTGACTGTCCACATCCTACTTTGGGAAAACGTAAAATCACCAAAGTGATATATGGACTCTTTTCTAAATTTTATTGCAGGTTAATGTCATGTGGTCTGCGTAAAACACTGTTATGGGTTCTGTTCCAAGTCAGTGTCTGAAAGTTATTATTCTGTTTGCCTTCCACTTGGATTTTTGCTACTAAAACAGTTCTTTTTGACACAGTAAGTGATCTCCTTGACTTTGTTCTTGTCTACATTAAAAACACAATTGATCTCAATAAATTCCTGAATCATCTAGGATGACATTGGTCTGGCTGGATTCTACATACATTAGATTAGCTCCTACCCTGCACACAGAGTCTGCCTGTCTCCTCTGATATTCCTTATTCCAGGTTGATATTGTTCCATAAAATTGCTTGGTGAGTCTCAAGCGGAATTCTTATAATTTTTGTGTTGCACCAGGAGGAAAGAGTTCATGGTTGCATAAGGACTGACAGTTTTCTCTTTCCATTCACAGGACAGAGGACAGTTTACTGGAAAGAGATGTCTAACCAACACCATTTCACACCCTTGCTCTGCCATGTCTGCTCTGAATTACATAGAAATGCCACCTAACAGGAGGCCCAGCTTCATTTGGCTACTAGAACTGTTATCGGACACACTCTTTTTTTTTTTTTAACCTCTCTTATTGGCGAATAAATGGGCCTTCCACACTGAAAGCCCAAAATATCTCATTTGTCCTTCCCTTTCACGACAGTTTCTCTGTTATTACATCAGTGTCATTTTGCCAGCATGGCCGCATGTACATGAAAATGACTAGAAAACCCATCGGATGCTTTGGTGATATCAATAGTTGATTGTTGTCAAACTTTCTACACTTTAATGTTAGTAAACATTAACTGCCTCTTGTATGATTTCCAGCAAAAGTCGAGAAGTTTAATTCTTTTCTGTCAGCTTCAGACATGACATTTCGTTTCAGTAGATGCAATCACATATATTGGTAATTCATTCAATGGGAACAATATGGGGGTGATACGCCCTTTGTTACATAATTTGAGCCACTGTCATGCAAGGTGACACGGGTTCTCTCCTTTCCTGGCCTGAGGAACCCCTGTATGCTAATTGGGGGAGATGGGTTTAACTTCAGCCTGCAGTACCTATCACGTAGGTCACATAATGCCCTTTGAGTCAGGTAACCCTCACACAACCCTAATCTTAACCATAGTGTAACTGGGCACGTGAAAGTGATGTTGAGATGTTAGGTGACTGATCTCCTAGATACTGTGGGCTACAATTACCCTTTGTTGAATAGGGTCTCCTCTCCCTGACCCGATCTCTCTCTTATACCAGTGCAGGAGGATTTCTGACTCCTCTAAGCCTCAAAGTCTTTTATTTGGATCCCCTTTGAAGCACTATAAGCAGGAAAAAGAACAGCAGCTCTCTAAGATTTTGAACCATTTTTGTGTGGAGATTTGTAATGGAGTAAAGTACATTTATGTCAACTTTGTCTTCTTTTTGAGAGTGTATAGTTTGTTTACTAAGTGAATTCAGCAGAATAGTTCCAGTAGTTGTGACATCCCACATACAGTACAGTGCATTCAACTGGCATTAACATTTTAAATATGTCGTCCTGAAGGTCAGTAGGTCTGTTAAGGCTGGCATATGTTGGAGGAAGACAGACAAAGATACATTTTTTTTTCTTTTTTCAAGAGAGGTTATTAATAATATAATGAGCGATAATTAAATAAAAATCTGAATGATGTATTCACTGTCACTTCACTGAAAGTGAAGGTAGAGTTGGGGACTGGCAAAGGCTCCATCTCAATTGACATGTCACAGCACGGACCCCACACAGAGGGTTCACCGACAGCCGCCCTGCAACTTACTGCTCCATTTAGTTCACTTCTGGCAATTTCTTTGTAAAATCCCTTATGATCTTGCCGACTAAGAAAGCATTCTGTTGATTTTTAGGTTCCAGTGCCCTTTATTTTTTTCTTCAGGGACCAACAGCAGACCATTATCTTCTTTAATATCTATTTCTTAGAACTTTGCTTTCTTAAGTTAATTTTTCCTGGTAAGACATACAAAAATGTAATCTTAATCATCTCTGTGATTTCGGGTTCTATTTTATCCACTGTGGCCTGCAGGGGGCACCCCAGCTCCCCAAAGCTGACCCAAGCAGGCACAAGGCACAAGTCTAGCACCACATAGGCTTTTATTGAGCTGTGGGAAACTCTTCAAAAACGTTTGCCACCTGCACACAGTGATACACAAATGAAGCACAAAGCTCTTTGTCTTCATCTCTGTGTCTTCCTTCTCTTTCTCTCAATACCTCCATTCCTCCCAGTAAGCGTCACCCTCCCTCACCAAATCTGGCTTCTGGAGCTGTGGCAGCTGGCTCCATTTATCCTGCACCCAGGAGCACTTCCATTAGCATGGCCCAAAAGCACTTCCGGTTGAGGTGGAAGCCAATGAAATAGAGCTCAGCAGTCCCTGCAGCACCCTCTGGTGGCACCCACAGAACCCAATAGGGCTGTGCCGAACTCCAACTTCCATGAAGCCATCTGGGAATCTGAGGCACTGCTTCAACCCAAAGGGGGGCTGCCAGCTAGCATTCCCATGGAGATAATGCCCTGTGCATGTTCTCTCCCCTGGGTCCTTCCTTTATGAAGGTGTCTCGGCCAGGTGTCTGGCCATCCACTGCACCACTCAAGGTTGAAGCATCCACAAGAGACATATTGGAAATGTTACATGTGTGAGCTCTAATAGGATACCAAAGTGTACGGAAAATGTTTTTGTCCCAATCACCTATGATTGTTTTCCAACATAGATCAAACTTTTGAAAACACTCATTTTCTGATCAAAAACACTCTATAATCATTTCCAATTAAGAATGTGTAGATGTTGTAATGAGCAGCTGAATTGATTTGTCTTTATGTTTAGTTGAAGCGCACATTTCACTCATCGTGCAGTAAGTGAAATGACACACAATAAGCAATCAGCAACACTGAGACACAGCGGAGGCCCAATAAAAATAAATAATGGGAAGAAACTGGACATGGAGCAGCAGTAGGCCAAGATGAGCAGATAATAGAACTGCAATTGTAAATTACTTTACATTATCAAAAAGAAATAGACAATACTAGCAAAAAAGTGTGTAAATTGTTTAGAAATGTAATATCGATGGATGTGGATATATATTACAACTGAAAGAGCAGAACAAAATAGACATTTTATAATGAAGAGCACCATAATGAGCCACCACTCATTTAAAAATGACATTTTTTTGTAGTAGGCTGCTGAATAAATTTAATATTTCATTATTCCGACATTTTCTCAGTGCGCTTAGCAATGCTTCCATTTTGTCTAATAAAACCCCTTCCGTCCATCCCTCCTTTTACAGTAGAGGTTTGTAGCGTATTCAGGTTTGTGTGGTCATCGTTGTCACAACAGGAACCTACCCTGGAGGGGTCTTCACATGAAACACTTGAGCACACAAGGCCCACTCATCCGTCCCTCCATTCTTTTTCTTTACTGTTATGTCTAACTAACTGTGTTACCCACCTTCGCTCTTGACGATGTCATAAGGCAATGGGCCTAAGGTACGAGTAGTGTGCAGGTGTAACAGGGGTGCTCTGTAACTAAACAAGTGCTTTTCTGTATACATTTTTTTTTTAATTTACCACTGGCTGATCTTATTGGCAGGCGGTGTGGTGTGGTGGTTAAGGCTTTGCACCTAAAAGTTCAGACCCCGAGGGTGTGGGATCAGATCCCACTGCTGACTCTGTGTGACTGTGTGCAAGTCACTTCACCTGCCTGTGCTCCAAATGGAAATAAGAAAAGAAATCAAATGTTGTAGTTTGCCAAATAAGTTAATAAAAATGCTTTCCCTATAACTGTGCAGGTATTTTCCAAGTATGCCGGTTTCTTCTCACATCTCAAAAACACGCATGTTCATTGAAGTGAACCTAACCTAGAGTTCATTTAACTGGTGGGTCTAATGTGACTGCATGAGGGTCAGTCACACCCGGGTTCGTTCTTAGCCAATGCCTGGCTTTTTTTTTAAGCCATCCATGGTCATTCCATTTCGAATTTTGTAGGCTTGGATCTGAACCCACTTGTCTGGCGCTCTGAGGCTACAGTGCTAACAACTAAGCCACCATGCCATTTTTTCTTAAAGTATTTTAAAAAAAAACATAGGATAATAAAGGGGGAGTTAGCTAAGTGTACACTTTTCGGTGTCCGAAGAAAACACAATAATGCAGATTTTGGTAAAGGTCACTTTTTGCTGAATCCACAGACAGTCTGATTAAAGCAGGAGTTCAATAAAAGACAGGAATCGGCATCTCATTAGGAGATTAGTTGGAGTGACTCGGTGACTCACTGTAGCACTTCAGGGCTCCAATTACATAAGCAGACGGGCTCTCAAAAGGCACTGGCGTCCGGTTTTTATTCAAACTCCTTTATTCTAAGGCTGTTTCTGGTGCCATGTCTTTGAATTCACACTCACGTTCTGCCAAGTTAGAAACTCCGACCACTGAAAATGTTACCTTTTGCATACAATCAACCAAAATATGTGAAAAACGTTGGATTAGCATCTGAACACTACTATTTTTTTTAAATAAATTTGCAAAGATTGATGGCTAAAAATGGCAAAGGTATCCATTTAAAATGCAATCTAAAGCGAAGGGGTCTGAATGTTTCCCGAATCCACTGAATGTGGTTATTCCCAGTGTTGTGCATGAAAAGAGCGCGCTCATGGAACAAGCGCATTTTTCTAAAAACGGTGAACTTAACATAACGTATTTTCAAGTGAAGAACTTGAACGTGAGCTAGTTCAGTTTTAAGTGACATTCTGGATCGGGTGTAGGTCCACATTAAACGTTTTGCCTTACCCTGTGATATTGGGGTGGAGCCGAATCTGAATACAGTATTCGGATAAGCACAAATAGTGGATTTTTACAAATATTTATTTCTTACGAATTTTTTGCTATTTATTTGTATTTGGAAAAAATGGGTAGTGGGTTAGTTCACCTAAACGCTGGTTCATATGTGTCACACGGTTGGAAACAGAGAGGTAATTTATGTGGATACTTGCATCTGTTTAATTTCTTTTTGACCGGGAGGATATTAGCATACATGGTTGTATGTGTTTGTTGCTGGGTATAACTCAACAAAGTGTATTTTTAAATAAAAAAGTCGTCATAATTATTGTTATTCATATATATAAAAGCCAAATACCACTGACTCACTCATCACGAAATCTCGCGAACCATGAGGACTTGGGACTTGAAATGTGGAATGTAGGTTACCCTTGGCCTCGCTATAGGTGCTCGCTTAGAAAAGGTTTTAAAAATGTTGTGGTCCAAGCGCGTTCTCTCTGTATGTCTGTCCGCTTTTCATGAGAGAATTACTTAACAGATTTAGATCTGGTTGTTTTCTATAATTTGCTTGAACTTTTCGGTTGATTTTGCGACTTCTCTCATCGCGCTAAGTACCCTAAGTACCATAGTTCGCTTGCGGTACTGATGTATTTATGCAAATCCAAGAGAGTGGCTGTGGGTCGAGTGCAAGGAGGGCGGGGCCTTCCTCAGTCACTCGTCAGCTTCTGTTCGAGTTGGTCTACATCTCGCCACGTGTTGGAGTGCACCTTGCTTCCGCTTAGCTAGCGATACCTGTTTGCTCAACAGACATTATCATCTACAGATTGTTAAGGAGCAACGTTTGACGTTTTTGAGAGAGAGAGATCAGAGCTCCATGTATTTTAGAGGGTAGCTGCTAATTGCCAGAGATATCACGGCCATGTGCTCTTCTCCCCACGCGAGGAACGCTCTCCCGTCAGAGCTGAACACGATCAGATATAGTGCCAACGTCTATTCATTTTTAAAACGGGGCACAGTACAGCTATCTGTATATATCAAAGTCAATGTATGTATTTATGTATGTATGTATGTATGTATGTTCCGAACTTCCGAACGGCTGGAGCGATTTTCATGAAACATGGTACACGTGTTCCTCATTGATGGACTAAAAATACTGAGGGGTGAAATCAACCATAAGCCACCCCCTTCTGAGTGGGGGGTGGGGGTGATCTTGCTGTCTTGTACGCATGTTATCATCCAGTTGACACTCGGAACGACCACCAGAGGGCGAACTGGAGGTGACTGGCAGCATTCTTTATGTCTGAGCAGCACCGCGCGTCTGTTGCTTTTGACATTAAATAGACTTGGCCGGTTCCGAGCGTCAAATGGATGATAACACACATACAAGACAGCAAGACAAGCACATTAGGGAGTCTTCTATTTTTAAAGCTGTGTTTTTTAATTATATTTTTCTCAAAAATTAAAAAAACACTTTATTTCCCTCCAGGGAACGCTGGCCATTTCAACTAGCAGCTTAATATAAGGCATGCAAAATTGGAAAAAAAAGTAAACTCATGGGTCATTTATTCTCACTCCTTAAAAAATACAAAATGAACTGCACAATTGAAATGGTGAACTATGAACTTCAATTTATTCATTTTAATCTGTGCGAGCTGAACTTTGAGAGAGTTCTTGTGAGGTGTGAATTTGCACAACACTGGTTATTCCTAGATGTCCAAGTGGCACGGGTGGAGATTGTTGAGTGACAGCGGAGTTTAGATTTCTGTCACTGTTATTGATGGCAAAGTGAACTGGATTTATGTTTGTGCTTTTAAGAAACTGTAAATATGCTGAAAGAGTGTGAAATGAAAAAAAGAGATCAACTCACATTGTACTGTTAGTGTACGCACCTCCTCTTCGAGACGTTTGAACAGCAACTGTACTCTCTCCTTCAGTTGTGTACTCTGACCAAACGTTAGCACATCTCTTATACTGTATGGAAGATGTCTCACTTGAAAGGTCTTGGGGTGATGTTACGCTGCTCAGATGGACTAGTAGATGTGGTGAAAGTGGAGAGCTCTTTATTAAGGAAGGAACTCTGTAGAGCGATCACATTTGGAGAATGCTATCACTTTCAGAAAGCCATATCTGAATTCTCCATGAACCCGCTGTCAGTGTCATGACCTTATAGATCAGTCCGTAGACAAATCACTGGAAGATTGGGTTGATTAGAATGTATTTTGAGCAGCTGAAAGTATTTCCTGATACTAAGCAAAAATGAGGCATTTAAAGTCCACAAGGTCACATCCTGAAACCAAATGTGGAAATTGTCTAAATAGAGAGGGGAAGCTAATCTCAAAGTTGTCTTAGTTCAAATCAAATATCCTTTAAAAATGGCTCGAGGTCTGTATTTTTCATGGTGTTTTTTTACCTTCCCATCTATTGTTGGTCCAGTTCGGGGACTGTGGGGGCCAGAGCCTCTCCTAGCACCATTGGCAGGGGCCGTCCTGGGACAGAGTACCCTGAAACACACATACAGTATACAGTAATCTCTCCTCGATCCAGAACCCCCCGCGATAGGTGAAAATCCGCGAAGTAGAAACCATAGGTTTTTTATGGTTATTTTTATATATTTTAAGCCCTTAGAAACTCTCCCACACTGTTTATAAATATTCTCCGCACAGTTATACAGTAAACCCTTGTTTATCGCGGTTAATCCGCTCCAGACAGATAAATGAATTTCCACGAAGTAGGATTCTTTATTTATAAATCTTTATTTATAAATATTTTCGCAGTTAAAGCATAGAAAACCTGTTTACGACTTTCTAAATACGTTTTTTAACATTATTAGATCCCTCTAGACATGAAATAACACCCTTTAGTCAAAAGTTTAAACTGTGCTCCATGACAAGACAGAGATGACAGTTCTTTCTCACAATTAAAAGAATGCAAACATATCTTCTCTTCAAAGGAGTGCAAGCGTCAGGAGCAGAGAATGTCAGAGAGAGAGAGAAAAGCAAACAAAAATCAATAGGGCTGTTGGGCTTTTAAGTAAACGAAGCACCTTTGATAAAGCCGCCGCAATGAAGGGATCAATGTGAAGGTAGTCTTTTCAGCATTTTTTAGAGGGGCGTCCGTATCTTCTAAGCAAACAGCCCCTCTGCTCACACCCCCTCGTCAGGAGCAGAGAATGACAGAGACAGAGGCAGAGAAAAACAAACAATCAAAAATCAATACGGGCTGTTAGAGCTTTGAAATGTACGAAGCACCGCGCAGGAAGCATATCGTATATCATTGAGGAGTTTTATTTAATATGTAATGCGTGCTCTGATTGGGTAGCTTCTCAGCCATCTTGCAATAGCGTCCCTTGTATGAAATCAATTGGGCAAACAAACTGAGGAAGCATGTACCATAAATTAAAAGACCCATTGTCCGCAGAAATCCGTGAACCAGCGAAAAATCCGTGATATATATTTAGACATGCTTACATTTAAATTCCGCGATGGAGTGAAGCCGCGAAAGTCAAAGCGCGATATAGCGAGGGATCACTGTATTGGAGCGTTTACATTTTAAACCAACGTCACCTGCATGTCTTTTTGAAGTGGGTGCAAATCTGAAGTACCCTGAGAAGCATCCACACAGAATCAGGGAGAACATACAGAGCCACTCAGACAAGCAGGGATTTAAAACCAAGACTCTGGAGATGAGACGTCAAATCCTGTGCCATTCCTGCTAAGTGTGTGTTTTGTAAAGTATGACGTTATTGGAGTACTTGCAGGTACTCAGCATTCAGGGTTCCAGATGGTTGTACTGTTCTGCGCTCACACCGGTCCTGAAGAATTGTGATGATATACAAAGGAACCAGAAGGTGATAAGAGCACAAAGCGCCCTTAACATAGACAGACAGGCAAAGACTGTAACTGCAAGGTCAAAAATAATTCTAGGCACTAAAAAAAAAGTGGAAACCAAAAAAAAATCCAGAGTCCAAAAAGTCCAAAAAGCAAAACAAAATTCTCGTCTTGTTTTATACACTTAACTACCAAGAAAAACACAAGGATGTTATTTATTTTATCAAAAAAACAAAATCCAAAACATAGAGGCAAAAATGTTAGTGAAAATAAATATTGCAGTTCCTTACAGAACCTTCTTTCGGATTGCTCCTAACTTTAATGGAACATTTGTTTTGATGGTAATGTTTTCATCTTTTTACATTTAATGTAAAACTAGGGGGCTTTGCCCCCTGCTCACTTCTCTCGCCACCCCCACCAGCCGCTCCTGCGGCGCACCCCAATGAAGAGGAAGATTTTCCATTCTTTTAATTGAGAGACAGAACTGTCCCCTCCGACTACACACTCCTGAAAGAGACTTATGTTTGTTTGAAGTGTCTGAATAACGTTTCTGTCTCTAAAATCTCCTGTGTATCTGTGCAACTCTGTGACTCAAGCGTGACAGCGTATGTGGATTTCACTTTCACCAAACAACAAACCTTTTAATTCTCGCGGATACGCCTCTTCATTGGGAAGAAAAACTACTTTTCCCTGATAGCAACACGAATTAAACGATCTGCAAGTCTCCAACTTAAAGTTTAAATCTGAACAATATATCTTTTTTCACTGTTCCGTTATTTCATTGAGTAATAATTTCTGTTTGTTTGTGCTAATGTGATCTTTACTATCAGTTTTTTTTTCTGAGACTTTTGAATTTTAGTACTTTTATTATCTCTAACCTGTTCTGCATGTGTATCGCGCCAATATTTTTGAATTCTTCACAACATTCTACTTTGTCATCTACTCTTTGTCTTTTATTTCCGGCCCTAGGTGTGGGTAAATCTCTTGGCACAAAGTCTCGTCTCGCGGGACATGAAAGTATCTCTCTGAAAAAGTCTCGTCTTGTCCCAAGATTTTTTTATATAATAGAGAGATGTACTTTTTATGGTTTTGTTAAATAAGACTCAGTATTTAATTTTTATGGCTATCAGATAGATAGATACTTTATTAATCCCAAGGGGAAATTCACAATTATTATTAGGATTATTCTAATTAAAATGCAGGTTTAAAATAAATAAAAATGTGTCTAATATTATAATACTAATGTCTTTATCCAAGGTGATGAAGAACAGCTGAGCTACAATTGCTTACATTTCTTTTGTTTTTCCAGCCAGAGCACATGTAGGTTAAGTGATGTTCTCACGGTCCCTCAGAGCCAATAATGGGGTTTGAACCCACTGCCTCAGGATCTGAAGCCCAAAGCCCTAACCCTCTACACCCACCCACCACACGGCCTATTATTATTGCTTGATTTCTCACTGATCTTTTCAGGTGTTCCTCAGCCTCAAAACTTTGTTACAAGGCTTCCTTTTCTTCTCATTCCCCCATAACGTTCCTTTTTTGTCAGTACCCATGGGGCAGCCTTTAGCATCAAATGACACACGGCCCCCCGGTGGCTGTTCAACCACACTGTGTACACTAGTAGTAAGGCATTGTCTTTCTATACTGCGTTGCAATGAACAGCATGAGAGTCCGTAGTTCTCTGGTTAGTATTTATGACAGCAGCTACAACAGTACCCATGTTGAAATGCAAGGGTTTTCCCCACAGATTAATGGCCTCTGATCCATCACTTCTGCAGTGTGCAATAAGCCCATCTAGGAAATCAAAGTGATCTATATCTGTGCCATAACTCATGGTGAGGTGCACATCTGGGTTAAATGGCTTTTCTTTTTAGTTGACTTGGGGACAGTGACATTGACACACTTCTAATAAAACCCTCACACTTTAAGCTGTGTTATGGAGAGGGTGTGGTTGGACGTCCCCATTGCCTTTTAGACCTGGAAGCAAGCGCTTTAGAAAGGCTCACAAAACAGCAAGGAGGTGTTTATTGTCTGTTTGGTAAAGTAACAAATATGTTTAATGATCTGTTTCATGGTGCCTTACATCAGGAGTTCAACAAAAAATACACCCAGTCTCACAAGTAAGGAAGGGAGTGTAAACAGATCATCCGTACACCCTTGACATGTCTAATGAAGTGTTAGATCAAGATGCATAAGAGCCTCTCTCGCCACACTCATGTTTTATTAATCACCACTGTTTTCAATTCACCAGGAGATATCTAGTTAGAAACAGAAATTTTCACATAAGGACCCCCATTTAGAGACAAGTGACTTAATTAAGTGTTTGACAAGAGAACAGCTCAATGACAAATATCCCATTTTGCTGAGGATTCTCTAAAGAAAGCAGCAATCCTTTTAACCTTGACTTTCTCTGCATCTGTTTGAAAAGCTTGATC
Source organism: Polypterus bichir lapradei (assembly GCA_026402145.1). Taxonomy (NCBI): domain Eukaryota; kingdom Metazoa; phylum Chordata; class Cladistia; order Polypteriformes; family Polypteridae; genus Polypterus; species Polypterus bichir. The sequence continues at coordinate 35,909,195 of JANRMT010062797.1, forward strand.
ATGAAAAGTCTTCTTGCTCTTTTCTGGGCAGACAGCCTATGTAATGTGCAGGTGAGTTGATTCCTTCAAGAGGGATAGGTTTGTGTGCCATTTGAGCTTGTAGTCAAGCAAGGCAGGTTATTCAGGAAAGAGCTCTCTTGACTTACTGTGGCTTCTCCCCTCACCCTCTTGTGATGCATGCAGCATGCAGCGTCTGGGCCGTCATTGAAATTGATCGAGGTGTCACACATGTTGCCCTTGCCAGCCTTTTCTATCCTCTGTGCAATGTCAGTCACGCCTGGCCGGGCTTAGACTGATTGCTAATTCTCTCTTGAGATACTTCCTATTTTTTAAAGGTGCCTTGCCACATTTCCAGATTGCTGCATGGAGGAATGGACTATGGCTGCAAAGGAGCAACTACTATGAGGTGTAAAATCCAGTAATGCTATAAAAAGCCTCCACAGGCATACAGTGCATACACAAGTAGTTATTAATAAGCAATGCCATCAGTAGGTGTAGCTTCTGCCAACGATGCAGAATAAGTGATGGAGCGTTAGGTTCAGTTGTATGTCCCACAATACACAAGAAGCTGTTTGTCTATAGCAGCAGCCTCCACACTCTGCAAATCAACATACCGAGATCACAAAATATCCAGACTCTAGACAAAGAAAATGGTTTTGCACAGCTTTCACATACCTTTTGGCCCAAGATGGCACAGAGAATGGAATCTGTGTGTCCACAGAATAGAGTTGAATGTTCCTAATGAAATACAGAATGCATGAAATGCGTCCACTCTGTGATGCAGAATGCAACAGAAACACAAAAGGTTGAAATAAGTCTGCTGTGGACACGAGCCAAGGTCAGTTGGTGATAACATCCACTTCATATTATCGACAGGATATGACCCAGTGTGAGGTGGCACATTGGCACAGCTTCACAGCTACGGAGACCCGAGTTCAGTTCCCACCCTGGCTCTTACCTGTTTGGAGTCTGTACGTTCTCTTGGTGTCTGCATGGATTTGTCTCTGGTCACTCCAATCTGTTGCAACATTAAAGACATGCGTGTTTTTAAACGGTAATTTTGAATTAGTCAGGTGTAAAAGAGTGTGACCTGTGGTGGACTAGTATTTTGTTCAGGATAGGACACCACTTTCAGCTGAAAGGATCAAAATTGTAAAACATTGCATATGAAAGGCAATATAACACAGCACTTTGACATAAGAACTGCCACACCCAGGCCTTGGTTCAGTCTCCATCTGCAGTGCCCTCCTCTCTGTAATTTGAATGTTTTTGTCAAAATTTCCATTTTGCCACCGGAGTAGAGAGAGACACTGCTGAGTTCATTGGTGACAAAACTAACTGAGTGTGAACTTGCGTGTGAATGTCTTAAAATGGAGTGCCATTCCATCCAGGGTTCCTCCTTGCCTTGCAGTTATACGAGTTATCACTTATGCACACCGAGGGGACACCTTCAGGGCTCTGTTGAAGTAAGCAATACCACCCAACACTAACAGTTTCTAGCTTTTCACCCACAGCTCTAAGGTGGACACGGCAAAAAACGCCTAGCCCACCCTGGCGCCTGATCTAAGCCCCGCCCCTTCCAGGTGTGGCTCTTAATATTCTGGAAGACAGCTGGAAGGAGGCCGTCATTTGGACACTTGTATGTTATGAGATAGAGCTCAGTAGACACTTAGGTCAAGAGGAGCAATATTTGATGACAGGGAAACTATTCTTTTGCACAATTACACTTTTCCTTGATTTATTAAATGGGGACCACCAGGCTGGTGCCCCAGCCTTTATTTTGGAATCAAGCCAGATTCTGCAGCCATCACAGGGTGTAAACAATGTTGGTAAGATGGAGAATAGAGGTTACAGCTGCTAGCCATCTAATTCAGCACTTTACAAACCCCACACCATGGAGTCTTCCTCCTTTTGAAAGCTGTTTGCTGTTCTGAATGTCATTCCTCACCTTTACTACATGACCTTCTGCCAATATTACTCCTGAGAGGACCTCCACAGAAGTAAGCCCAATCAGACAGCTAGTTGAGGTTACAAATACTGTATACAGTATATGAAAGTTAGAACTGGAGACCCAAAAAAGCAGGGAGATGGGAGCTTCTTAGGTGTCACAGACATGTGTGCATCTTGAAGACGAGCTGACTCTAAAATCCATAAATATACATCAGCTGAGCTGACTAAGCCCGCACTGACAGGCCGATGTAGGCAATCAAAGTCAGACGATCATTTCGGCCTTGTCCTTCATTCATATTTTATTAAATACAATAAATAGAAACAGCAAGTGTGCCACTGGGTTGTGTTTCAAGTTACAGCACTGGCTAGACATCAGCTGCCTGTCCAGTCGCCAGACCTTCAAAAGCCTTCGCTTCAATGCTGCATGAGGAAGAAAAAGGAGGAAACAGCAGATGAATGCATTATGAACATGGCATTCAACAAAAGAACGTTCTTAAATGGGCGGCATGATGTAGTCTTTTTTTAGATGTGTACACCTCACATTTCCAGTCGTCTGGGTTAGAAATCCTGGTCTAGTTACAGTTGCTGCGAAACCTTTCTGTTTTCCCAAGTCTCACATGGGTTTTCTCCTGCTTTCTCCCAACATTCTACTGGCCAGTGTATGCTGATTGGTGACCCTGGATTGGTCTAAAGAGAGGAACCAGTGGGCAATGTGTGTTAAATGGCGACCCTGAAATGGTCTAAAAAAAAAAGGGAGTAGAGGTTTGTATGTGAATGTGCCCTGTGATAGATGGATGTCCCATCTAGAACTGGCTGATGTTTTTAGCTTGAGGTTGCTGTGTGATGGTCTGGATTCCATAGAAAATATAGGGATGGGTGGAAGTTACTAACCAGACACATGAAATGAAAAACAGGCCAAGAAAAAATTATCTTCTTCTAAAAACTGGAATTTTGCATGTTCTTAGATTACATCTTGCGGTCAGGTCAGGTTGGGTAGGACACACTGGTACAGCACGTTGCAGCACCCAACACACGACGAAACAGCTTGAGATCCTGGTTGGCAACCCCCCAGGCAGACAGGCGGTCCAGTCCCACCCTCCGGAAACGACCATCTATCTGCTGTAGCCAAGTGTTACATGGGCATCCCATTGCCCTGACCCAGCCACTTGGGACCTCAACAATGAGGATCCTGCAAGCCGGATCACCCTCTGAGAATCGCGCCACATGGCCATAGTGCCGTAACTGATGCTCCCTCACAATGCAGGTAATGTGCCTCATTCGGGACTCAACCACTCATTCGACACAAAGTCAAACCAACGGTACCCAAGGATTCTCCAAAGAGGCACAGTACTGAAAGAGTCCAGTCTTCATCTCACTAGATAGGGTCCATGTCTGTGTCTTGAGGCCTTCAGATAAATGTAAAAGTGCATCATTTGGGTTCCATGATCTCAGATTACTTCTTGAAGCATTCAGATAAATCTAAAAGTACATCAAGTGGGCTCACTTCAGAATTACCAGTCATGGCCAGGGTGGTCACTTTGGTGCAATCAGTGTCATCATGCAACACCAGGACAGGCTGTGAAGCTCTGGAGTAAATCCAAAGATTATCACGGGGTGATCAGGGTTATGAAAACAACCTTTTGACAAGATGTATTCTGTGTTTCTTTTTATTTACAAGTATTTTTTTGAGTTTCACAACAGACTTATTTACAGTGCTGAACACACTTCAGCTCATCTTTTTTTTCATTCATGGTGACTGTTATGCAGCACAATTTGCATTATTTTAACTTATTGTATTTTTTAGTAGAGCAACACACTCTGGATAGGTATCTGTGGGGCAGATGGTGACTGCTGAGTTAGCGTATGGAGTTTGTCTTGAATATCTCAAACCTTACTCAGTGTGTTCTGAGAGTCTATTGGCTCTAAATTTCTATTTTTTTTTCCAACTGTTCATATCGATTAACCCATAAGGAGTGATTCACTTCAGGGTTTTCTCCTGAATGGAGATGACACATGACAGTGGTCTCTTTGGTCTGAGGGTCCTATGCTCTGTATCATTTTAAAAACAAGGCTGCTGTATTTCAGTGGGCTATTCTAAGGATCTTCAAAGCTCATTGTTGAATACTAAGGGGCTTTGCCCCCTGCTCGCTTCACTTGCCCACCAGGGGTGTGCTACACACCAGCCACTTTGCATCTCTGTCTCTCGCGTTGTGAAGAGGGGAGCTGAACACACGCTAAGGAGATGCAGTCACTCCTCTGAAACCCCCTCTTAAACGGTGATACAATGGGAAACAAATACATTTTTTTTTACCTTCTCTATGCTCCATCAGCTGGCTTGCTGCTGCTGCTGCTTGTGCAGTGCTGCGTGATCTGCATGTCACGCAGTGCTTCGAACATGTAAAAGCCTGTACAGCAGTTGTCCTCCTTGTCTCGTGGGACGTTAAAGTGTCTCCGAGAAAATCATGCCTCGACCCAAGATTTTTTTATATAATAGAAAGATGTGGCCAGACCAGGTCCCCATGCCTGTGGACAGTTTGAGTAAAGAGAGGCAATGAGGTAACATGGTGAATCTAAGCTTAGTATGGTTACAGATGAACATGGAGAAAGGGATTTTCACTTCTTCTTCTTCTTTCGGCTGCTCCCGTTAGGGGTTGGCACAGCGGATCTTCCAAAATTGTTGTCTGCATATTGATTTTCACTAAAGAGTGTAAATGACTTTAGAACCAAGTGAAGTTGTTAGCCTAGAATTTTGAAGACGAGATGGGACAAAGGCTACTTCTGAAGACAGATTTATTTAGACAGGGATTATCAGTATTTGCTATATGGAGTGGTGGCTCTGAGGCTAGGGATCTGTGCCAGCAATCGGAAGGTTGCTGGTTCGAATCCTATAAATGTCAAAAGTGACTCCACTCCATTGGGCCCCTGAGCAAGGCCCTTAACCTGCAATTGCTCCATCCTGGGTATGACGTTAATCTGCATCCAGCCCTGCAAGCATGTCCCCCAACTTACATCTAAAACTCAGGGGGTTGGTGGGAGGATTGGCACTCCAGCCACTGTAAAAGACCTCACACTGTCCCACTCCATTCACACTTGTTTGGTGCTGAGGTGCACTTAGGTCCTAATTTGGGATCCTGATGGGGTTCGTTGTGTGGTGGGTGCAGCAACATGTTGTATCAGTGTATGCTCCCAACCTATATATGCTAAAAAGACAGCGTTTATGTATATGATATGGAAATATACTCTTCTGGGTGTAAATATTTAGGGGTGGCATATTGGTCAGTGTTGCTGCTTCAAGGACACTAGAAACATATATAAATCTGAATTAAGATTACGAGAAATTCTTTAAAGGTTGAAGTGCTCAGGATTAGCCTTTATAACTTATATTTTTTGCCATTTTCTTCGGAATAATTAGCCTTTTAAGTGTAGTAGGTCCAATTCCTGACTAAGTATACTTTATTAGCGAAACGTATTCAAAGTTTTTCCATAGAAAAGCACTAACATGTCTTGTCCCTCGCCTAGCCAACACTGAACATGCTTCTAAGATTGTGAGGGTTTACAAGGCAGCCAAAGAGGAAATGGTGGGGTGGAAGTTCAGACTTCCATATGAGGACAGTTGTGATCACAGAATCTGTGTGACCTGCCATTGTCCTGTTATGGGCCATCTTAACACATGGGCACAATGGGCACTGGCGGGGGGCTCACAGTGTTTCTGATGCCTATGTGTGTTTCTGTTTTGTTATCAAAACAGGGGCCCCGGTGCACTACTTTGCCCAGGGGGTCTATGATGCTGTTAAGATGGCCCTGACTGCATTGTCAGGTCATGCAGGAGGTATGAGCAGAGGGTCTTTGACCGGTCACCATGCTCTAAGGCCAAGGGCACATTCCTCAAATGCCCCATAGCATCACTTCCAATTCTGTATCAACCACACAAGGTTCATCCCCAGACCCTGAGTCAGACGGGTATGATAAAAGAACATGCAACCCAGATTTTATAAGGTATGAACTTACTTTTACTGTGAAGCGTGGTGAGCAATGGCCACTGTGTGCTATCTGTGGTGTGGTGCCACCAAACAAAAGCATGAAGCCTTCAGCTGTAAAGACATTTGGAAACAAAGCATGCTACTTACAGAAGTAAATTGTTCACCATTTTTAAGAGAATAAACAACAATCTGAAAGCTTCACAAAAAACCATTCTAGCGTGTTTGGACAACAATCCAGTAGGCATTCTGGGGATCGTCCTGCTGCACATATAAGAAAGCTGACAGTGTTTCGGAACAGCTTGTTGTGGTCTTGTGCATTGGGTCAAGTCAGACAGCAGCAATCTACAACACACTCCTCTCTGCACTCCATGCACTTAGCCGTGACTTTGACAAACGCGTGAAAATCTGTAATGCCCAGGATGTGCAATAAAAAGACAAACAGACAGTAAATATGATTCAGTATTAAACACCCACCTGTGTGTCAAGTTATTTTTGAATGAGTATGTATGCATTTCATCTATGAGTTCCATTGTATTTAAAAGCTGCTGGTGGTAGCGCTGCTGCCTCATAGTATAGACACCTGAGTTCGCTTCCCAGATCCTCCATGCATGGCGTTTGCATGTTCTCCCCGTGTCTGCGTGGGTTTCCTGCGGGTGCTCCAGTTTCCTCCCACAGTCCAAAGACATGCAGGTTAGGTGCATTGGCGATTCTAAATTGTCCCTAGTGTGTGCTTGGTGTGTGGGTGTGTGTGCCCTGCGGTGGGCTGGCACCCTGCCCAGGGATTTGTTCCTGCCTTGCGCCCTGTGCTGGCTGGGATTGGCTCCAGCAGACCCCCGTGACCCTGTGTTAGGATATAGCAGGTTGGACAATGACTGACTGACTGTTATTTCTTATCGTATGCCTAGGGCTGCCAACTCTCTTTCTCTGGAAATGAGAACATTTGGGTCGAAAAATTAGGACTTTTGAGGACACCTTTGCCTAGAATGCCATAATACGCCTTTATACTGCCTTATGGTTTTATGTAATGTGTAAGAGTCATTTGCTATTTATTTAAGTTATATGAATGTTTTACTAAATATTAGTGCATAATCTATGGGCGGTTCCATAAGTTGAATTAAATTGGAATATTCTAACTTTTTCTAGCCTCTCTGACTAAACATTATTCTCAGTTAGTGATCAGCCTTGCCATGTGTAAGGCGTAGAGGGCACATGGTTTTAAACTGTGCCTTGCATGCCTTGTGTGTTTTGTGTGCCAAGTAACATGAAAGACAAAGTACTTAATCGAATGTACTGGGTCATACATTTAAAGCGTACAGATGAAGAAGTAAAGATCTTTAGGTGTAAAAACAACTAAAGTTTTACAAGAAAAGCTAAGTTTAGAGAAGATACATTTTTTTGTAAATTTTTGCCTTTTATTCTACATGTGTAAAAACCTTTTTTTCTTTATTGTTGTGTGGATTGTTTGCTTTGAATTTTCACTAAATATTTTAAAATGAACTTTTGGACTGAGAGATTTCTTTCGGCACACGTTTTACCCATGCTAGAACTCATCTTACACTCCTGCGGCTACATAATGATATAAACCTTTAGTAACAGTTTATCACTCTAATTATGATATGATGGCCACAATCACGGTAACTGGCAAACTAATGACCCATTAAATATTTTCAATATGTCAAGCCTCTTAAATGAACAGACTTCATAATAATATTTACCCTCGAGTTCTTAAGGAGGCTAGCGAGAACAGATATAAACCCTTGATGCTTATTTTTAGGAGGTCACTGCACACTGGGGCAATTCCGAAGAACTGGAAAATGGCAAATATCATCCCAGTATATAAAATGGGTGACAAGGCAGAGCCAAGCAACTACAGGCCAGTAAACTCAACGTGCATCACAGGCAAATTAATGGAAGGAATTATTAAGGATAAGATTGAGCGGCACATGGCAAGGACAGGAGTTATTAGGAACAGTCAGCATGGGCTCATAAGAGGGAGGTCATGTTTTACTAACATGCTGGAATTCAATGAGGAAGCAACAGACAGATACGATCAAACTGGAGCTTATGATATTATTTATGTTGACTTTCAGAAAGCATTTGATATGGTGCCACACAAGAGGTTGGGCATCAAATTAAAAGAAGTGGGAGTTCAGGGTGATGTTTGTAGATGGGTGCAGAATTGGCTCAGACACAGGAAGCAGAGGGTGATGGTGTGATGAACCTCATCAGAACTGGCCGATGTTAAGAGTGGTGACCAGCAGGGGTCAGTGCTAGGGCTGCTGCTATGTTTAATATATTTAAATGATTTAGATAGGAATATAAGTAACAAGCTGGTTAAGTTTGCAAATGATACCAAATAGGTGGACTGGCAGATAATTAGAAATCCGTTATATCATTACAGAAAGACTTGGACAGCATACAGGCTTGGGCAGATGAAATTTAATGTCAGTAAATGTAAAGTATTACACATAAGAAGTAAAAATGTTAGGTTTGAATACACAATGGGCGGTCGGAAAATCGAGTGGACACCCTATAAGAAGGACTTAGGAGTCGCAGTGGACTCAACACTGTCAACTACCAGATAGTTCTGAAGCCGTTAAGAAGGATAACTGAATGTCAGGTTATATAGCGCCCTGATGTGTCAAGTACAAGGAGGTTCTGCTCAACCTTTATAACAAACTGGTGAGGCCTTGCCTGGAGTACTGTGTGCAGTTTTGATCTCCAGGCTACAGGAAGGACATAGCAGAGCTAGAAAAGATCCAGAGAAGAGCGACTAGGCTGATTCCAGGGCTACAGGGGATGAATTATGAGGAAAGATTAAAAGAGCTGAGCCTATACAGTTTAAGCAAAAGAAGATTAAGAGGTGACATAATTGAAGTGCTTAAAATTATGAAGGAAATCAGTCCAGTGGATCAAGACTGTTATTTTAAAATGAGTTCATCAAGAACATGGGGACACAGTTGGGAACTTGTGAAGAGTAAATTTTGCACAAACCTTAGCAAGTTTTACTTCACACAGAGAATGATATACACTTGGAATAAGCTACCAAGTAGTGTGGTAGACAGTAAGACTTTCAAAACTCGACTTGATGGTTTTTTTTTAAAGAATTACAGTAAGTGGTTAGGACTGGCGGGCTTAGTTGGGTTGAATGGCCATCTCGTCTAGAGTGTTCTAATATTCATTCCTTCCATTCTTATTTGGATAACTTAACTGCACAAAATGATACACATGGTAAATTCACTTCTAGTAAAATAAAAATAATCTTACTCTTTTCAATTTAGTTTATTTGCATTTGTCTACATTCTTTTATATGTTTCCACTGAAGCTATTTTTCTCAGTAAATCTGATATAATCTGATAAATCTGATAAAACAAGGATTTTTGTTGTTCAAGTAGTCTGTGCACTTGCATTTTCTTTTCGGCATAATGGGTATTCCTGAATTTGTGTAAATGGCAGAATTATGAAAATGTTAAATTATTTGAAGAAGTGACTTATTACTTGATCACCTGATAACTACAAAGATATTGCATTTATATGACAGAATAAACGTATGAATTTTGTTTTTAAATGAACTGAAACTTAATGAATACATCTTGCCTGAAGAAGGGGCCTGAGTTGCCTCGAGAGCTCGCATATTGCAATCTTTTTAGTTAGCCAATAAAAGGTGTCATTTTGCTTGACTTCTCATTACATCCATAATGGCTAACACGGTACAACACCCCAGTACTACAAGCTTAGTGATTAAGATACTGCATTGCCAGCTGAAGAAAGGGGGTGAATGGGAGCCTGAGAGAAACTCAGTGGGCAGGAGGAGTCATAACTGAGGACTGGAGATTGGAATGAAGACTTCAGAAAAGGCATCGGCTTCATCGTCTTAGCCTCGAGATACCCCAAGCAAGAATCTCCCAGGCACTCATTTGCATGTTGCTCATCGAAAAGGCAAACAGAAGTTAGCATCATCTGTCATCTCCAAATGTGCAAGCACGAGTGACACTGGACTGAAAAAGAAAAGAAAAAAAAGATGACAAAATGAGTCAAACGAGAAAAGGGCTCCGTGTGCAGCCTGGACGGCTGGAAGAAGACCAGCAGGAGCCTCGTAAGTGTGCGGAAATCTCACGCACCAAGTAACTGAATAACACACCTTTTAAAATCGACTCCATTTGCATTTGAAAGGCAGCATGAGTAGAAACAGAAACCCCTCGGGCATGTGCTTAGAATGTGTCTGTTTTAAAACAATAGTTTTGCTGTGAATGCATGGGAACATAACATTTTTTAATTGTATTTTCAAGGGTCTGCTAAAACGGAATTATTATTAGCCACGCTTTAACAGTTAACAATGCAAGGTTCGCCAATAAGACAAAGCCAGTAGCTCTTGGTAAAATATGAGTTTTAAAGCATACTGACCGGTTTCCGTAACAGCAATAAAATGAATTCTCGGTTTAATATTCATCACAGTACCGCTAGTGTAGGCACACCAATCAATGCCGCGATCGCCAAGGACTCTCACGCTACTACAGCAGTGACCGCGTGCCTCGGCGCGCCCCCCAGCGGCTCGATACTCCGTGCCTGCTCGATTTCGCTCCGAGGACTTGGAGGGGTCTCCGATGCCCTTCCTCTGACGCTCATGTCATGGTGAGTGCAGAGCCGCACCGACCTCACCATTGCCTGGCGGAACCCGCAATGAGCAGGACTGGTGATGAGGACAGCGGTGGCGGAGACACTGGGAGCGGGACTGGGACTGGGAGCGGGACCGAGCCTCCCAGCTTCCGTCTGGAGCAGCTGAAAACTGTGCGCCTCCCTGGAAAGGGGTCTCCGTCCCGTCCGGAGAGCGAGTCTTGTTTCAGGGACCCCGTCATACCGCCAGCCACCGCAGCCAACACCATCGAGGATCGCATCCTCCGGATCACGGGCTACTACGGATACTATCCGGGCTGCTCGAGCCACAAAAGTAAGTCACCCAGGGGCTCATTCCTCCGCAGCGCAACGCCAGCCGGCGTCTCGCCATCCTGCAGCATCTGCAGGAGCAACAGGGGGCTCCGCACCGGACCGGGCGAATGCGTGCCTTTAGGTACGGTAGAACAGACACACCACCACCGCGGCAAACGAGTCCTCAGGTGGGCACCAGCGTGTGGATGTGCGCGCGTGTATCGGCAGACACAGACACCAGTTTGGAGGGACTTCGCTGTGTGCGTGTGCGCCGACACTAATGAGTAGAGGATGCCTCTTTACCGTAAATGCATGTCTGGCACAGCCGCATATGCACGAACGATCATTTTGGCTCTTTCAACATCATTATGAAATGACAGTACATCTGGGGGGCTTCACGCAGCCTCACGCAGACCCCCACGCCCGCCGGGCATTCAGCACGATTACAACTGCCACAGAGTGTATTTATTATCCGCGTGGGTCTTTATAAATAGGTACACCACATTATATATACAGTACACGTCTGTTTTATATGTACGTAAATGGTGGGGCACACTTACATTGTTTATGCACACATGCTCACTTGGGAAAACTCATTTTGTAACAATTAAATCAGATCAGTCCTGAAATATGTATACAGTATATGCATACATTTAGAGATTTATGAAAGCACAGTAAGTGCTCATATGGATGTCCCATTCAACAAATGAGTCCATCAATCCTGTTGTATATGGTATATGATAAATGATGTACATAACTGTAGGTGTACATATATATGCATAAATATGTATGCATATGTACACGAGCACAAATATGCCAGGCAAAATAAATAATAAACAGATATATACCTGTACACATCTACATATAAATGAATTAGATATGCATAAGTGCATGAGCACAGCTAAATAAATAAATACGTACAGATGTATTGAAACACACACATATATAAATTAAATGTGTACATATCTCTGCATAAATACATATGCATATGTACATGAGCCCACATATACTGTATAAAATGAATACCTACACACATATATATGCACATATACATTCTATGCATACATATATCTGCATAAATGCATATACCAGACTGTATGTACATGAGCACAAATATACTGTAATCATAAATATGCACAGATCAATGCAGATGTATATACATTCTATGCATACAAATATCTACATAAATACATATGCATGTATGTGCACAAACACCAATTTATTGTACAGAATAAATACACACAGATGTATGCACATATTCTTATAAATGTACCAAAGTATAAATGCACTTACAATAACAGTAGTAGTAGTAACATTGTCACGTGTATAGTGCAGAGTGACATTCTTACTTGCATGTCTAACCAGCATGCAGCACGTCATTGCTCTATAGTGCCATGATAAATAAGAAACCTTTCAAGGCCAGAATTTCATTATATTTGATACATGCACAAACATATTATATATACACAAATACTTTTATAAAAACATGCACAGATAATATGAGCATACCCATACATAATTTAAGTGCACATGCCCACAGATATATGTGCACACACTGTGCATGCATGCAAATACACAAATATATCAGAAAAGCACACACATGCACATGTTCCCCTACACACACAGATATACTATGAGTACATTTATTTTATGCATTTCTCTTTATTTAGATGTACTGTTTTTTGTCTGTATATACATGTGCTATAAAAGTATTGATGTATTGATTTTACAACTATAAGTTCAGGTGTGTATGTAGTGAGCAGTCAAGTAAAATGACACCTTTTATTGGCTAACTAGAAAGATTGCAATATGAAAGCTTTCGAGGCAACTCAGGCCCCTTCTTCAGGCAAAATGTACTTGAGGTATGTATGAAAGTGTGCAGATGCATGTTTACTCAGTATAAAGATTTTAACATTTAGACAAACTTACACAAATCAGGTATGTTTATTTTTTAAATGTGTACTGAATTATGAGTGTTTTCCTTAACTTTAAGGCCCTATTCCTAAATGTGCCACACCTCTGTGTTGTCCCTGACCCCTTGGTCTGTGATGTTCTTTGTGTGCTGAGGGCGCAGAGGTGAATCGCAGACGGAGACTTTAAACGACAATCGGCCCTGTTGGTCTCCATCTCCAGGAACCTCATTAGCTCTTCATTTACTGTATATGGCATAAAGATGAGGAGGAGATTAGGTGCTGAACGTAATTCTGCTTATTTATGTGCAGTTATTCAAGTAATAATGAGAAATTGCATTTTTGTAACTATTTTTGCTTCTCTTTGTAGTACTAAGGTGTTGTACCGTGTTCGCCATTATGAATGTAGTGAGAAGTCAAGTAAAATGACACCTTTTATTGGCTAGCTCAAAAGATTATAATATGCAAGTTTTCGAGGAGGCAACTCAGGCCCCTTCTTCAGGCAAGATCTAATCAATTATTTCTTTCCTGAAGAAGGGGCCTGAGTTGCCTCGAAAGCTTGCTTCTCTTTGAAAATAAATATGCACAAGTTACAGATTGGGGTGGCACGGTGGCGAAGTGGGTAGCGCTGCTGCCTCGCAGTTAGGAGACCCGGGTTCGCTTCCTGGGTCCTCCCTGCATGGAGTTTGTATGTTCTCCCCGTGTCTGCGTAGGTTTCCTCCCACAGTCCAGAGACATGCAGGTTGGGTGTGCTTGGTGTGTGGGTGCGCCCTGCGGTGGGCTGGCGCCCTGCCCGGGCTTTGTTTCCCGCCTTGCACCCTGTGTTGGCTGGGATTGGCTCCAGCAGACCCCCGTGACCCTGTAGTTAGGATATAGCGGGTTGGATAATGAATGGATGGAAGTTACAGATTGGCCCTGTCAAGATGCTTCCACTATGTATAGGAGCGTATCATTCTATCACCCACCTATTGTAAACTGTTAGAAACATAAATGGGGAGTATGGTCCATAAGCTGGAAAGCTTCTGGTTTTGTTGTAGGATATGTAAACAGTGTGATTACATTAACGTTGCTTTGGGGAACTCTTGTTGATGATCAAAACACTCTGACATTGGTAGTGGCTGACTACGGAGTGCCTGTGTATTACCGTTACTTAGCACAGACGTAACAACCCCCTTCAAGAGGAGGTTACACATAAGCAAAGTTAGGACCGTGTGGAAGTTCCCTTAGCATTTGATTGGTAGACTCGACCTCAGTAAATCCTGAAGTAATTATGGCCTGAGAGCACTCAACTCGTGCCCAGGTGTTTGGCACAAAAGCTACATCGTGGAAACACAATGAAGAAAAGAGAGCGCCATGAGGGTGTCATCTCAGATATCGTATCACTCAGCTGCCCAGCTAGAAGGTTTATATTGCTTTCTGTGCTCAATGCTGACCTCAAAGGGTCAGTGTTTCACTGGAAGACTTTAGCACTCTATTTTAATTCTGGGATGGCATGATATTGCTGTAAGGCTCTATGAAACTTAAAAAGAGCTCTGAACAGGCCTCATAATAAAGAACATGGATGGAGTCAGATATTCCCAGATGTGACGTTTCAGTTGGGGTGAGATCAGTTTAACCACTCTGAATGAAGAAGGGTCCTGAAAGCTGTCTGACTCAATCAACCTTTGTGGTTTATATGAATGGTCAGTGTCATATTGGTGGAGCCATTAAGATGCTCCAGGATCTAAGTGGGGATAAAAGGTTAATGAGCATTTTAGCGGCGAGTGTTAAGCTTATTGATGAGCGCTGCTGCCTTGTCGATTCAAAACTCAAGGGCTTGTGTAGAGATTTGCTGCTCCGGTGTTTCAGTGTAAAGTGTGGGCCCTTGTTGTAATGATGCAGAGGTCATCGAAAGTGCAATGCTTGCTGGAGATTCCATATACCAAGCCCTTTATAACCATCACTCTCACATTAATTAGCAATTACAACTGTAGTCATTCTATGATACTTTAACCACCCCCTCCCAATCCAGATTAGTCATACAGTGAAACTAATATGAAATGGACCTGCGGCACATCATATGCAGCTTTGATTAGAACTTGATTAGAATTTAATTTCCAGGTTGTCTATCCATCTTTCTCCGTTGGAGTTGGAGTTTAGCTCATCAGCACTGAGTGCCAGTCAGGAGTTAATAATGGCTAAGGATGCCAGTCCATCTCAGGACTGACTATCATATGCCCACTCACTCACACTCGGACGGTTTAGTGTCATCCATTAACCTGATATACGCGACTTTGGATGTGGGAGTAAACCAAAATGCCAGGAACAGAACCATGCAGATGGGGAGTAAACATGAAGCAAGACCACAACGGTGGCCAGTCTGGGTATCAAACCCAGGCTTCTGTCCCTTTGAGGCAGTCAGGCAGAAATACACAAATTGTAGAAGAACAAGTGAGGTGTAGGAGAACAGCTTTGTCTAAATGGTGTAACTGCATCTTCCATTGAGGTAAAAGCAATGGTTTGATTTTTATTGCTGTGACTTGTACATGACATACTGGCGTTACTCTAGCCTTGGAGCAAGATGGTCATTGCTACTAGCCTGGCTGTCTGGTGTGGACAACTTAAAAAGACAGAGAAAGTGAAACCCGAAACGGTAAAAATGCACTTGTCTCTTTGTGGGACCTGCTGATGTTTCAGTGAGGGGAGCTGTTTGAGATCTGAGACATTGTTGCAGTGACTCTGAGCTTCTCATGAATCCCTTTGTTTTTATAATACTCTTGATCGACATATAAAGCCTCAATATGTATTACAGTTGACATGATTAAATGTAAATCTTAAAGCAAAGTTTTTGTTGTATATAATAAATTAACAAACTGTTCAACTCTGAAAGGTAGAGAGCTGAAGCCAACCCTGGCTGTGCAAGGAGCAAAGTGGGAACCATCCATGGAAAGGGATTGTGGGCACACTGACTCGCTCACACCCCATTTCAAATCCCCAGTAAATCTATCATTAATGTCTTTAGAATTGGGGAGAACATGGCAACACCATATTGAAAGTGCCTGGAATAAAACTGTACAGCAGCAGAACTAACTAGTGCAGCCCCTTACCTTACCTTATGCAAGAATATCTTCTTCTTCTTCATCATCATCACCATCCTCGATACTGACAGGGAGGGAAAATGAAATCTGTGTGTCCCAAACTGAATCAATGCTATTTGAAATGAAGGTGAATATCCATATATTATAAGGGGTTTAAAATATAACCTGTAAGCACTTTTCACAGTTCCCTCTCCCTGCTGTCCATTGTTCTGACTGTGTTGAACTGAGTCGGATGGCCATTTGCAGCAGGTCTGTTCACAGATCAGCGTTTTATTAAAATCAAGTGATTTTCTCTTGTGTACCACCATCTTAACAGCTAAGTGCTTGTTATGAATGGTTAATTAAAAGCTAAAAAATGGAGTCTGATTGTTATTAACCTTTAGTGGAGAGTGCTAATTGATTGTTGTGGAGTCCTTAGTAATGGTTAATGGGGATGGTGTAGACAATGATTTAAAATGAACTCATGGCTGTTTGTGTCCTGGGTACTGTCAGGTATACAAATCAGAATCAGGCTTTTGTCTGGTGGCCTAGAAATGCTAACATTATAAGCAAGATAAAAATGTGTAAAATCTGTCAAAGCTAATGGCTTCAATTTTCCTGTCTAATTATAATGCAGACATTAAATTTACTTTTTAAGTGTCACCAGTCAACATAGCTATAACTAGTGATAGTGTGGCTTAGTGGGTATAGTGCTGGGCTGTAAACTACAAGTAAACCAATACAGTCTCCTTTACTGACCCTCTGTGTGACACCAAGTCAGTCAGAGCCCCAAAACCCCAGACACAAGTCCCAGGTTCAAATAACTATTTATTTTGGAACACAATACCTTATCACGTGTTTTGTTTTTCTTCTTCAGCACAAGCACAGTTCAGTTCTTTTCCCCTCCAAACTACCCCAGGTGAGTGTTGTCCTTTTCCTCACCTGACTGAAACCTGCCAAGGTGAGACAGAGCGGCTTACTGTATGCCAGACCCCGGAGTATTGCCGGTGCCACCACAGTGCACCCAGAAGCACTTCTGGGATCGACAGAACCTCCTTAAAACAAGGAATTCTCCTCCCTGCAGCCCCACTGGTGGCTACCATGAAACCAGCAAGAACACCCATTGGGACTACAACTCCCATGCTGTCCTATGGGTATGCACATGGGAGATCCACCAGGATTCTACCAACTGTAATACTAGGACCCTTTCCCAACATTAATCCCCAGTAAGGGATTTCTGCCAAGGTAATGAAGCATTCGTCCCAGTTGGGATGCCAGCCAACCGTGCCCTCCCTCTCTCTCTCTTGTCCCTTGCTTGCTTCACTTGCCAACCCCCCAGTCAGCGATACACGCCAGCCACTTTGCATCTCTACCGCTCACATATGTGGATTTCACTTTCACCAAAAAACAAACCTTTTAATTCTCACAGAAAGGCCTCTTCATTGGGAAGAAACACTACTTTTCCCTGATGGCAACACGAATTAGACGATCCACAAGTCTCCAACTTAAAGTTTAAAGCCAAACAATGTCTACATACTTCTGTCATATCACTTATGTCCATATATTCGATCTCTTTTTGCCGCTCCGTTATTTCACAGAGTAATAATTTCTGTTTGTTTGCACTATTGCGATCTTTACTATCAGTATTTTGAGACTTTTGAATTTTAGTAATTTCATAATCCGTAACCTGCTCTGTATGTGTATTGTGCCAAAGTTTTTGAACCTCTTTACGACGTTCTACTTTGTCTTTTACTCTTTGTCTTTTATTTCCGACCCTGCATGGAGCTGAGAGCGCAGGAACTGTGTCTGACGATAGCATTCACACAAATGAGAAGTGATTGGACTGTGGGCGAGGTTGTAAATGTTTGACCGGAGGGAGGAACTTTTCAAAATCTCTTTGCAAAAAGTCTCGTCTCGTGGGACCTGAAATTATCTCTCGTGGGAGGTGAAATTATCTCAGAGAAAGTCTCGTCCCAGGATTTCCTTTTATAGTAGAGATATATATATATATATTATATACACACACATACACTATAGATACATTTTATTTGCATATTATGTATATATATATATATATATATCTACTCTCTCTATATAAATAAACTCCTAAGCCTAAAAGTGCAACGATTTTATATGATGTTTTTATGTCACGTTTTTTGTCACGCTTTAAATCGGGCTTATTTTAAAACCTACATATATATGTTTGGCATCATTCTTTTCAGAATTTATTGAACTTTAATGTGATGTTGTTAGATTTTTTAAATTATAAACTAAAAAATATCAAGAACTCACGTCCCGCGAAATGAGACTTTCTGCCAAGAGATTTAACCATGCCCAGGGCTGGAAATAAAAGACAAAGAGTAGGACAGGTGCTGTACAGGCTTTTAAATGTTCAAAACGCTACACGAGATGCAGATCACGTAGCACGGCAAGAGGACCAAGCCAGCAGCTGATTGAGCAAAGAGGAGGTAAAAAAAAAACTATCACCGTTTAAGAGGGGGTTTCGGAGGAGCGACCACGTCTCCTTGGGGTGAGTTCAGCCCCCCTCTTCAGAACACAAGTAGCAGGGACGTGAAGTGGCTGGTGAGCAAAGTGAGCTGGGGGGTTGGCAAGTGAAGCTTACACACATACACTACAGATAAATTTTATTTGCATATTATGTATCTTAAGAATTTTGCTTAATTAAATACTTTTAAAAATCATATTTTAGGAGAGCAAAATTCAGATTTGCTAAAATAAAATGGTGTAAGGAAATTCAGGACAGTCAGGTCAAGATGGTAAATATCCTCCTGTTAAACCGCTACTGTTTGGCTACTTTGGAAACCTCACATAGAAACTTGAGAGGTCTAGAAATGAGTCCAGGGCTTTTGGGCTATGAGAGAGCAACAATAGCCAACCAGCTCCATTTTCTAGCAATATCCATCACTTATTGATCCCACTTAATATTGTTCAGGGTAGTTGTATCCAGAGCCTGTCCCAACAACGTGCCACTTAAAGATGCCAGTTAACCTAAAATGTTTGTCATGTCCCCTTCTGGTTTCATTGGAGATAAGCACTACCACCCCAGGACACCATGAGGTGCAGTTGATGACTCTCTTGTCTCTTTTTCAACTTACAGCCCCAAGAAGACACCCACTGAGGGCAACTGACCCTGTCCCATTCCAGTCCATGAGCTGTAAGATCAGGCCACTCCTGGATGGAGGTGTCTCATTTAGAACGCAGCTCCAGCCCTGAAGCCTGGCCAATATTTTGAGCTTGTTTACTTTAGCCAAAGGCTGGTTCTACCTTATTTGTTCCTTATCATACCGTCATACACTTGTCATTTTGTTTAGCTTTATTATTTTAGTAAACAGAATAGCCTGGTTGGTACCCCAACTTTTCATTTGGACTCACACATTCCTGTTGGTCTACAACAGTGTTTAAGATGTGAGCAGAACACTGGAGTGTCCACATTGATTAAGGTTTGAGCCCAGGACTTTAGGGCCGGTGAAGCAGCAACACTAACCCTTACACCTCTATGCCATGCTGTACCACATAATACGTCACACAGAATTCAGGCAGGGAAACCTAGAAATCATGGTAAAGATCAGCTGAAGCATCCATCTCACAAACAGGGGGACACAAGGGGGGCATCATTTTAAAATGCTGAAGAGGGGTGACTTAGTTTCATTTTCTAAGTCAGGCTGATTTTTTTTTTCTATGTGGGTTCTGTCCAAATGATCTTTTTTATTTTAATGATATGCTTAGCTTGCATTCCCAGAAGTGAATCTTCTGCTCTGAGGCCTGGTTTTCAGGTAGCGGTGAAAGTTAGAAAAGACAACTTAATTCCTTTCAAAACTACGCATTTAAATAATTGTGTTCTCTGCTACGGTGTACCAGCTCTTTAGCTTTAGTGTTCCAAGATTGTCAGAATTCATTTAGCAACTCTTCTGGAATCAATTTGTTTCAGTTTAAAGTAATTCTGTTATTGAGTATTATGTTCCTGTGCCACATTATTTCCCTGTTAACATTCCCAGACCGCTTAGCCTATAATTAAATGTCTCATGTGGAAAAAAAAAAGTACAAAAAATAGTATCCACTTTTAACTCTAAAGGCAAGTGAGTGCAGGGTTGATAGCCCACACAGTTATACTGCTGTACTTGAGGGACTTCCAATGGTCCTTCTTCCCCTTATTTAATCGTTTTAGTGGCAGCAAGTGTGTTGAGTGTGTGAAGCAAGGGGCTGGCAGCCCATCTCGGCTTAATTTCTGTCTTGTTGTCAGGAAAGGTTTCAAATCTTCCATCCCTGAGTTCAATTGAGGGGGCTCAATAAATACATGGCTAGGTATAACTATGTGTATGTACATGAAACAATTCCATCCATCCACTTTTCAATTCTTTTAATTCCAATTTAGGGTCCTGGTGAGTTGGAGTCAGTCCTAGCAGTATTAGGCACCAGGGAGGAAGCAACCCTCTTTGGAATCCATTGCACGACACTCTCAAGCATACATCCACAATTTATAGCATCCAGATAACCTGACAAACACTTCATTAGCATGTTGTACAGACCTGGAGGGAGGAAAACCTGATGAGAATGTGCAAACTCCATACTGACTAGAACTAGTCAGGGATTTCAACCCAGTCTCCTAGAGGTGTAAGGCCAAAATGCCAGAGACATAAATACCAAAAGAGTCGCAACACGTGGACAGGACCATCGCAGTGCCGTCAGAAGGAAAGACCCCCGGGCTCTGATTTACTCACATACAAGTTCCACCGGACACACATTTAACTGGGATACTGTGAAAGTAAAATTCAGGGGCCAATACTAAGAGTGCCAGAGAGCTGGCTGAATTTTGGCTCGCTAATGAAAACGTCATCAACAGACACTTGGACTTGAACCCAGAATATGCAGGCTCAAAAAAAGAATACTTGAATAATAAAAAAGAATTTATGACCAACACCTTCCACACCCCACCTTATTAATCCGACTCCCCCTTACAACCCCCCCTCCACCCCCACCCCCACCCTTCACCTACTATATATTGCCCTGTATCCTCTGATAATGACACCTGGTAGGAAAGCTTAGGAATAATAAACTATTTTAAGATATGTGACTCATTTTCTTCCTTTGTGGATCTCAGGCTACAAATATGCAAACCTTATCAGAGACCTTCGCTTCCATATATATATACAGTCAAATGAAAAAGTTTGGGAACCCCTGTCAGCCTGCATAATAATTTACTCTCCTTTCAACAAAAAATATAACAGTGGTATGTCTTTCATTTCCTAGGAGCATCTGAGTACTGCAGTGTTTTCTGAAAAAAGATTTTTAGTGACGCAGTATTTAGTTGTGTGAAATTAAATCAAATGTGAAAAAGTGGCTGTGCAAAAAATTGGGCACCCTTGTAATTTTGCTGATTTGAATGCTTGTAACTGCTCAATACTGATTACTTGCAACACCAAATTGGTTGGATTAGCTCGTTTAGCCTTGAACTTCTTCATAGACAGGTATGTCCAATCATGAGAAAAGGTATTTAAGGTGGTCAGTTGCAAGTTGTGCTTCCCATTGACTCTCCTCTGAAGAGTGGCAGCATGGGATCCTCAAAGCAACTCTCAAAAGATCTGAAAACAAAGATTGTTCAGTCTCTTGGTTTAGGGGAAGGCTAGAAAAAGCTATCTCAGAGGTTTAAACTGTCAGTTTCAACTGTAAGGAATGGAATCAGGAAATGGAAGGCCACAGGCACAGTTGCTGTTAAACCCAGGTCTGGCAGGCCAAGAAGAATACAGGAGCGGCATATGCGCAGGATTGTGAGAATGGTTACAGACAAC
Source organism: Polypterus bichir lapradei (assembly GCA_026402145.1). Lineage (NCBI taxonomy): Eukaryota > Metazoa > Chordata > Cladistia > Polypteriformes > Polypteridae > Polypterus > Polypterus bichir. The sequence continues at coordinate 35,930,824 of JANRMT010062797.1, forward strand.
CCACAGGTCACCTTCAAAGACCTGCAAGAACATCTTGCTGCAGATGGTGTATCTGTACATTGTTCTACAATTCAGTGCAATTTGCACAAAGAACATCTGTATGGCAGGGTGATGAGAAAGAAGCCCTTTCTGCACTCACGCCACAAACAGAGTCACTTGTTGTATGCGAATGCTCCTTTAGACAAGCCAGATTCATTTTGGAACAAGGTGCTTTGGACTGATTAGACAAAAATTGAGTTATTTGATCATAACAAAAAGCGCTTTGCATGGTGGAAAAAGAACACCGCATTCCAAGAAAAACACCTGCTACCTACTGTCAAATTTGGTGGAGGTTCCATCATGCTGTGGGGCTGTGTGGCTAGTTCAGGGACTGGGGCCCTTGTTAAAGTCAAGGGTCAGATTAATTCAACCCAATATCAACAAATTCTTCAGGATAATGTTCAAGCATCAGTCACAAAGTTGAAGTTACGCAGGGGTTGGATATTCCAACAAGACAATGACCCAAAACACAGTTTGAAATCTACAAAGGCATTCATGCAGAGGGAGAAGTACAATGTTCTGAAATGGCTGTCACAGTCCCCTGACTTGAATATCATCAAAAATCTATGGGATGATTTGAAGCAGGCTGTCCATGCTTGGCAGTCATCAAATTTAACTGAACTGGAGAGATTTTGTATGTAAGAATAGTCAAAAATACCTCCATCCAGAATCCACACACTCATCAAAGGCTATAGGAGGCATCTAAAGGCTGTTATATTTGCAAAAGGAGGCTCAACTAAGTATTGATGTAGTATCTCTGTTGGGGTGCCCAAATTTATGCACCTGTCTAATTTTGTTATGATGCATATTGCATATTTTCTGTTAGTCCACATAAGGCATGTCATATATTAAAAAGAAGTTGCTATTTTGAAAGTTCAGCCAATGATAAAGAAAAATCCAAAGAATTAAGAGGGGTTCCCAAACTCAGGGCCCAACGCAATGAAACAGAGTGTGATCTTAGATCTCAGTTACTTCTAATAGTAGTAGCCCTGCATGATTTTGTATAATATTAGACATTTCAATCAAGTCAAATGCTTAAAAACAGAAGACTAGTGACTCGAATGTGATTAAATGTTATTTGGTATCTATAGGCTAGGGGGCTTCATACTTTTTTTTTTAAAATGGTATACCACCTATGGGAACTGAAGTATTTTGAAGCATCACCATTTTCTTTCAATCTTACATTGTTAGATCCTTAACTCTTACTTGGCACGACTAAAAGTGAGATTTCTCCACCACCCCTTACAGTATGTCTGTAGTAGAGTGTTGGCCAAAAATCGAGAATAGAAGGTTTCATATTAAATCTTTTGACTCTATCTAAATACACATTTAAAGTTCTATGAGCTTGTGACGCATGAGGTTTGCCTTTCGGGCTCATCCGAGGTAAGCGCTACCACTCTGGGACAAGAGGGGGGGTGGGGTGGTCCCTGATGGTAACATCTCCCTTTTTCACCCAGCCCTGAGAAACCACCTATGGAATGAAACTGACTCTACCCCTTTACCATCCTTCCACTATAAAAGAGAGACATTCCTGACATGGAGCGTCTCACTCAGGAGAGAGCAGACTGGTGACTGGAGGTCCAAATTGAAGTGCCAGATTGAAGAAACCTCTTCTTTCATTTTTTGTTAACCTCCTCTTCACTTTGCCTTACTGAGCGTTTGCTTTGGTTAAGGAATGTGTAAATATTAAGAGGGGCGAACCAGTTGGCACGCCAACACTTGACAGAGCTACACACCTACTGTATATATTCCTATATGTGTTATATGTCATTAGGCCATTGACAAGCTGTTGTCATAATTCATTTTTATGAAAAAGAAAAAAGCTGAAACCGTTTTGGTTCTCAAATACTGATAAAGTAGTCATGTTCATTAACTTTTGGTAAAAAAAGACTACTTTTTTTAGGAATGTGGCATTTAAAACATTAGCATTTCACCTGGTTAGCATGTAAGTTGTGTGAACACTGCAGCCAAATGTGTCAAATAATTTTAGCTCAAGTTTTTTTCAATAAAGAATTGTCGTTATCCTCTCCGTGAGCATTTGAAAAGAGAGACAAGGAACGGAGAGATATTCCTAGCTTGTAGTGTCCTGAAGTGGCATGATTTTTATATGTCGATGCTTACAAAACCACATGTTTTGCATTAAGATCTTTGTTTCTAGTAACTCCATGTAAACCACAGTGAGGTCATGTGTTCCGCTTACATGTGAACAAAACATTTTGTATCAGAACCTGTTAAACTGTACTAATGCTATCAATGCACCATTTGTGAGAATGTAGAAGCAGTGCATTTTGTTATGCAACTTTAAATGAAATGCATTGCTTCCACTTTCCCAAAGATGGCATGAAAAGAATCCCAAGATCAAGATATACCTCAAGAAAAAAATATAATATTCTATGGCGAGCATCTGCCAAGTTAGTAAAGGGCATGTCCTGGTCGGAAATAAAAGTGTGCCATCCAGCTTTCCCTGGTGAGTTAGAGTTGGGAGGCAGCAGGCAAAGTTCACCTGGAGGAAGATTGGGGATTAACTTGTGTTTGAGGTATTTTGTAAGAATAACAACCTTTATTTTGCACCTGGGACCGAGTAGTGTCAGGGCGGCAAAGGAGCAGTACAGGAGAAAGCTGGAGCAGAAGTTGCAGAATAACAGCATGAAGGAAGTGTGGAATGGGATGAAGATCATCACTGGCTGCAGCTGGAAGCAGGGTGCCACCATCGAGAGAGACATGGAGAGAGCAAACCAAATGAACAACTTCTTCAACAGGTTTGACCACCCTAACCCACTTTCACCTTGATACTGCAACCTCCACCCATCCTTCTGCTGATACCAGCATAGGAGAGAGTTTCCCCCAACCCACAATTACAGCAGCCCAGGTAAGCAGAGAGCTGAGGAGACTTTGTGTCAGCAAAGCAGTGGGTCCAGATGGAGTATCGCCACGACTGCTGAAGGCCAAGGCGTTGGAGCTGGGGAGTCCTCTACAGCACATCTTCAACCTGAGCCTGGAACAGGGGAGAGTCCCGAGGCTTTGGAAAACATCTTGCATCACCCCAGTCCCAAAGGTATTACGTCCTAGTGAACTGAGCGACTTTCGGCCTGTCGCTCTGATGTCATGTGATGAAGACCATGGAGAGGCTGCTGCTTCACCACCTGAGGCCACAGGTCCACCATGCCCTCGACCCTCTGCAGTTCGCATACCAGGAGAAGGTGGGAGCGGAGGATGCCATCATCTATATGCTACACCAATCCCTCTCCCACTTGGACAGCAGCAGTGGTGCTGTAAGAATTATGTTTCTGGACTTCTCTAGCATCTTCAACACCATCCAACCTCTTCTCCTTAGGGACAAGCTGACAGAGATGGGAGTAGATTCATATCTGGTAGCATGGATCGTGGACTATCTTGAAGACAGACCTCAGTATGTGCGTCTCAGGAACTGCAGGTCTGACATTGTGGTCAGCAACACAGGAGCGCCGCAGGGGACTGTGCTTTCTCCGGTCCTGTTCAGCCTATATACATCAGACTTCCAACACAACTCGGAGTCCTGCCACGTACAAAAGTTTGCAGACGACACTGCTATCGTGGGCTGCATCAGGAGTGGGCAGGAGGAGGAGTATAGGAAACTAATCAAGGACTTTGTTAAATGGTGTGACTCGAACCACCTACAACTGAACACTAGCAAAACCAAAGAGCTGGTGGTGGATTTTAGGAGGCCCAGGCCCCTCATGGGCCCGTGATCATCAGAGGTGACTGTGTGCAGAGGGTACAGACCTATAAATACCTGGGAGTGCAGCTGGATGATAAATTGGAATGGACTGCCAATACTGATGCTCTGTGCAAGAGGGGACAGAGCCGACTATACTTCCTTAGAAGGTTGGCATCCTTCAACATTTGCAGTAAGATGCTGCAGATGTTCTATCCGACGGTTGTGGCGAGCGCCCTCTTCTACGCAGTGGTGTGCTGGGGAGGCAGCATAAAGAAGAGGGATGCCTCAGCCCTGGACAAACTGGTGAGGAAGGCAGGCTCTATTGTAGGCATGGAGCTGGACAGTTTGACATCCGTGGCAGAGCAATGGGCACTGAGCAAGCTCCTGTCAGTAATGGAAAATCCACTGCATCCACTGAATAGGATCATCTTCAGACAGAGGAGCAGCTTCAGCGACAGACTGCTGTCCCTGTCCTGCTCCATTGACAGACTGAGGAGATCGTTTCTCCCTCACACTATGCGACTCTTCAGTTCCACCCGGGGTGGTAAACATTAATACTATACAAAATTGTCTGTCTGTTATACCTTCATTGTTATCACTCTTTAACTTAATATTGTTCTTTATCAGTATGCTGCTGCTGGACTATGTGAATTTCCCCTTGGGATTAATAAAGTATCTTTATCTATCTATCTATCCAGTGTGGTGTGTCTGGGGTTTTGGGGCCCGGTGGTGCCCCCTGTCTTTTACAATGTGTTTCCTGTAGTTATTGAGCAGCCCCTTTAAGTGCTTACAGCTTATGATTCCTTGACTTAACTTTGTGGCTGTTGTAGAATTTTAGGCATGAACTTTTCATTTGACATTTTGTGGCAACAAGTCATTTGGGTTTAAGGGCAAAATATGTCTAAATGTTGTTTCTTCACCTATTCTGATGTACACTTCTGATGTGTATTGTATCGCTACCTTGCAGAGTTATGCAGCCGCAGTTTAGCTCAAGGACAGAAGGCCTGACATTATGCTGAAGAATTTTAATGATATACAGGATAGCAGCCATGTGGATGGTGTGGTGAGGATGGGTTGTGTAACCCAGAGACCTTAAAGTAGGAGCTGCACCCAGTAAGACCAGGGCTTACTGTCATTCAAATAACAACAACAGCAACATTTATTTATATAGCACATTTTCATACAAATGATGTAGCTCAAAGTGCTTTACATAATGAAGAAAGAGAAAAAAGAAAAAATAAATAAGAAAATAGAATTAGGGAACACTAATTAACATAGAATAAAAGTAAGGTCCGATGGCCAGGGAGGACAGAAAAAAACAAAAAAAAACTCCAGACGGCTGGAGAAAAAAATAAAATCTGCAGGGGTTCTGAGGCCACGAGACCACCCAGCCCCCTCTAGGCATTCTACCTAACATAAATGACCTCAATCAGTCCTCATTGTTTTCAGGGTTCGCATGGAAGAACTTGATGATGATGATGGTCATGTGGACTTCTGGCCTTTAATCCATCAATATAGGGGCATCATGGTGCTTTGATCCGGTGGTGGTAGTGCAGATCGCCACCACAGAAAACCGGAAAAAGAACAGAAGAGAAAGTAGGGGTTAGTATGGATTAAAATTTTATACTCATCTTATACTGGCACTGGCAAGTTACATCACCATCCCAGGACAAGAAAATGTGCATCATAAGATGGTGACATACTGTAGCTTATGTATGGCTTGAGTCTTCTTGAAGTAGTTGCTTCTGGGGGAGAGAAGTTAAAGGGAAAACTCAGAACAAGTGGAGAAGCAAGATGAAAAGTTCCACTAGATAGCAGCAAAGTTGGCACATAGGACTATTTTGGAGCCCTGCTGCAGGTAATGTAGGACAGACTGGCTGGGCTTTAGTTTCAGGACATGGATTAATGTTTTATAACTTTTTATTGTACTTTAAGTAAGAGTCCCTAACCTTTATAGTGTTGTGACTTTGGTTTTCTTCTTTAAATTTATTCATGACCCACAAGAGGGTTGTGTCTGCCTTGGTGAAACAATTGCAACTGTAACAACGGTGGGGTTTGTTCCAATTTGTGAGAGGCTCCTAGAAGAATATAGGAATAAATACAACATGGTGCTGTCGGTGACCCACTCATGCACCCATTCATGCCAGACAGACCTGGTGGTTAGGAACACCACTTTAGGTTACTTCCCTTGTTCATCCCTTGTTCTGTTTTATTAAAAGGAACCTTCTTCTTTGCACTTTGGTTTCTCTTTGGGTTCATTCTGGATTCAGGGTCCAGTCGTCCACAGTAACATTAATGAAGACAAGTCATCCAGGCATGAACTGTCTTTGGTTCTTTGTGGCTTCATTGAAATGCTTTGGTCATGGCAATATTCTAATGGCACGGTACTCCTGGGCAGAGACAGTTTATCTTAACTTATAATATGGCGGTGACTGTGGTTGATTGGAGCCCCAAAGCCACTCCAAATAAGTTTATCGCCCTTTGTGCTGACAGCTTCACTCTAATGGTAAGTGCCAACGTGAGACAATTTGAGAGTGGGCCTCTGTTTAGTGAGCCAAAGTATTCAAACAGCTGACTCTTATTAAACCTTGAGGCAGGTTCAGCTCACTAAAACTGATGTCACACTCTGTGATGTTTAGTTGTGGAGCAAGACTACGGTTGCTTATCTCGTGTCACTTTTAAATGACTGAAAACCATTGGCACTGTTACATGTACAAACAGAATGGCGACCTTCCAGTACAGTCCTGCTCGCCCTTTTTTGTGACGGGCAGTCGCGTGCTGCCTGATGAAGGGTTAGCGGTCATGGCAAGTCCAGGTGCAACCACAGCCTTTGCTTTTTCTTTTTTTCATTCTATTGTGGTACATAAAGCATGAGACATCAGAACGCACACTTCTCTTCTGTTTGTGAGGTCTGAAACATCCGTGTTCCTTATTTCTTGAAGCTGCTTCCTGATGAACACTCATTGGTTGTCAGCGGTCATGTGCACACGGCCCACCCCTACAGGTAAAGACAGAATCAGACCAGTTTGGTGTTGTCAGGTCCAGTCATGGACTAGTTGGACTGAGTCTCTGGGTGAGCTACATTAGGCAGCACCAACTGTCTCTGACTCGCTAAGATTACATAAACGATGTCTACAACTGAAAATCACTAGAAAAGACGAGCTTTTAGTGTGTCGGGCCCACGGTGACATGGGGAGGGGGGCAGTAAACAAACTTTGATCTCAAATTTCTTTCAGGCTCTTCCACTGCTTGGCCCCCCCCCCCCCCCCCAAAAAATGTGAATAAATTCACTGTAAAAAATGTGCAGTTTGAAGTCTGAAGTCACATGGTACCCAATTTCCACTGCACTCTATATCATTTTATTTTTCCAAAAGTTTTGCCTCTGCTGTGCTCCCCTTGCACTGTGCCAGGTTAATAATATGAAAAGTGCTTTATAAAATAAATTGTTGTAGTTTGTCTTGATATTCTATAGTGATCATATTTTAATCTACATCTTCTTTTCCCCAAAGGGGGGTATGTTGTTGTCAAGATTCTGAATTGAATTATAGAAACTGATATTTAGTTCAAGAATAGTCAGCGGGGAGCAGCTTTCCTACATGAATTTGTTTGAAGTATAAAGGCACACATTAGAAAACGTTACTGAATTTTCCGGCGACCCAGACCAAGCAGCCATAATGAAAGTGAAGCTTTCATTTAATGCAATAGCTGAATTCCCAGATGCCTTAAAAACACTCCAGACTGGCGGAGCTACTTAAGATGCAGTATGGTTGCTCACCAGCGACCCTGTTAGCACTCGTATCAGCATTTTTTCGAAGATTATCAGGGAACCCTTCTTGCATTTTTTCTGCTACGGTTATGCTTTCATTTCAGCAAATTAAATGTATTGTTTTTGGACTGGGGCTATTTGGACATTCATAGTGGTTATGCTGCTAATAAATAAAAGGGTAATGTGTGCACACAGAACATGGCAGTGTGGAATGGTGTCTGGAAATAAATATCCGTGACCCTGAATGGGCTTAGGCACCATAACAACCTAAGTGTGGGGATGGTGGGAGATACGTATACTGGAAGTAGGAAGGCCAAGTGATACGTAGACGTGAAAAGGCCAGAAATGAAATTGTCGTCCTTCGTGCGTGCCTCTGTTTGTCAAAGTGGCAATGGGGCATTTTATGGATTCCATGGCACACTGTTTTCATTTTATTTTAAACTACAGTTATAATTTTCAGTTATGATTACAATACATCACTTTAATTCAGGTCAGCCCAATACAAATAGAGTTACATATCAAGAGCATTTAGGACCCCATTTATGGGACTGTGACCTTCCCTCAAATCCTGCTGCCAACATGTCACATAAGAGGAGACTCAAAGTTGGCTAATACATTACTGGAGCAGCAAGTGGCGGTAACAAATATTTGTATTTTTGTATTTTCTATTCTATACACCATCTTTGTCAGGGTTAAAAAAGTAATGTTTAAATAAATAATAATAATAATGTTTATTTAAAAGCATCCTTCAACATGCCTAACGAGAGAGAGAGAGAGGTTAGGGGCACGCGCTGATACAGTACATTGCTGCACCCAAAACATGACAAACCAATTCAGAATCCCAGATTAGGACCCAAGTGCAGCCATGCAATGGGTGGCATCTCAGCACCACACTAGTTCAGATGGAGTGGAACAGTGGGAGCTTTTTTATGGTGGCCAGAGTGCCAGTTCTGCCACCAACCCCCAGGTTGGAGGGCTTGCATCAATAGTGAATTTTTGATGATATCACCAAACTTGTGTTTACATGAAAGCAAAATCAAAAATTTTAATGATTAGAAATTTGGCTTCTGATTAGAACATAGCTGGCCCATCCAGGGAAAAGTTTGTTCTTCCCCAGCTTTAAATGTCATGCTTCTTTGCTAATGGCACATTTCATTGTTGGAGATGCCGAGTGTTAGGAGCACATGAGATGTCTGGGTGGAGTTCAAGTCCAAGGAGGTTCTGCTCAACCTTTATAACACACTGGTGAGGCCTCATCTGTAGTACTGGGTGCAGTTTTGGTCTCCAGGCTACAAAAAGGACATAGCAGCATTAGAATAAGTCCAGAGAAGATCAACTAGGCTGATTTCAGGGCTACAGAAGATGAATTATAAAGAAAGATTAAAAGAGCTGAGCCTTTACAGTTTAAACAAAAGAAGATTAAGAGGAGACATGACTGAAATGTTTAAAATTATGAAGGGAATTAGTCCAGTGGATCAAAACTGTTATTTTAAAATGAGTTCATCAAGAACACAGGGACACAGTTGGAAACATGTGAAGGGTAAATTTCACACAAACATTAGGAAGTTTTTCTTTACACAGGGAACCACAGACACTTGGAAAAAGCTACCAAGTGGTGAGATAGACAGTAAGACTTTAGGGACTTTTTAGACAAATTAAGTGGTTAAAACTGGCAGGTTTTGTTGGACTGAAAGGCCTGCTATCATCTAGATTGTTCTGTCAGTGTTCTCTGTAACCTGAAAACTCTGCTTATGAGTTGCCCATCTCTTCGATTGTGTCTTAATGTTGTTTGTTTCACATAGTCGAAAGGAGAGGTTAGGAGCACGTGCAGATACAGCACATTGATGCACCCACTACATGACAAATCAACTTGGGATCCCCAGATTAGGACCCGAGTGCAGCCTGTAGTGGGTGACACCTCAGCACCACACTAGTTCAGAAGGAGTGGAACAGTTGCAGGTTTTTTTTTTTTTTTTTTTATGGTAGCTGGAGATGCCCAAGGACACCGTACATAAATGCAAAATTTAAGCCGTATTATTAAACAGTCAAATATATTTATACATAGTTAACAAAATCAACAAAAATGATTAAAAAGATATGTTTTATGTTTTGATTTAAAAACATAAAAATGCAAAGCTTCCATAACCGTGGGCCCGACACACTAAAAGCACGATCCCGAATCTGAACGCAGTCCACAGTAGGAAGGTTAATAGCATAGAATCTGAAGAGCAAGGTGAGCGTGACGAACATGTGGGTTGAATAAAGAAACAGATAAGGTGAGGCCAGACCATGGGGGGGCCTTAAAAACAAAGAGGAGAAGCTTATATTGGAGGAGGAAAAGGACAGGTAACCAATGTACAGTGGATCCTCGGTTCACGAACGTCTCGGTACAGGTACAACTCGGTTCACGACCAAAAAGTTCACCAAACTTTTGCCTCGGTTCACGACAACGCACTCGGTATACGAACAAGCAAGTTTCCCTTCCGGTTTGTGCACGTCGATTATTTCCGCATGTGTTGCATTGTTCTCGGTCAGACGTGCCTGCCTGCCTGCAAAAGAAACCCAAGAAATCACAACAGAGAAAACACCTGAAGGAAAACATCCCTCCATCGCAGAGCCGGACTCTCCCTCAAAACTGTAACCTCCTCTCCACCCAGTTCCTCCTCACTTCATGCCAGAACTCGACTCATGCAAGGTTAGTTTTCTAGGTGGTTTAAGAGCGAGCGCGTGCTGCAGAGAGGGGGGGAGGGTGCGTGCGCGTGCTGCTGAGAGAGAGAGCGAGCGAGCCTGCTCGTGCAGCTGAGCAGGGAGCCTGGGTGTTGTGTCATTGTTATTCAATGTTTTTACATTAGTTTACTATTACACTGTGCATTCTATGGTGTAATTAACTATATTTGTGCTTAATCTTTAAAAAAAATATATTTACATACAGTTCGTACGGTCTGGAACGGATTAATTGTATTTACATACAATCCTATGGGGGAAATTGCTTCAGTTCACGACCGACTCTGTTTACGACCAGAGTTTTGGAACAAATTATGGTCGTGAACTGAAGTTCCACTGTAATGATTTTTGAAGTGTACGAGGAATATGATCCCAAGGTTTTAAATGTTTAACAACCCTTGCTGCTGAGTTTTTGGACAGACTATAGTCTTTTTAGGCTCTACGGCAGGGATACCAAACAACACCACATTGCAATAATCAAGTCACGAGGTGACAAAAGCGATCAGCTGCAGTATCCAAAAGAAAAAGACACAACCTTGAGATCTGCTTAAGATGGATAAAGGCTACCTATGTGATGTTATCAGTATGAAGTTCAATGGAGAGTGTAGGATCTGAAATGACACCACAATTATTGACCCGTGTGGATAGAGATGTATTAAAGCCTGGGATTTTTAATAAAAAATGGTCTATTTTCCTTAAAGTACCAGAGATGAAATAATTAAAGCCATAGTTTTTTCAATATTTAGTCTGAGAAAGTCTTCAGACAGCCTGTGTTTTATATGAGCCCAACAGGAAACCAGTGCAGGAGGAGGTAATGTTGGTGTAAGTCCTGTGTGTAAATAAAGCTGCGTGTCATTAGCATAACAGTGAAACCATAGACTGCACTGTCTAATAATAGCATGCCATGTTTATTTTTCATTTGTTTGCCGTTTTTCAAGGTGGCCATCACTTTGTTGCAGTGGCAGTGCCTGCTGCTAGGCACTGTAACCCTAGATGGTGCTATATCAGTGCTTAACCCGACACAAAGACACTAACACCACATTTTAAAAGCACCAATAAGTTGTTTTAATTACTTCTTTTTGTACAATGGTTCCTCAAGCACCACTGCCACCAAGAAAGAGGAAAATAAATACACTAATAATTACAATTCTCTCCTCTACACCTCCCAGCAAGTTCTGTCCTCTACCTCCCAACTCCGGCTCACTTGCTGGGTCTCCAACAGACCTTTAAAAAGTTCTTGACCCGGAATTGCTTGTACTCTTCTGTCCATGTGACTTGCCAGCACTTCCGGGTCAGATGGAGAATTAAAGTTCTTTAATTAGCCATGAAGTACTTCAGGGCTCACGTCCTCGTGACTTAGGAGTACTTCTGGGCTATGGATGAGACATGGCTCTTCTGGTCCTCTCACAGCTCCTCCTGGCGGCACCCACGGTACCCAACAGGGCTGAGAAACCGAACTCCAAGTACCAAGATGCCCTGCAGGAATCCGGGGCACCGTTACACTCCAGGGGAGCTGCCATCTAGTGTTTTGGGGGAGGTAGTGTCCTTGAAAAGCTGCCTTCCCCCATCCTTCCATTTCAGGGGCGTTCTGGTCGGGTTGTGCTGCCGGCCATCTCTTACAACACATAAGATGTGATGTGAGCTCTGTTACACGTGACGTCCAGGGCAGTGGATTTTTAAAATGGGACTGGGTGTCATCCTTGATAGTACTCGGACAGTAATATTTCCAATCTCACATTAATAACATCCCCCGGTCTGCTTACTTCCACCTACGTAATATTAAATCACATCCGCCCCTCCCTCATTCCACATGCCGCTGCCATTCTTGTTCACAGTCTGGTTACTTCTCGTCTGGACTACTGCAATTCACTCCTCTTTGGTCTCTCTAATAAATCTCTCCATAAGCTTCAGCTAGTCTAGAATTCTGCAGCTCACATCATTACTCGAACCCCGTCTATTCACCATATCACTCCGGTCTTGCAGCAGCTTCATTGGCTCCCAATTAAGTTTCAAATTGATTTTAAAATTCTGCTATTAACATTTAAGGCCATTCATAACCTCTCCCCTCCATATCTGTCCGACCTTCTTCATGTTGCCATTCCCTCCTGTAACCTTAGATCCTCTTCCTCCATCCCTCTCACCCGTCTAACCTCCATGGGGAGCTGAGCATTCAGCCATTCTGCTCGCAAGCTCTGGAATTCATTACCTACTGAGCTCAGAAATAGCGAATCATTTTCAACCTTTAAATGTAAACTTAAAACGTATCTGTTTAAAATGGCTTTTTCTTTATGATTACAGTGGCTTTGTTTGGTTTTAACTTTTATATCTTCTGGGTTTTTTCTGATGTTTTAAGTTGTTTATAATGTGTCTTTTTATTTATTTATTTATTTATTTGTTTGTTTGTTTGTTTGTTCGGTGTCCTCGAGTTCTCAGAAAGGCGCCTTGTATAAATAAAGTGTATTAGTATTATTATGTCAGTCGATGTCCCCACTTTGTGGAAGAAAAAAAAGACTCCACAAAAGAACAAATAATTTTTGAGCAATCTTCTTAAAATAAACTCCCTTTTGGTTACGACAAGCATTGGTTTTGTTTTGCCTGTTAAAGTTGTCTGACAATCCTAGATTTAATGTTTTCACCCATTTTACCATTTTTTTCGGAGTTGCCCTCTGCTGCTCTGTATAAAATCTAAGACTCTGTACTATTTATTAGACTGAACTGGACGTGACAACCCGATTGTGCATTTGCATGGTACTTGTAATTTCTGAAAGTAAGTTTTGTCTTTTGCATATACTGCATTTGTACTTTGTGCAGCACAGAGCTGCAGCAGTTTCATTTACCACTTCAAAGCTCGAGAAGGATGGGTCTGAACTGTGGCCAGAACTTTCCCAGAGTAAAGTAAAAACGTCCTGTCCTTGTTTGTGTGGCTATAATTCAGTTTCCTCCTACATCTCAGAAAGTGCACCATAGATTGAGTTAAACATCCACCTGAAGCGCCACACGTTTGGGCCCGGCCAGTACTTGGATGGGAGACTATCTAGGAAAAGCTTGGGTTGCTGTTGGATGAGGTGTTGGTGAGTTCAACAGGGGGCGCTTACCCTTGTGATCTGTATGTGGATCCCAATCTCTCACTGCAGTGACGGGGACACTGTGCTGTAAAGATGGTGGCATCCTTTGAATGAGATGTAAAATCGAGGTCCAGACTCTCTGTGGTCATTAAAGGTCCCTGGGCATCGTTTGTAAAGAGTAGAGTGTATCCCAATGAACATGGCCTGGTCATTCTGGCCCCCTAATCATCCCCTGTCTTTAATTGCCACACTGTGTGCCGAGTGTACTGGTGCAAAAATGGCTGCCATTGCATCATCCAAGTGGATGCTACACGTTAGTGGTGGTTAAACTGGCTCCCCACTGTCTATGAAAATTGCTTTGAGTTGTGAGAAAAGCACTATGTAAAGAATTATAATAATATTAATAAACTGATCTAATTTTGCCCTTGTAAGTGTGCATCTGTTCCATCCAGAGGGCTGGGGATAGTGCCTGTCTTGTGACCAGTGATGGCAAGGCAGGATGCAGCCCCTTATGATCCAGAATTGAATTAGTGAATGAATGACTGAATGAATGAAACGTTAACACCCAGGAATGTACTGCAGGTACTACTGAATTTTTATTGGTAAAACAACCATTAAACCATGCCCTGATGTCATATCCGCCCATGATTTGCCCTCTGATTCTAATATATTCGATTCATTTTATATTTATACAAGCTGTCCCCCACAGCTCCACCCTCGTAGTAGTGAAACAGGACAAACTTCCATCCATCCATCCATCCATTATCCAACCTGCTATATCCTAACTACAGGGTCACGGGGGTCTGCTGGAGCCAATCCCAGCCAACACAGGGCGCAAGGCAGGAAACAAACACCCGGGCAGGGTGCCAGCCCAACGCAGGGTGCACACACACACACACACTAAGCACACACTAGGGACAATTTAGAATCGCCAGTCCACCTAACCTGCATGTCTTTGGACTGTGGGAGGAAACCTGAGCACCCAGAGGAAACCCACACAGACACAGGGAGAACATGCAAACTCCATGCAGGAAGGACACGGGAAGCAAACCCGGGCCTCCTAACTGTGAGGCAGCAGCGCTACCAAATGCGCCACCGTGTCACCTGGACAAACTTTAAAAATCAATAAAAACCATTAAAAAAAATAATTCTGGTCAAGTGGAAGGTAGGTACGCTCTAATGTCAAACGTTGGCACTGTATCTGGCACTGGAGAGTGTCCCCCGCGTGGGGAGAAAAGCACGTGGCTGTGATATAGGGGCAACCACTAAACGCAGCTCTGATCTCGCTGTCTCAGAAACATCAAATGTTACTCCTTACAATCTGTAGATATCGCTAGATAAGCAGAAGCAAGGTACGCTCTAAAATGTGGCGAGAGGTAGACTGATTCTAACGGAGGCTGCCGCGTGAGTGAGGAGGGCCCCGTACATCTTCCCTTGGCCTGCACCCGCTCTCTCAAATTCACGCAAATTAATCGGCACCACAAGCAAACTGTGATACTTAGTGCAATGAGAGTAGTGGCAAAATCAACCGGAATGTTCAAGTAAATTATAGAAAAAAAACGGATCTAAATCTGTTAAGTAGTTCTCTCGTGAAAAGCGGACAGACAGACGCTGGATTTTTAGATAGATAGATAGATAGATAGATAGATAGATAGATAGATAGATAGATGGCCCAAATGACAAGGTGGTTATGGAGGTGCAGTCCACCTCATTATGTTCAACATCACGCGCTTTCTTAATAAAACGTTTGGAAAGGAAGACAAGAGAAAACTGCTTAAGAAACACAATCAGAGCAGACTCCCTCCCATGGATTATACAGTAGGTGTTCTTTCTTACATTCTCTAATAAGACCTTGCTCTTTCTTGTGAGTATAAATTCATTGACTAATTAAAGAATTTCCGTTCAGGGATGCCTACCTAATTAAAAATAGAAAACCTAGCTGTGGCTCCCTAAGGACCTGAGCTGGGAAATCTTTGTCAAGGTGACGCTTATAGCAGAAGCATTTTCTTTCATTTTTAAGAGAGGTATATAATACCCTAAACTGGTGCTGTGACACCAGCATCCCTCACTTAAATGATTGTTATGATTAATATTTGCATTTATTTTTCCTGTGTATCCTTAGCGTGTTACATCATTCCAAGTGTTTTAATACCCAAAAACTTCAAATCCAATATTTGTCTTTGTTTCGAGTTAGTTTTAAGGTTGTTAATGTGTCTTTTCTGATGCCATTTGTTTTTTTGTGGCTTCATTGCTAGGATGTGGTGGCCTTTTGGCAAGAGCTGTGATCTCGAAGGTCATAACCTGTGACCGGCCATATGAAAGGCAGCACAATGCTCTTCCTGGTCATCTCAGATTACAGATAAAACCAGAGAGTCAGCAAGTTTGTTTCAGTGTTTTAACTTTTAATTTACTAGTCTTGGCCTTTGACTGTTGACAACAAATCTTGGTTTCAGGTGAAGGGTTTTAGTTTTGTTTTTTGAGTAATTTTCAGTTTCTGGTTTCATAAATTTTAGGCTGAACCAATGGCACGAGTGTCCCAGCTTGCCTGTCCTATTCAGGTTCCATTTTTTTTACCTTCTGTCACAAAGATGTTCAGCCAAAAAGGTGACAAAATGGCAGAGGATACTAGAACCAGACGAAATTTAGTCAGAAAATTGTCTGAGTTTGTAACCAAAGGGGCTTTTTAACCAGACATCAAAACCAATAATGTATTCTAAGTCATTATAAAAAAAAAAAAACAATCAAAATAGAATATTTACAACCTTTGACAACCAGGAAGTGTTTGACTCTGACCTTAATACCATCCTAGTGTTGATGTCACATGCCACGCAATTCCAGCTGTCCCCACAGAGCAACGGCATGACAGCCATCAGCAGAGCTACTCACAAGTGAAACAAAATTGCACATGAAGAATAACTTTGGCTGTGATATCCAAACCAGTTTTGTTAATATTTTACATTTTATGGTTTCATCAAATTGCATATTTATCATATTTCCATGCCTCGTTTACATGCTACCTTGTCCATTTTTAAGTAGAATTTGTAAATCACACATAAACAGTACTGCTTTTCAGAGCTAAATTGTAAAAGAATTTATGATGGAGACAAAGATCTATGGACAGGGCAGGAGCTCCTGAACCCCGAGTCTGATCTACACATCACAATAGAGAACATGATTTTTTTAGGATGGGAAGTCAGTATGAGGTATTCTGGGATGTGTTGACGCTTATGAAAATGCCGCTGAAAGAAAAGCAAGTCCAGTTTAACTTATACGTTCAGTGCAAAATACACCATTAAGAATATACAATTGGTTAAAAGAAAATGAAACAGAGAAACAAGCAGAATATATAGATTTTTTTAAATGCAAAATATGATTTTAAAACTCCAAAATAACAGTAAATACTGTAAGTGGCAAGGAAGACAAGAAAAGGAAAATTAAAGTCTTGGAATGTACATGTTCTAATCATGTAACCTCCCAGCTGCTCACAGGGACTCACTCCATAGTGCACTGCCATATTGTAGAAGGACAATGTTCTGGATGAGCAGTGACACTGATATTGGTGATGAGCCAGACACTCCAAGATTAGATTAACTGGGACAACTTGGGAATTGCACCACTGGACACTATAAACAAAATGACACTGAGAAGGACATAGGAAGAGCCAGCCACAAGAATTATTACCGTTATTAACCTCAGGGCCTGAGTAGAAGCTCTGACAAGAGTACAGTATGCCTAAATATTGTGTCTTCAGCATTCATAACAATGTGACAACACCATATATACAATAACCAAAACCCTACCTTGTCCCAGTAACATATAACAAACATAAAACACAAATAAAGATAAATGGATACGGAAATGCCAATGATTGTGAATTTGAGTCCGAGTATAAAACTGTCCTGAATACAGATGACTGTTTAACAGATAGGTGATGTGCTTGAATTTCCTGGAAACAAAAATAGAGCAACCTCACCGTGAATCCTTGGCGTGTGGTAGACATTGTAGTTCAAACCCGGGGTCTCTGGCGATGATTGAATTGATGTAAGTCCGGCAGAATAAAAAACAAACAGGATCCCAAAGAGCGATGTATAAAAATAGCAGGTACTGGTGGTTTGTGGTAATGAATTGTGATCTCCATCTTTCTCCTCCTTCTCTCTCCCATCTTTGTTCCCTCCTGATTGTTTAAATAGTTAAGAGTCGGATGTAACTGATTGTGATTGAAAACAGGTGCTTTCCATCTTGGGGCTGTGGTCTCTTTTCATCATCCGTCCCCCCTGTATTTACGGGGACGACAGTCACTGACGCACACATTATAAACAGCAAACGGGACGATGGAAACAAAACGCACTCAGTACAAACATTGAAAACATGTAGCCCCGCTACAACTTACCTCGGCAGTGACATTTATGTCTCTGGTGTCTCTTGCTATAAAGTCAGTAGATGGATTGGAAGAGTATTGGGGGGTCATGGCGTCGCTGAATAGGGGTGTGGGGTGCCCCCGATATCTCTGCAAAGGACAAAGGTCTAAATCTTTCGAGTCCTGGTGTTTCCTGTTTTGCTTTGTGGTTGAGAGACATGGTTGTTATCCAGAGACCTGACACGAAGATTGGACTCCTTCAGTGCTGTGTCTCTTTTAAGAATCCTTGGGTGCCATTGGTTTGCCTTTGTGTCGAATGAGTGGTTGCTCACAGAGTCCCGGATGAGGTACATTACCTGAATTGTGAAGGAGCGTCAGTTACGACACTGTGGCCATGTGGCGCGATTCCCCGAGGGTGATCCGGCTCACAGAACCCTCATTGTTGAGGTCCCGAGCACCTGGACCAGGCCAAGGGGATGCCTAAATAACACCTGGCTGCGGCAGATAGATGGCCATTTCCGGAGGGTGGGCCTGGACTGTGTGTCTGCCTGGAGGGTTACCTACTGGGATCCTGAACTGTTTTAGTCGTGTGGTGGGTGAGGCAACACGCTGTACCAGTGCATGCTCCCCATCCTGACCTGACATGACCTGATGATCTGTGTTGCCATTTTAGAATTAGCTGTTGAGCATTAAATGGAATATTTGAATAACCTAACAATAAAACATTACAATAGTCCATTCAGCTTGATATATGTGGATGAACACTAGTTTTTCAAGGTCCTCCATATTTAGAAAACAACTTCATTCTGCAATATTCCTAAGACAGGGAAAGCAACTGTTAGACAGCTTGAACATGCGGTGAGTCAACGTGAAGTCCAGAGCTTCAAGCTTACATTTCTGAGTTGCAAGTCACAGTTTCCTCCCACATGCAGAGGCTCACTGAAGCAGACGACAAACTTGACAAATTCGGATGGTAGGCTTCAGGGTGTTTCATTACACAATTCTTCACTTTCACCGTAAAATATAAATGTCAAAGTGAAGATAGATGCTTTTGAAATCTGCACACTCCTTTTTTTTTATCCTTGTGTGGTAGAGTTTTTGTAAAGGATGCTTTCACTAAGCCCCTAGTGATAAACGATACAGCATTTCAAAAGTGTAATGATAGTACAACAACGGTTCTTTCCAATCAAGGAGCCACGTTCTAAATATCATGTTTTTGAGACTTGCAGATTTTATCATCAGAAAACCACCTCAATGCAGTATTAGTTAATCAGAGAGTAGAATTTAATGAAGTCCGAGCCCTGCTATAGGAGGTCTGTTTTATTCTGCTAGC
Organism: Polypterus bichir lapradei; assembly: GCA_026402145.1. Taxonomy (NCBI): domain Eukaryota; kingdom Metazoa; phylum Chordata; class Cladistia; order Polypteriformes; family Polypteridae; genus Polypterus; species Polypterus bichir. Next base: position 35,949,805 of record JANRMT010062797.1, read on the forward strand.
CTCCACTTTGTTGAAATGCCAAAGGATGAGGTTACTTTTTATTAAAACAAGAAGTTTCTCTCTTTCTAAACTCACTTGGCTGGCTGGTGCTTCACCGGGCTCAATGAATCCTTAAATACTCTTCCTGTAGCCGTTTTTAAATACACCCGCCAATTTATTCATTTGTGTTACCGATTTACTTTGCGTACTGGGCTGACGTGTTCAGGAGGACACACAGGGAGTGCTAGTGAACAACACATTAGCAAGCAGTAGTGATGTAAATCGTTTTTATGGGATTAGCAAAAAAGGTCCAAATCATGAGCAGGGTTGTTACACTGAGAAATCTTCCTCAATCCTTCAACATTTTAAAGAACACTACTAATCTCGCAAAAACAAAGCAAAAATGAGTTGGTTAGAAACACAAAAATTGGGTTCTGCGTGCAGTATGATTGCCATGCCCTGGGTGCCCACAGCCTTGGCACCTTCCATTGATCGTCATGTGCCAAGATGGACAAGAACAATGAGGACTCGAACAACAAATAGGTGCAAAAAGGCCATTGTGTCTGATAAATAGTGTGGTGCAGATCTTCGAGTAAATAATCTATAAAAGAGTGCATGTGGGAAATAAAATCAATTAATAAATAAATGTACTGTATAAAAAAATAATGTTAAAAGAATTAAAAAACGATGCAGTTAAAAGCCGGTTGTTTTGCATTCTCTTGTGCAAGCCTTGGTGTGTCTCTCTTTGTTGTCTCCCCTGCTCACCTAGCGGGGCTGAGACACCGGTGAGTGCAGTCAAGCATTATTCAGTATTTTTTGCAGCCACCTCAACTAGTTACTGCTGGGACACCCAAAGCCTCACCACCATCCCAGGCATCGGTCGGACGATCCACAAAGCCAACAGCGCCCCCTGCTCTCTCAATGCACCATTCCTCTCGCTCACAGCGGGACCTCCTGTCCACTGCACCAGCTCCACTCCCGATCCTCCTCTTTATTCCCACACATCTCTTGATTTTCCCCCAATTGTCTTTCTCTTGTGACCCTGATCTGTCCTACGCAGACTTCTGTTATACTCTCTGGGTGTCGGTGCTCCCCGTTAATGATCTTCTGAGTGTCAATGAGGAATGGCTATGCTGGTTGTGCTCACACATTAACAAACAATCAGACAATTTCCTCACTGCACACACCCACCACGTCTTATTAAAAACTCTGCACCACCACGGACCCCTAACTCGCTTTACCACAATGATTTGTACGGTTCACAAATGATCATCAAATCTATAAAACATTTGGCAGTCTGCATGTAAAAGACTCCCCAGCTGTTCAGTTCTAAATGGTTTCCTTTTTGGGGATCAAAGTACAGCAAGTGCTGCTCCACAGCAAGTTAGTTCGGGTTCATTAACTCAGAAACTTCCTTGGAACGTGTCTAAGAAGAACCGTGCAGGAGAGCCATCAATATCTGAAGATCTCCCAGTGCATTTACTGCTCAGAAAATATAAGTTCGTCTATGATAAGCCTGGCCTCTAGAAATCCACAGTCCCAACAAGTGGCCTGTGGTAAAACCTATGCTATCCAGAAAATGCTTAATCATTTTTGGACAGAAATGTTTGCAATTATCTCTAAATATTTTGCTTGGAGATGTTTTGTCTTCAGTCCATCATAGAAACGTAGATAGGAAAGGCACTACTTGACAGATCAATAGACAGCTAGAAGGATACGAATGAAGTAATTAGGTTGATGGTTCGATGGCCACCTCCAACTCAATGTTTTTGAAGTTCTTTGCCACTCGATCAAATCGTATTATGCGATATCATCTACTGTTGAATTCCACTCTGTACTTGTAATATTTCTATTGCATTATTATATTGCATTGAGGACTACTTGTGCTCTGTTCTGTGTATTGTATTGACCCTCTTTTTTGACACCCGCTGTACGCCCAACCTACCTGGAAAGGGATCTCTCTTTGAACTGCCTTTCCCAAGGTTTCATCCATTTTATTCCCTACACGGGTTTTTTTGGGAGTTTTTCCTCGTCGTCTTAGAGAGTCAAGGCTGGGGGGCTGTCAAAAGGCAAGGCCTGTTAAAGCCCACTGTGGAACTTCTTGTGTAATTTTGGGCTCTACAAAAATAAATTGTGTTGTATTGTATTGTACTCAATGGGGTTTTAGAGCTTCAAATGTGCTGTCTGGGGAAAACAAAACAAAATTAGCCTTAATCCATAGAGGCATCTGTGTAGAAATATGGAAGCAGTGGTCTACGTGAGATTCAGAAGCTGCTTCAGATGCGAGTGTGAACAAAATGATGAGATGTGGCATGTGTGGAATATCACAGAAACACTACATAGCATTAAGAACAGTTTATAGTTCTAATCTCAAATGCTCACGGATCATATTTGTAATTCACAGCATTTGGCGGTCCCGTCCCAATGGCAGACCACCTTGTACACTGTGGGCTACACCCCTTTGGCGTCAGTAAATATCTCTAAGTTTTGATTCCTTGCTGGGTGAAGAAGCTGAGCTTTTCAGGGACAAATGTCTTCCTTTAATTGAGGCCTCCTTTGATGAATCGACTCTCCCTTTGAGGTTTCATAAAGTTGGACACGTACCCATATTGTTTGCCTTGGTATAAATTTTGTACTAAAAGGAGTTTATCGATTTTGTAGTCTTTAAAACACACTTTGCTTTGTTATAGCTTAATTCTTTACTTGAATCAATTTGCTGTGCATTCTCAGCCTTGTTTCTAAATAGGGTAGAATGTTTTAAAGCCAACAGTTAACAATGAGCAGACGCAGCCAGGCAAAATAATATCTCATGTAGTTGAGTAGCTCATTTACTTTTATTTATCTTTAAGTATACTCCATCACGTGATGAATTTTTAAGTTACTAGCTCTCTCCTGTGGCTCCACCAACATAGCAGTGAAACAGGACAGTAAGGAGGACCCTGCCTGGCTCCCCACTCCTGACGTCACGCTTCCCACTCCCCTCGGCCCGGAGCCTTTGTCTCGGATTAGCTTGAATAAATCGTTCCTGCGAGCAAACTATGATTCTTAGCATGATGAGAGAAGTCGCAAAATCAACCGGAATATTAAAGAAAATGATACAAAATCCATTAAGTAGTTCTCTTGTTCACTAGCTAAGCTGAGTTAAGGTACGCTCCGAGGGTGGCGCATGAGTGAGGAGGACCCCACACCCCTGGGAGTGCTGCGTGTCTTTCAGATTTGCGCAAATAAATCGGTACCGCAAACGAACTATGATTCTTGGCGCGATGAGAGAAGTCGCAAAATCAATTGGTATGTTCAAGCAGATTATAGGAAAAAAAAAAAAATCTAAATCCGTTAAGTAGTTCCCTTGTGAAAAGCTGACTGACGGACAGACAGACATTGGATTTTATATAGAGAGAGATTATCTGTGGAAATGAGGGTTCAGTCTGCTCCATCAAAGAGTTGTGCATATTGTACTTTTTTTCTTTTAGTACATATTAATCAAACAAATGTTTATTAAATACCTTTACGAAAGTAAAATATTGTGGAGTACTTTGGGTCAGTTAGTCAGTCGTTGTCCAACCCGCTATATCCTAACACAGGGTCACGGGGGTCTGCTGGAGCCTAACCCAGCCAACACAGGGCACAAGGCAGGAACAAATCCCGGGCAGGGCTCCAGCCTACCGCAGGGTACTTTGGGTGCAATTGATAAATTAATGCGAATAACCGTTTTATGTAGACAGGCATTCATCTGGTTTTAAAAACTATTGCAAGAATAAGCTTCTGCCATTGGAGGTAATGGTGACATTCCACTTAATGAATCCACATTTAGAGATATTTGACTAAAAATGCAATTATTGAAAATGAAATGTCTGCCAATGTTAAAGTTAGCAGGCTGCATATCATCCCGTCTAGACCAGTGTTTTTCAAGCAGTGTACCATGGCACAGTGGTGAGCCGTGGAAATAATAGCGTAACGGTCCTGGTTCTCGACCTGAGAGGGACAAACTCCACAGGTGGTCTGAAGAGGACAGGACTACCCGGAGAAGCTGCCATAAAAGCAGCTCCATGATCGTTATGTTGCGGACACAGCACTTCGACGAGTCTCTTGGCTGATGGAGTCCAGCTGTCTGTGTGTGTGGTTGCCAGCGAATCTCTCAGGACCAGTGGACAGTGCCGCTGCTAGGTTATTTTGCGCCCGAGGCCAAACTTATTAGTTCGGTAGCTAAGCCGTGCGGATGATCTGCGTCTCAATTGAATGCTGGTCCTGCTAGTGTGTAGTGGGCATACGAGTTGTCTCTGAGGCGGGCAAATGGACAAAGCAGCTTGGAGATGCCAGCAAAGTGCTGACTAAGTGCCATGTCTACAAGCGCTGAACTCGGGTTCGGAGCTCCTTTTTTACCGCTTTCTCCAGTAGCTCCGCCCCTTCGGACAGTTGAGCACAGGTATCAAATATAACGTGTCTCTGTTTAGTAAGATAGTGGTGTGCTGGGAAATGATTTCGGTTACAAAAAGTGTGCCACTACAGAAAATAGGCTGGGAAACACTGATATATACACTTAATACGGATTATAGTGCTTTTTGTTTAATGTAGCCCCTTACTTAGAAGGCACATGCTTTTTCATACAAGCAGTGGCTTAAAATAAATTGAATGCTCTGGTGAAAATATGAAGTAGTGGCATGTTCCCTTACAATGATCTCCAGTGCAAGGCGGCTTATTAACCTAAAGAATTTACCGAGTATGGCTCTTCTTCAGAAATCGCCTTATCTGCCTTGCAGCACCACCTAGTGGCAAAAACTGTAATGAACAGAAGGCAAAAAAAAAATAAAAACTGTGCTGTGCATAAAAAGCAAAAGCTGAGTTTCACTGGGGCAGGAGATAGTTGAAGTTCCTGGCCGGGTCACGATCTGTGCGGCGTTTGCAAGTTCTCCTTGTGTTCAGGTGGGGTCTCAGACCCCCCAAACACGAGGGGAGTTGGGGTATAGAATAACTGGCGACTGCGTACTGAGGCAAAGTCAGCTTAAGGTTCGACATTCCTTTCACATTCGCATCTCCGATACACAAATCAAAATGTAATCCGAACAAACTCTACATTAATTCACATTAACTGCAAATTCCTTTAGCTGCATTAAGCCCTTGGTTTATTCCATTTACTCATCTATATATAGCCTTAATCTTAATATATATATATATCCTAACAATCCCAGCCAACACAGGGCGCAAGGCAGGAATAAATCCCGGGCAGGGCGCCTGCCCACCGCGGGGCACACAATTTAGGATCGCCAATGCACCTAACCATGTCTGTGGACTGTGGGAGGAAACCGGAGCACCCAAAGAACTTGCAAACTCCGCAGGGAGGCCCCGGTAAGCGAACCCAGGTCTCCTTACTGCGAGGCAGCAGCGCTACCACTGCGCCACCGTGCCGCCCTTTGGTTTGGTTTATTTTATTTTATCAATGTGTGTGTATGTATGTAAAAATGAAAGAAACCTGTAAAACTGCGCTTTTAGGATTTAGACCGTTTTATTCCACAGTAAAACTGCTGTAAAGACACTTGTGAGGACCCATCTGTACGAGGCGAACTGCGATGGACGCGAATGCCAGTCAGTCTGGGGTTGGTTATATGTAGAAAACACAAAGGAACTGAAACAAAGTGAAAAGGCTGCAAAATCAGGCCGTCAGTCATTATCCAACCCGCTATATCCTAAGTACAGGGTCACGGGGGTCTGCTGGAGCCAGTCCTAGCCAACACAGGGCGCAAGGCAGGAAACAAACCCCGGACAGGGCGCCAGCCCACCGCAGGAGGCTGCAAAATAAAATGAAAAAACTGAAGGGTCTGATTTTAGACATTTTCAATAGACCACACCATAAACTTTGCAAAAAATTCCAGACTGAGCAAACTATCATGTCTAATGGTGGGTTCCTCAAAAGGTAGAAGGAGGCAGCAACCAGAAGTTATTTGCTGGAAATGTGTTGAAGAACAAATTAGGAATACAAATACCGATAATAATCCGGAACTAAGTAACACAAAACACCTTCAATTTATGCAATATATATAACTGCTCAAATAAACACAATACCTGGATAAGAGGAATGAAAATCATGATGATGAAAATCTTCAAAAACCAAGATGTAAAACACAAAATTATTCGTATATAACATACATAACCTGCTACGCTCCAATGAAAATTTAGCAAACACAGAATCCGGAAAATCACAGAGCGTAGGAGTCCAATTAAAGGAAGAAGTAGGTTGGAATAAAAACCTACAGATGCAGTGGGCACCCAGGGCTGAACCTGAGAAGCGTCCCCTGCGCTCAGCTGGCTGGCGCTATATAACTAAAGACGCGCATTTATATGTTTTGCGATGGGCTCAGGATCGGCTCAGCTTAGGCTTCGGCACCCCGACACAGAATTAATGGACCTTCATTTTTTCCCCCTTAAGAAGTTTTATTAGCACATGCAAGTTTGAAAATTGTTTTTAAAATATTTTCAACAAAATCACAGGAAGTAGGTGTTAGCGTTGTACGTCTTTAATGGCTGCTAACAGAAAAAGCAAATAATAACCCAGGCTTGGTTAGTTGTGAACCGGTTTAAGCTCACCATTGCCTGGCACTTGATTTTCCCCGAATGTCATGCTGATCTTACACCGCATTTACTCACCAAAGAGGCAGCACCGTCTGAGTGTTGAAATTGTAATGTTGTTGGCGACCCATAGAGGGGGTTAGAGGGCTATGAACTGTAACGATTGTGACATTTGTGCAGTATGAAGTCACGACGACTAAACGTTTTATAAAACAAGTGTCACAATTTAAGCATTCTGGCCGGCAGAGGGGAGTCCAGCAGTGGGTTGCTGTCGGTGAGGAGTTTATGCAGTCACCCTGTATGTGTGTGTTCATGGGCAGGGCATTCGACACTCACCGTACATGCGCACTCAGAACGACCAAGGAGCCTTAATTGCTTGTGACGCAACCAGCCAGCCTTTATTGAACATGAATAATAAAAACGACGTAGTATCGTAACAACTCGAGATTAACACCAAACTATGTAACATCAAACATTCAATAGCAATTGTCTGAAAAGTGCACTTAACGCAGAAAACCTAACAATGGAATACACAAAATTTCGCAATTCTCTTACAAAAAAGAATAAGAAAAAATGAATTTGCAGAGACATTGGGTCAAAGTGACTCAGTTCAGGCTCATGAGGGTAAAAATTTGTCCACGATTTAAATTTCATAATAGACCAGAATCCTGTCGAGGATTTTAAAAATTCTAAACATCCATGCTGGGCCCGCGGGCCGGCTTTTAGTTTTACCTTTACCTTTACAGATAACCATTTAAATAGCCATCGATTTTTACTGCACAACTAACTTTCAAGGTGAAAAATTTACTACATGGCACTTACCGAACAATAATAAAGTGGCAAAAATCCCCAAGATATTGCAAAAAACGCAGCTGAATTACTAAGTAAACTGTTTAACGTGACATTGATAGCATTAACTTGAAATCTTGGTTAACAATAAACACAACAACGTTATAGATACGTCACAGCGCAAAGAACAATAGTAACTACATAATAAGTAACGCTGTGTCTAGGCGCCCGAAAGTCGGACTCCAAATTTCATTTTAAGAATTATTTTGAGGTTAATATAGCAAAGGAAAACTGTTCAGCTTCTGGAAAATTCTCGTCTGTTTTCATCTGGGCCTAATTCAGGAATGGGCCTAATGCTGCAGCATCAATAGCACCCACCTTAATCCAGCCCTGTTCATGGGTGTTGTACGTACAGCCCTACAAAAGTGTGTTTTATGCTGAGTATGAGGTACACCTGTGTGTACCCTGTGATGGACTGTTGCCCCCAGGCTGAGCTATGTACTCAAAAGACCCTGAATTGGTTACATTTACCTTCCCAACATATTATGTCTCTCTTAAAAGGGACCAGATTTATATTATAATTGTTAATTTATTAATATATTTAACAAAGAAACAAGTTATAAGATACTTGCTACTTGGGCTCTTGTGGCAGGAGCCTCAGTCGCTGAAGGACAACCAGCAGACAAACAAAGGAGCTGGAGCTGTACCACTAACTCCTCCATCTCTATTCACTCCATGTGCACTCAGGAATAGGCCAACATCTGCTTAACAAAAGGAGAATGAAAGGCTGCCAATCTAAATAACAAAGAAAAAGATGAGCACAGTGGCACGTGGCACTAATTTGGGACTCGCTGTTGCCAGGCTGCTTACTCCATTTATTAGGGCAGCTGGGTTCAAATTTGGGCCTGGAGATACCAACCGTTGCCATGGAGAGGGAAGCTCTCAATAAATGGGCCTTGGCCACGGAGCAGGAGGGCCTGGCACTAGAGAGCAGCTGTAGACACCTCAAAGGGGCATCCATCCTTATGCTCAGTAGGCATCAAATAAGAATTGTATTTTAGCGAAATCTAATACTCATGGCTGAAATGTGGCATTTCCTTTAAAACTGGCCAGTATACATTGACAGTGAACTTGGTGATGGATGATGGATGGACTAAAAGGCAGAATTCTACGTGACCATCATCATCAAGCCTTTCCGTGAGAACCCTAAATCCAAAGAGGACTGTTTCATTTATGTTAGGTAGAATGCCCAGAGGGGACTGGGCGGTCTCATGGTCTGGAATCCCTACAGATTTTATTTTTTTTTCTCCAGCCGTCTGGAGTTTTTATTTTGTTTTTTCTGTCCCCCCTGGCCATTGGACCTTACTCTTATTCGATGTTAATTAATGCTGATTTATTTTGTTTTCATATTGTGTTTTTTTATTTTTCTATTCTTTATTATGTAAAGCACTTTGAGCTACTGTTTGTATGAATATGTGCTATATAAATAAATGTTGTTGTTGTTGGTGTCCATTAAACCAAGATGTGGTCACTGGTACACTCACTTTAGCCTTTTCAACATCTTTCTCTTTTATCATTATCAGTGTCTAGTTGGCAGCTGTAGGAGACAAAAAGCGTTCAAGCAGAGGATCTGGAGGGCAGACAGACCTTCGGACTGAGTAACCATGATGTTGTAGGTCCAAAATAATACGAATAATATTACAAGCAGGGTTTTTAGCATCTGTCATTTTACATTATGTGGTGCTTCATGACTAATTATGACTCTCTCCATCTGGCTGTAAGTGTTCCTTCCTTAATGGAATCCTTTTGGAACTCTTACCCGTAAGGAGATTGTGTGCTGGACATAAGGTTTTTATTTTAATATACAGGTATATATAAATTCTCATTTCTCTAAGATGTTGGCATTATACTAGCAGGGATTCCTTGCCCAGCCTGGACACCGTAATGATAGGAAACAGATGGATGGGGAAGGTTGTCGGTACCTTTCCTGGTCAGAAGGCCATAGTAAAAGGAGAGAGGATGTCTGCTTTCTCAGGTCATATGTTCTTCTGATACACTGGGTGGCAGCATTCCCCTGGCAGAGCACTCCCATATGTACACTTGCAGGGCATGGTGGAACCGTAGAAGCTGCAGTCCAAATTGTCAGCACTGTTGGGGTACTTGGGTGCCATTAAGGGGAGCTGCAGGGAAGTGCTGTCCATACTCTGGAGTGACAGAAAGGAGACAGAAAGGCATTGATTTATTATGTTGTATGAAATGATTAGAAACCTGTTAAGGTATTGTTATTAAATAAAATACCTTTATTTTAACTGTGTTCATGCAGTGGTGTCTATTGTTCGGGGCTTACTGGTACACACTATAGTCCACTATATGTGTGTGTGTGTATATATATATATATATATATATATATATATATAT
>JANRMT010062797.1:35965316-35978837 GCA_026402145.1 Polypterus bichir lapradei
CATCAGGGAAAAGTTGTGTTTCTTCCCAATGAAGAGGTGTATCCACGAGAAATAAAAGATTTGGTATTTGGTGAAAGTGAAATTCATGAACACTACAGGCAAATTATCTGAATCTACAATAATCTGTTCACGTTCGCATAATTCAATGCTCAAAACGTAGATTTACACGATTCAGGATGCAACATAGAATCGAAGAGTTAAACGATCGGACATATTAGAAATTCTACAGCCAATAATGGATACAAATCTATACGTCCAAAAGTATCGTACTTTACACAAAATTTATCTGAAAAACACGGACAAAGAAGTTTTCTTGGATTTCTATATGAAGCCGAAAGATCATGCTTGCATATATAATAAACTAACATGTGATGAATTGTCAGCGATAATAGTTTGGAAAGACGGAGATATCAAAGATGGAGTTGATATTCGTGTTTATCCAAGCGGCATTTCTACAGGAAATGACTAGCGCGTAGGGCCTTCATGGGGGTTGGCGAGCGAAGCAAACAGGGGGGCAGAGCCCTTTAGTATCTATATATATAATATCCAACATCTGTCTGTATGTCTCTCCGCTTTTCACGAGAGAACTGCTGAACGTATTTTTTCTAGAATTTGCTTGAACATTCCAATGGATTTTGCGACTTCTCTCATCACACTAAGAATGATTGTTCGCTTGCAGGAGCGATATATTTGCACTAATCCGAGGCTGCAGGCCGAGGGGAGGGGGAAGTATGACGTCAAGAGTGGTTAGCCAGGCAGAGTCCTCCATATATATATATGAAACAGGACAAACTTTAAAAATCAATAAACAGAAAGGTATCGCTAGCTAGGTGGAGGCAAAGTACATTCCAAAATGTAATGGTAGACCGACTCTCCACTCCTGACACGTCACGCTTCCCCCTCCCCTTGGCCCGCAGCCCCTGTCTAGGATTAGCGCGAATATATTGGTGAGAGGAATTATAGAGAAGAATTGGATTTTGGAGAGAGAAACCTGTGCTTTTGTAAACTTGTGGAGGTATTGTGTATTTTGGATGAATAAACCATCCGTTATTTGAACCCGGGACTCTGTGTGTGTTCATGTTGGGGTTTGGGGCTTGCTGGCGTCCCGTTTTTCCTTCATAAGAGTAATCAGCCAATGAGAGTGATCCAGCTATTTGTGACACGCACCATGTAGGGGTCTTAGTTTTTTTAAACTTGATGAATTGGGCATTGATTATGTGTGAAAGAAAAAAATACAATTTGCACAGAAGACCACATAGCTGGGAAATTCACCTGGCTGTGTATGCATTTTATTTTGTTGTTTTATTTAACAAAACACCACATTCTCTAGTCTCCTTAATCCATCTGAGCGGCCCATGGCAAATAAATGTTTATTGTCTTTCTGTTAAGTGTTAGTGGGTGAACTACTAAAAATTAACCCCATTTTGAGCACACGGGTACAATAGTTAATGCTGCTGCTGCCTCACAGCTTCATTCTTAGCCTGGTTTCTCTCTGTGTGGAGTTTGTATGTTCTCCCCATATCCGCATGGCATTTCCTCTGGGTGGTCTGCTTTTTCTCCCCCATATCAAAGACTTGCATGTTAAGTTAAATGACCCCAAATTGGCTGATATTAAGTTTGGGTGACTCTCCCCAACAATAGATGAGGACCCCATTGAGGGTATCTACCCAGTGAGAAAGGCTTTGAGTCCACCAAGCAGGTACAGAGAAGAAATAAAAAATAAATGTCTCCTAGAAAATAATTTTTTTGTGTGCTTTGAATACTTTTTTAGGAGTTCAGTTTGTAGAATCATTTGAGAGTCTAACGTTAAGGACGACTTTTTCTTTTTTTTTTTTTTAAATACAGTGCTCTGACAGTTACCTGAGAATGGTTATGATGGAAGTAGTGGGCTCACTTAGTGAGGATGAGCTGTGCCAAGTAAAGACTTGACCTGTCATATTAGTGAAAACTGAGAGATCAGGGCTTGTAATAATCTGGCCAAATATACAAATTGTATTCAAAGCTGTCCAGTTTCAATAACCCAGGGATAATGTGCATAAGATTAGGAGAAAATGAATGAAACGTTTGTGTGTGGAGGACCCCCAGTGTCTTGAGTTGCCTGTAACTTGCATATCTTATTAAACTCATTGTGTAAGCAGACGACTCCATTCCTGTTTCTGAAAGTTCTGGATGAGCTCAGTGTAGGCTTCATGCTGTATCTCTACTGCATTTGGTAAGCTTAAATTATATTAAGGAATTTTAATTTGCAGAACTGTATTCACTGCAAAATCAAGTCATCCCATATGTACACTTTAGCTTATAACAGGTTCCCAGTCCAAACTATTTTGAAATGGAGGAGTCAATCCAGTAGAGAAGTGCAAGAGCTGCATATATATCATCACTTACATCTTAGTCGGTTCACTGCAAATTCCTTACAATTTAGAATAACAAATAATGAAATATTAATAAACACTCCTGAGAGGCAGTGCACCTGTAAGGAGCATCTTTGCTAAGTTTCTACCCGTGATTAATTCTACATGAACAAATCAAGTTCAAAAACAGAAAATCAAGATGTCAGGATAACAATGGAGCTCAGTTAAACCAAGATTAATACACTTCTTACAATCAAACCCTGCCGCACAGTGGTCCTCCTTCTTGGACACCGAACATTTCAAAAGGGAATACGTATTTCTTCAGACCCTTGAGGATAACATGGTTACCATGGAATTGCTTTGTTGTTTGGATTGTATGTGCAAGCAGGGATAGAATAAAGTGCAGGTGCGGTCACTACATAAATTCCCCAGGGGGACACATTTTGGCTGCAAACCAAAATTTCACTGCCTAAACTCACTGAGAGCAGCCAGTTTGCATACCTGTGCCAAGTTCCAAAAATGCCTCCCGTGTTGGGGGGGGGGGGGCTCGATAATAAAGCACGTGTGCGGTCACTAAATGAAGCTCCCCAGGGAGAAAATGTCTGTAACAAAACAAAGCCTACCGGCTTCTCCTATATACTGTAAATGGAGAATCTCTGCAAGATTTGGCAGAGAGATGTTCGAAAGTGTGGATTTGCATAACATACTAGCACACTTTCAGTTTTATATATTTGAAATATGTGATCATGACTGCTGGTATGATGTGGCGGCACAGTGGTTCGCACTGCTGCTTCACAGTTCCTGGGCTTTTTTCTCTGCTTGTGTTGAGTTGGCACATTCTCCCCATGTCTGTGTAGATTTTCCCCCTTGTTATTTTTTCCCACATTTCCAAGGACATGTACAGTTAGGTCCATAAATATTTGGACAGAGACAACTTTTTTCAAATTTTGGTTCTGAACATTACCACAACGAATTTTAAATGAAACAACTCAGATGCAGTTGAAGTGCAGACTTTCAGCTTTAATTCAGTGGGTTGAACAAAATGATTGCATAAAAATGTAAGGCAACTAAAGCATTTTCTTAACACAATCCCTTCATTTCAGGGGCTCAAAAGCAATTGGACAATTGACTCAAAGGCTATTTCATGGGCGGGTATAGGCAAGTCCATCGTTATGTCATTATCAATTAAGCAGATAAAAGGCCTGGAGTTGATTTGAGGTGTGGTGCTTGCATGTGGAAGATTTTGCTGTGAACAGACAACATGCGGTCAAAGGAGCTCTCCATGCAGGTGAAAGAAGCCATCCTTCTGCAAAAACAGAAAAAACCCATCCGAGAAATTGCTACAATATTACGAGTGGCAAAATCTACAGTTTGGTACATCCTGAGAAAGAAAGCAAGCACTGGTGAACTCAGCAACACAAAAAGACCTGGACATCCACAGAAGAAAACAGTTGTGGATGATCACAGAATCATTTTCGTGGTGAAGAGAAACCCCTTCACAACAGCCAACCAAGCGAACAACACTCTCCAGGAGGTAGGCATTTCGATATCCAAGTCTACCATAACGAGAAGACTGCATGAAAGTAAATACAGAGGGTGCACTGCAAGGTGCAAGCCACTCATAAGCCTCAAGAACAGAAAGGCTAGATTGGACTTTGCTAAAGAACATCTAAAAAAGTCAGCACAGTTCTGGAAAAACATTCCTTGGACAGATGAAACCAAGATCAACCACTATCAGAATGATGGCAAGAAAAAAGTATGGAGAAGGCGTGGAACAGCTCATTATCCAAAGCATACCACATCATCTGTAAAACACGGTGGAGGCAGTGTGATGGCTTGGGCGTGCATGGCTGCCAGTGGCACTGGGACACTAGTGTTTATTGATGATGTGACACAGGACAGAAGCAGCTGAACAAATTCTGAGGTGTTCAGAGACATACTGTCTGCTCAAATCCAGCTAAATGCAGTCAAATTGATTGGGCGGCGTTTCATGATACAGATGGACAATGACCCAAAACGTACAGCCAAAGCAACCCAGGAGTTTATTAAAGCAAAGAAGTGGAAAATTCTTGAATGGCCAAGTCAGTCACCTGATCTTAACCCAACTGAGCATGCATTTCACTTGTTGAAGACTAAACTTCGGACAGAAAGGCCCACAAACAAACAGCAACTGAAAGCCGCTGCAGTAAAGGCCTGGCAGAGCATTAAAAAGGAGGAAACCCAGCATCTGGTGATGTCCATGAGTTCAAGACTTCAGGCTGTCATTGCCAGCAAAGGGTTTTCAACCAAGTATTAGAAATGAACATTTTATTTCCAGTTATTTAATTTGTCCAATTACTTTTGAGCCACGGAAATGAAGGGATTGTGTTAAAAAAATACTTTAGTTCCCTCACATTTTTATGCAATCTTTTTGTTCAACCAACTGAATTAAAGCTGAAAGTCTGCACTTCAACTGCATTTCATTTAAAATTCATTGTGGTAATGTACAGAACCAAAATTAGAAAAAAGTTGTCTCTGTCCAAATATTTATGGACCTAACTGTAGCTTGGTGGAATGAGGACTCTACATTGAACCAATATGAGTGAGTGTGTGTTCATACTTGAGTGTGCTCCATGACGGACTGGTGTGCTGTACAGGCTTGGTTATCATCTGGCACTCCAAGCTGCTGGTTCACTAGCTCCCATCAACCCAGAACTGAATGATTGTGTTAGAAAATTGATGCTTGTGGATGACATGGTGGTGCAAAGAATGGCTTTGTTTTGTACACTCAGGTTTCTACCCACAATTGAAAAGTATGCTGCCCAGGGTGTATTAGTGTGGGACAGTGTGAGTGTCACCTGCAGGGAGTTGACATTCTGTCCAGGGAAAATTCCTATAGATCTGCTCCAAGTGCACTAAAGAAATCAGCTTCAATTGGTACGCACCATCATTTGTAAACTTGGTCTTGTGTCATGCTTATACTGCATGTATTACGGACACCAGGGGGCACTACAACTGCCCAAACACCCAACACAAGCAGGCTCAGACACAAGTTAAAGGGTCTTTTATTGTGGGAAACTCTTCCCTATAAGCATTTCCCGCCACCGCAGCCACAAATACAATAAAGCGAAGTACAGCACAACCCGTTTCTTCATTTCTATCACTGGTCACTGCCTCCTCCACTTCTCCACACAAGCGTTGTCCTCCTCCTCCTCCCAACTTGTCAATGTGGGCCAAACAGCTCCTTTTAACTAGCAACCAGGAGTGCTCCAGGTGACGTGAAGCTGCAGCCCTGAAGTACTTCCGGGTGAAGTTGGAGTAGCGACTCGCATGACACCAAACAGGGCTGTCCCCCAGACTACAATACCCAGCATGCCCTGTGGGCACCCATGTGGGGATCCCAGCCTGGGTTCGCTGCCATCTAGCATTCTGGGGGAGGCAGTGCCCTAAAGAAGCTGTCTCCTGCTGTCCTTCCGACATTGCCCTCACTGTGTTCAATAAACATTTATATTTCATTATGAAATATAAAAACACACCTGCTCAGCATTGGGGCTGAATAAACAATAAGATCACAAAACCAGTCAACTCTTTTCTGTTTGTTATTAATAAAATACAATCGAAGCTCTGAATTTCATCCACTCAATAAAATCTCCCAGATCAGCTTAAGATGCACACACACACACACACACACACACACACATAGAGAACCAACTGATCCAGCAGCACACTTGCCGTTTTTGTTGTAGACAGTAGTGCTGAAGTAGGTTTCTGCCAGAGCGATGCGGCTTGTCACATACCCCTCCGCCCACACAGTCTTTCATGCCTTGATACGGCACAGTCCCTCATATGGCAGGCACTGGAATTCAGCACAGCAGTGTCAGTGAATATCTCACAAAGTTCAAAGTGGAGCTAGGACCGAGACCCTTGGTATTAAAATGAGAGCAGACTGCTTGGCCAGGCTCTGGAGTTGTACGCGTGGATAACACTTTACAGTAGAAGCTGTTTAACTCGATCTGTTAATAATTGACTGCTGCCTAACAAGCCTGGAAGAGAAAAGCTTTATTTTTTCCTTAATAAGACTTACAAGACATCAAAGCCAATACTTTAGATGGAGTTAGTTACCGGTATGTGTATCTATCTGTTAGTTATTGCTAGCTAATAAAATCTTATGAATCCTTGCAGATTTGTTTGGTATCAGTACAACTTACAAAGCACCCATGAAAATACTTTAGAATAAGCAGCCATTCCACCTGCACTTCAGAACAAGTAATCCACCTGAGGCCAGGCCAGTACTTGGATGGGAGACCATCTAGGAAAGCTTGGGTTGCTGCTGGAAGAAGTGTTGGTAAGGCCAGCAGGGGACATTTACCCTGTGGTCTGTGTGCTGATCCCAATGCCCCAGTGCAGTGATGCCGAGGACACTGTGGTGAAAAAACCTGTGCCATCCTTCAGATGAGATGTAAAACCAAGGTGCCTGATACTCTGTGGTCATAGAAGACCCCTGGGCATCCTTTGAAAAGATCAGGTTGTATCCCAATCTCCTGACTAAATTGCCCATTATGGCCTCACCCATTCTGCGAGCATCCAAATCACCTCTTGTTTCTAATTAGCCATTTCTCTCACCCCTTCACCAGGTAATAGCTGTTGCGTGGTCAGCATACTGGTGCAAGAATGGCTACCATCGCATCGTCCAGGTGGATGTTGCCTATTGGTGGTGGTTGAAGTAGTACCCTACTATCTATATGAAGTGCTTTGAGTAGCTAGTAAAGCTCTATATAAATGTAACTATTCGTATTATTATTATTTACCTATGTGGCTAGCACAGTGGCATAATGGTAGCACTACTACCTTGCAGTAAGGAGACCTGGGTTCACATCCTGGGTCCTCCTAGTGTGGAGTTTGCATGAATTTTCTCTAGGTGCCCCAATTTGCTCCCAGCTCAGCTATCCAAAGACATGTTTGTTAAATGAATCAGTGATGCTGAATTGGCCCATGTGTGGTCACCCTTCGATGGACTGGCATCCTGTCTGGGGTTTGTGCCTTCCTTGGTGTGTTACACTGGCCTGATGGACTCCAGCCCCAGCGGGTTAGAAAATGACATGATTATTTACTTATACTGTATGTATCTTTCAGTCAGTTGCACTACTCTCAGCTAACAAGATCTTTTTTTTTTGGTCTTAATAAAATTCAGAGTAGCAATTCCTGTAGTACTGGGGTGTTGTTCCATGTTAGCCATTATGGATGTAATGAGCAAAATGACACCTTTTATTGGCTAACTAAAAAGATTATAATATGCAAGCTTTTGAGGCAACTCGGACCCCTTCTTCAGACAAGATGTAACCCAGGCCTGAAGAAGGGGCCCGAGTTGGCTCAAAAGCTTGCATATTGTAATCTTTTTAGTTAGCCAATAAAAGGTGTAGGAATACCCATATTTATTAATCAGGCACTTACTGCTTCCTACCAAGAACATAAGAAAAGCTTTTTTAGAAATGGGTGACTAAGCGAATCTTAAAAACTACTCGAATGCGTGTGTGTGTGTATGCTGAGGGGTTGCAGCCACTAGAAAAATAATGCTGGGTGAAAATTTAAGCTTTAATTGGTTGTTTTAAATAGGCGCTTGGGACATTAGAGGGTATAATGACTTAACTTTTCTCTTTTCAAAATGATAGAGGTGGATCCCAAACACTAAAGAGTACCTGAGACAGTGCCATAGAAGTGAAAGAGTTAAAAATGGAATAATGTGGCAGAAACGGTCGAAATTTTAAAGGACTTTTCTTAAATTTGGCACGCAAGCTTGCTTTCCCAGCACTCCGTCCGGCTTCAGCAGCGAAGACAAGTAACGGTATCAGAAGCTGTTTAGGTCATCAGAAGATGATGGGGAGGGAACGGGGGAGGAAGTTAGGCAGTTAGCATCGTCATTATCTGGGCCAGATAAAGTCTCCGAATTTCATTGACAACACAACTGCAAAGCGCCACTTGGAGAGGAGGGTGCGTGTGTGAGCGTGTGTGTGTGTGTGCGTACAAGAGCAAGCGGAGATACGCCGCACACTCAACTTGCAGCGTCAGTTTCCCAGGGAGACATCAGAAGCTGTGCGCGATCCAGGGAGAGGGAGACAAGCATCCCAGATAGAGAGCCGACCCGAACAGTAAACGGGAAAGTGCAGTGCGACAGGAGGCGGAGAGAGCCAGCAAGAGTGAGGGTGGGGGGTTAGCTTCAGATACAGGGATGCAGCAGGTCTCTCGAGCTACGGCCAATCTGAAAAGTGTCCGGCAGTCCTTCCAGCCTCCGAACAGCAGCCGCAAGGAGTCCGGCATCCCACACATAGGATCATGAAGAAGCATTCGGCCAGAGTAGCACCGCTGCGCTCGTATAGCACCTCCGTGCGAACTTGTGTCGACTCTGAAGGTAAGGCAGAGAGCCGAGGGAGAAGAAGGAGGGAGGAGGAGGAGGTGGAGGGGAGGGGGAATGGGGGGTAGTCACAACGAGACGCCCGCTGGCACGGTCCCCGGGGTGGAGGAAACGCCAGACCTACTCTGACGAAGCGCATACTCCAGCAGTCTGAGACATCACGCTTTAATGCCTATCCAGAGCTGCGCTGTTTTTACTAATTATTACAGAAATTACGGTCGAAGGGAAAGGCCTGGGGAGAAGTGGGAAAGCGGTGGGGAAGTGGGTGTCTCTTTTATAAGTGCGATTTTCCTTCTTAAGCAGGATCTTCTATGTCAGTGGTCTACGGGTGCATGAATTAAAAACTTTAGGAATAGGGTGTGTTTTCTGAATGCGGCTTTTTCTGCAGGCTCAGAAAGGTGGTCCCTTGTACTTAATGAAAATTGTGTGCATTGACAGAAACTTGCGGTGTGTTTGAGAAAAAAGGCCCTGATCCCAAACATCACCTACATATCCACGCACCGCTTCCTTTCTTTTCTGGGTGACAGTGGAAAGAATATTAGGTGCACAGCCATCGTAACAATCAAGTATAAAGAAAAGCCACTGGAATTAAAAGGACAAAAGAACAAACACACACACACACTCCGCACACTCTTGACAGTAAAGGTGTCAGTGTGGTTTTTCAATGCCATAGGTGAATCATTTTTGGTTCTTAAAAGTCCCATCCACATGAAGGTCACAGAAGGGACCTTTACTTATTAAGATCCATACAGATAACAGATTAGTGAAATAAGAAAGGGTCAGGATTTTAAAAAGGTCTATGGCTGCATACAATCACACAGGCCAAGTCCAGGTTTACGCTGGTCAGTACTGTCCGTGTTCTAGGTTGCCTGTAAAACATGAAAGATTTCAGTTTTTTTCTACATATTAGGAAGTTTTTCAAAGAATCAACTTCACCTGCAAATAGCTCCTCCCAGAATGCAGTGGTGCTTTGTTAAACAATAGAACCCCACAACCAAGTAAAAAGCCCTAAACTGTAATTAAAAAACCCATATTTTTAAGAGTGCACCAGATCAGCAGCCTCTCTAACATTTACATTTGTTTCTTCATATTTTTATAAGGGAGACACAGTGTTTGCTTTTTCTGCCTCACTGCTACAAGGGCCATTTTATTTCCGAGCCCCATCATTGTCTTTGTGGAGTCAGCACATTCTTATTAACAGTTTTTCTTAAGGTAGCCATTTGTGATAACCTACAAATGACACGCATGTTAGTGTGGGTGTTTGCTCATAAATGTACTCTGTGATGGAATAATGTCTGTCAAGATATGTATTGGCTTCCTACAAGGGGAAACATCATCCTATCCATCCACTTTCACCAGAGGTCATCCACTGAATGAGACCAGTTAAACTGGGATGGAGCTCCACGTCAACATAAGGACAGCTTTGTAGAGATAGTTTCTCAATCGGGATTCAGACCCTGAAGTACAGAGCTGTGAAAAAAGAGGCATGGGGTGTTTATGTAAATCCACTTAGATGGCACTAATGAAGAAATTATCTCCATAGTGAGATTAGATCATTTTTTGAGAGTTGCATGGAGTATTGAACTAAAAACCTAACATTTCCAGGAGCATGGATTTGAATCTTGTCATTGTAGTGAAGTCTGCATGTTCTCTTTGGGGTCTGCATGGGCTTTTCCTCCTGGGGGCTTCACATTCTAAAGCCATGTATATTAGGTTAATTGTTGGCACAGCCTTTGTGGTAGTGGGTGTTGTGAAGGGTTTGCACCCTCTCTAGAGTTTCTTCCTACCTTGTCTGCAATCTTAACCCCATGACCCACAAATGAAAAATGGCACGGTATGCTTAATGAATGGATGAATTATGTCCATAACCATGACTACTAAATCATATAGTCTATACAAGCTGCCAAATTCGAGTGTGCTGGCAGTTTAAGTGACATTCAGTCACATAATTTAAAAAGGAGTGAACTGGTAATGTTGTAATTTAATTTTACAACATAAACTGTATGCAGGAAATATGATCCGGAGGCTAATAAGGCAGCGAGTGAGCCAGCTAAACAGGAGTTTACAAGGATGTACCTCTGCAAAAGGAAAACTCCATGAAATATAAAAAGAGTTAGAAATCCGATTCTTCAGCAGTCAAGACTAGGGGCTTACCTGATTAAGACCCAACATCTAAACTTTCTGACTTTCTCCTTATTTCTCTTCCTGGAATGAACTTCAGCCTGAAGGATGGCTTCAGCTCGTGCTTTGAGTTCGGTGCCTTAGTCATTCTGACATAATATCAGCAGGCCTTGTTTCAGCTTTCACTAAAAATGTGTTGAACAAAATTGTTATTTGAATCCTGATTACATAAGTTACAAATATTTTTTTTGTAAAGTCCACACTTACTAACAGCATCTCTCAATGATCTGCTGTGATGTTTTTGAACTTCTATACAGTTTACTCTTTCTTCATAGTGAATGCAAAAAGAAAATGTTCCATTTTAGATCATGTCCATTTGTTTGTTTTATAGCTGACTCTCAGTGCCTACCTTACTAATGCTGACTCTGCTTTTAATGTCAATAAAATTGACTTTATTGTTCTATTTTCTAACCTGATGACTGGACAACAAACAGTGTAGCCATAAGGATTTGGGAATTGGACTTTAAACCACGAATATGTCCTCTCAATTCCTGCTCCAGTTGTATACAGTATATAGTATATGTACATGCAGAATGTCTCCTGATTTTAGTTTGGCTAAACATATCTGTCAAATATGCAGTTTACGATAACAGAAATATCCAGTGTCTCTGTTTCCTAGTCACTGATTTCTGCCATCTTCGGTACCACGTGTTACTTTACATGTAGTATATATTTTTAGTTTTCTCTGCAAAGTTATGGCGATTGCTATTCAAGGTGCTGTATGAAGTAAAAAATGTTTGAAATCTGTGAGACAATCCACTAGTCTGCCTATAAATATGACTTGGTCTAAGGATTTGTTTATAGTAATCACAAGTCATTTTTCAAATATTAGTCTATTAAACAGATTTCATCTTTATGATTCTTTTTATTTTTACTCCAAGCAGTGAGCCATGCTCATAACCCTATGCTCTTCAATATAATATTAACATATTTTTGTTTAGCAACCTTTAGGCATTTACAGGTGTATAAAGCACCAGGACTCTGTCTGATGGTAGGTTTAGGACGTCTGGAAGGACCGGAAGGTGGCATTTATATCTTCAGGGTAACGAGGGGGCATCTGCCCTGGGTTAGTAGAGGACCACGGGGAGAGGAGCAAGGAGGTTCCAACCTGTTGGGACCCGTGGCCACCGCCAGGGGGCGCCTCCAGCCTCATGGCACCCGGGAAACGTTTACTTCCGCCACACCCGGGAAGATGAAAGAAGAGCCTTCCAGGGACGCCCGGAGTGCTTCTGGTGCAAAGGGCAGCACTTCCGCCACACCAGGAAGTGCTGCTGGAAGAACATCACCAGGCACCTGGAGCACATCCGGGTAGAAATAAAAGGGGCCGCCTCACTACAATCTGGGAGTGGGAGCAGGACGAAGCTCCCATAAGGAGTGGAAAGGCGGCCACAGACAGTGAGAGGAAGCCCGAAAAAGGAGTGATTGGTGCTGGGAGCACTGTGTGTTGTAAGGGACCGTGTAATTTGTAGATTAATAAAATGTGTACTTTTATAAAGATATGGTTTCCGACTGGTGGTGTCCGGGCAAGTCTCACAGTAGCTATAAGCACAGGAGGTCTCTGAAGATTCTGTAACTGTGTACCTGTTCACCAGCCATTTCATTCATCAGTATCGTTGAGCCAAGACCCTGTCCATGTGCCTCTGAAATTATTTATCATATTAATATCGTATCATTTACCTCTGACTACAAATATAATACCAGGTAATGTCATTTGCAGAAATTCTCAGATGATTCTGCACTTATGGGGTGTATTGATAAAGAGGATGAGATAGAGGAGAGGAGAGGAGTCAGGTGGAAAAGTTTGTTTCTTCGAGCAAAGAGAATTGTCTGCATCTTAACATCAGCAAAACCAAGGAACTGCTTATTGACTTTCAGTGCACCAAAGAGCTTCAATATCTGGTCACTACTCAAGGAGTGGATGTAGTGGTGGTCCACTCCTACAATTACGTGGGGCTCCACATTAATGACAGGTTGGACTGGTCTCAGAACCCAGAGTGACTATATATAAAAAAGGGTAGAGCAGACTCTTTTTTTCCATGGGAGACTGTGTTCCTTTAATGTGGGAAGAGACCTCTTTCACCTCTTCAAAAAGTCTGTGATGGCCAGTGTGATCTTCTATGCTGTGATGTGTTAGGCTGGTAACAAACTAATTAAAAGGGCAAGCTCAGGTGTAGGCCACACTCTGGACCCCCTGGAGGTCTTAGCAAAGAAGAGAATTAAAACAAAACTGAATGCCATTATGAACAATGCTGCACATCCTCACTCTGACACACTAACACTGAAGACTTTCTAGAAACAAATTATTCAGAAGTGTGGTAGGAAACACTATGGGGGTCCTTTATACTAACAGCAATACGTCTGTATAATGCCTCACTCGGACTGGGACCGTCAAGTCAGAACTTTTCTTTTTAATTTTCTTGCTTTATACTCATATGTGTGTTCAGACCAAAGTGTGTGTGTATATTTATTTATTTACTTATCTACCTATTTATGTATTCATTTATTTGAAGAGTTTCTGTAAAAAGCCAGATTTCCCCGGGGACAAATAAAATTTTATCTATCTATCTATCTATCTATCTATCTATCTATCTATCTATCTAT
>JANRMT010062797.1:35978847-36028312 GCA_026402145.1 Polypterus bichir lapradei
TATCTATCTATCTATCTATCTATCTATCTATCTATCTATCTATCTATCTATCTATCTACTGTATGTTGAAAAGACAGTGGCTCTGTTTTCATGCATTCATTCTTCATTTATATGTTTGTTTGTCCATTGATTTGTTGGTTCTTTATTGCTTACTGCAAACTCGTAACCATATTTTTGTCTCCAGGGGTTAGTGTCAGCCCATACCCTGTTGTTTAAATTGCTCTGATAGACACTAGTATTATAAGTTTTGCTAAAGATGAGCGAGACATGCTGATGGTAATCAGATTTTTTGCCATTATACACAGTAATTGTTTTTATGACATCTTGCTTCATGCACATTTTTATCTTTTTAAGAAAATGTTTATTATGGTCTATGTGCCATCCTTTCAGATCCTTGGTCATATGGGATCCCCTAAAGTAAATTGTTAAGCATTAACTCTTATTTATTATGAACACTTAACAATTACTGTATAAATCATATTAAAAATATTCACCAAACAGCATTAAGTTTGCCTACAGTACAACCATGGTGTTTTGAATGTCATGTTCAGTATGAATGTCTACTGACCAAGGCACCCTGGAGGCTACAGTCACAGCCATAGTCTGGGCCTGGAACAGACAGACAGATAGCATTCACCCCCTTGGAAGATTTCACATTTTAATATTATACAACATTGAGTGGATTTATTTTGACTCATTTGACACTGACCAACAGACAAGGACTCTTTAACAAGAAAGTGAAATCAGATCTCTGCAATGTGGTCTAATTTAATTACAAATACAAAACAATTGAATTTGCTCCCTTTAATATCAGCAGACCACCCAGAAAAATTGAGTGTTCTTGCAAATAGAAGAGCAGCGAAGGAGGCCACCCAGATAACTCTGAAGGAGTTACAAACTACAGTGGCTAAGACTGGAGTGACTATGCAGACAACAACTGTTACCCGAGTGCAACACACAAGATATCTCAGCTGGAGTTTACCAGAATGCATGCGGGAGACTCTGAAGTCATCTGCAAAAAGGTTCCAAAATTGATCTTTTTCACTGGTGGATCAAACACCATGTTTCATGTAAGCCAAACATTGCAAAGCATCAAAAACATGCCACGCCAATATGACTTATGGTGGTGCCAGCTTCATGCTGTGCAGATGCTTTTCTGCAGCTGCCCCTGTAAGGCTTGTGAGAGAAGAAGGTAAAATGAATGCAGTAAAACACAGGTAAATCCTGGAGGAAAACTTGATGCAGTCTGCAAGAAACCCACACCTTGGGAGAAGGTTTATTTTCCAGAAAGACAACACCCCCAAACTTACAGCAAAGGCTACATGGGAATAGCTTAAAAATAACCATGTTAATGTCCTGGAGTGACCGATTCAGAGTTCAAATCTCAAACAAGTTATGGCTGGGCGTGAAAAAGGCTGGTCACTCACAAACTCTAATGCAACCTGACAGAGCATAAGCAGTTTTACAAAGAACAATGAGAAGAAATGTGTCCAGATATGCAAAGCTGATAGAGAGAGATGTGGACACACAGACTGAAGGCTGTCATGTCTGCTGACTTGAAGGGAATGAAAACTTACATGATCAGTTCTTGTGTGTTTTTATATTTGCAATTAATTTAGACCACTTTGTAGAGATCTGTTTTAAAGTAAGGTGTGTACAGGGGGTCCTCGGGTTACGACACAGTTCCGTTCTTACAACTGTGATGTAACCCGAATTTTGGTGTAAGTCAAAACACACTCTAGCCTAAGTCACTTACCAATCTTAACACATTTGCAAAATCATAATCTAGAACATAAAAACACAACATCTAAGCCACAGAAAAAGGAAAAGGACATAAATATACTGTACTATACACTGTACTGTATTAACAGAAAAAATGAGTGTAAAAAAAAATCCTTACCTTTATTCCTTCTCATGTCTCAATTTTTTTAAGTTTTTATGGGAGTGAGCGTTGTAAACTCGAAACGTTGTGTGTCGAAACGTTGTAACCCAAGGACCCCATGTATTTATTCTATAAACATAATCATTGGGTGAGCAGGATACTCACTGTTAGTCACACCTTGGCCTTTTTTTACTTGAAATGAGATGACAAAACTGAACACAGAACTAACTGCTTGTGTACACTGATGCCTGTTTCGATTCGCCTTACTTTTCATTATTGTTGCACTTTAAGTTTGTGGTTCAGACTGTTAATCAATATTTCCAGTTTCCATTTAGACTATCTGAGCTGACACAAGTAAATATTGTCCAAAAGTATGAGTTGTGTAGTCTTCATTCTTTGCAATGTATCATGTACTGGATATGCTTATATAATATTTAAACTTGTTAACCTGAAGTGTGTTCTTTTTTGCAATGTCCATGAAGGGCACCATATACTGTAAAGATAGACTGATCAGATGGAGATATTTCAAGTGTCTGTTCATTAGCTCAAGTGGTCGTCTCATGGTGCCTCCAGATTTGGATGTCTAGACCTTCCAGAGCCATGACATTTAGTTCATCTGTGGCACATGCAAATGTAATGCTGTGGAAACTGTTGTTGTAATGAGGGGACACATTTACAGCAGGCCTCTTAAACATAATGAACCAAGTACACCAAGATCAATGTCAAGTGTGCAGTTATTAAATTGAATTAAACACAAGAGAGTGATAAATTAAAAGGAATGGAAAATACCAGACAAAACAGCAAACTGCAGTGTCTGTGGACCCCCCAAGGCAGGTAAGGTTGCTCTGCTGACCTTACAGTGCTACAAACCTCTCACTTCTTTCAGCTCTTCATCGCTCTTCTTTCTGGCACTTCTCTGCTGCAAGATGGACCCTTGTCCCTTGCCCCAGCTGTTACTCCAATGTCTACTGAAACTGCTGGAATGTATTTTGTTTAAATGTTGCAGATATAATAATATCTATATATATAATTCACTAAGGCAAGACACCCATGGAAAGCACGCCGGAAGGGGCATGGATTCACTAAGCCCCGCCGACAAGTAAGACACCTATGGCGCACGCAGGAAGGAGCCACGGCCACCAACTCCAAGACCATTGGATACGACGACAACTCGCAGAGCCACGCCCACCAACTCGGACGCGACGACACAGAAAAAACGGCGTCATTTATATTCGTCTGTCGTAGAGGCCACATGCACCTCTGAGCCACCTTGACTGTTCATAGAGGCATGTTTCTCGCGGAGGTGAATCGCCATATGCAGCGTGTAAAACGGTTTGCGAGGGGTATCCCATGGGATCCTTAAAACAATCCTTTACAACTGAGGTTTAAACACAATGAAGTAAGCAGTCTTTAAAAAATGAGTTTTTGGTTACGAAGCACGACCGCGTGCACCATAGCAAACTGTTTTACACACTACATACAGCAATTCGCATCCGCGACAAACATGCGTCTTCTTAGATGCTCCTGCAGGAACACGGAAGACATGAGTCACAGGTGCATCTGGACTGTGCAAAGACGACAACGACTCAAGTGACGAGTTGGAGGTGGGCACATGAGCAGGCAGTGCATACTGAACAAGAAATCAGCAGACTAGCATGATGGAGGGAGCGGAATGGACGTCCTTCTCCTCTCCTCCCGTTCCACTCTCCGTGCCTCAGCGCCGTCCACCCCCATCCCTCCGTCTGGGAGGAGAAAGCGCGATGGCGGTCCGCCAGTTTTCAGTCACGGACGATTGTGTGTTGGTTCGTTCCGTGCATTGTTACAATGTTGCTTTTTTTGCTGAATTATTACATTACCGATTTTTCAAATGTTAATTTTCTCCGTGTGCTTAAAAATCATTAAAAAACCAGCCTGATTATGTGGCGTATGGTACGCCGCGGGTTGGCTAGTTAATAATAACATTTCAAAAGTAATCTTTAGGATTGTTTAATATCAGTTCCTCCATCCATATTCAGAATGTGTGTTTTGTAGTACTGGTCTGTGTTGGGGCCAACTGAAAGAGTGTGCCATCAACCTCTTAGCAGTCAGGCACCCCATCACTATAACTACAGTGCATACATACTCTGTGTGTGTAAAGATATATACATACAATACATATGTATATATGGCTAACCTGGGTAAATGAGTGATGTTGGTGAATGTACAGTACGTATATACAATGCCATGAAATTAAATTAGCCTCTTTAATTATTTCCTTCATTACTGCAATTTTTTTAAACACTGAATGGTTTCAGGTTTTAACACAAAATATAATATAGATAAAGGGACCCAAGTTAAAAAATAACATTTACTTTTCATTCATTGAATGAATATTAAAAAACTGATATCCTTTTGTCATTGAGTCCCTTTATTTGAGAGATTGAAGTACAGACACAATTAACAATTCACGTCTCTTTCTCACAAAGATGGCCTTTATGGCATCAGGGACACATACACACATGCTACATCTACTTGGAAGTGAAAGCATTGAAATTTGTGCTAAAAACAATTTAGGGCTTTAATGAGAAATATTTACATTACAGGTATATTGTCATTTTGCTTGGCTTTTCTCTACATTCATAATGGCTAACACGGTACAACACCCTAGTACTACAGGTATATTGTTGTAACACTTTAAACTGAACATCACGTTATTACTGTATATGAGGTATGCTGATTGCATTGTTTACAAATTCACATTTTTAGAACTGATACAGCATTTACTTTTCCATTGACTATGCAGCCAACAACACAATGAGTGAGTTCAGCCTTAGAAGCAGCACCCCCATTAGCCACTGACGGTGGTCTGGAGTTCTCCACAACGAAGACATGTACAGCACTGGTTATCCAACATGTTTTTTGGTTTGACCAGTTTATCAGTAAAACCCAAGATACGATTCTTACAGGGATTTAGAGTAGCATGGCATTCTCAATTCTTGGGGCTGCAGGGCTCGATGCAAGGTGGGAATCAGCACCTGATGGAGCATCATTCCATCACAAGACCCACTATTGCACGCAACTGTGCTCACTCTGGGGGCGTTTGGAGTTGCCAGTAAATATAAGAAGCACTTTTCTAGAGATCTTGTAGTAGTAATAGTAGTAGTAGTAGTATATGTGTACACAGTACAGTGAAATTCGTATTTACGTGTGTGTTGGGAAGCACAAGAAACCTGGAAAAAAAAAAACACATGCAGACATGTAGGGGAGGCACAGGGTTCAAACCCAAGGTGTTGGATCCATGAGAAAAATTGCATGTACCACTGTCCCACCATACCAAAAAGAAACAGTCAGTCAGAAAAACTGGTAAGGATAACAGTCCTAATATGTTGAATGTAAAGGAAAGTAATACATACAATAAGTAGAGCAGGAGGACATAAATGTGCAGTTGGGTTTTAATTTTGTATTAATGTAGCGGGCATACATTCCAATTATGGACCTTCAAACTGACACGAATTTGTGAAGCAGAATTTTAGTAAAATTAATGGCAAAAACCTTTTTTTTTTTGTTTTGCTTTGCCAGCTTCATTTGACACTTCACACTTGAACAACTGCTTAGTAATACAGGGTGGTCCAGATCTAATTATGCAATTTTCATTACGCTATTACTTATTAAGTTTATTACATAGAAAATCACCCGAAAAATCCCGGACCATCGAGAAGTGTGCGAAATGACAACATGAACAATCGCCTTTGCGCCGAACTGGAATCATCCCCGCTTAAATCAAAGTCATCCAGACGATCTGGATCTGCATAATTAGATCTGGACCACCCTGTAGTTACTCATCCCATGTGTGAAAATAAAATCATCAGAAGGCACTCCATGTTTACTGCCCAGTAAATAATACTTTGTTCTTAATATGGGACATGTCAGCCGTGTGTCTTTTAAAACTCTTTAAGCTTAATTGTGAACAAGGTCTAATCCTGTGTGTAGGCTTTAACTTATAATGAATTGGCTTTAAGGCAAAATTACTGATGAAAGTTTCACATGTTATCATTTTTAGTTTTGTTTAAGGTTTTAGCATGTTTGAAGTTTTAGTGAGACATATAAAAATCGGTTTTGGTCTGTTATTGGTTTGAAGCAGCAATGCTATGGAATAGTTATTGTTTTTGTTCATCTTTTATTAAAATATATAACACATTACCTAATTAAGAAGCACTTGTTTGTTGAAATGACATTTTTTTGACCATTTTGTTGTATGCAGTATATATTTCACAGTCACTCTGTGCTCAATGCATTGGTGTTTTAAGGCAGGGGTTGCCTTGCTCACTGTGCCTCATGAACAGCCTGGAGCCACCTGTACAGTCTCAGATGCAAGCAATGTGTTGTGGGAATGTCCTTCAGTGACATCTCTCTATTATAAAAGAAAATTTTCAGGCGAGACTATTTCCAAGAGATTTTTTATACTACCGCCATCCTCTCCACCATTTACGGTTAACAGCCTACACACATGGTCCTCTCACCTCTCATTTGTGTGAATAATTTTGTCAGACACAGTTCCTGCGCTCGCAGCTCTTATAAATTTTTACATTTTCTTCACTTTAAGTTCCCAATAAAAGAAGACTTATTGTCCAAATCTTAATGAAGAATTTCATCCTGAAGGGTTATCAACAGAAGAAATGAGTACACGGGCAAACCTAGCACAGAGAAACAATGAAGTCAAATGAATTAACATGAAAATTGTCAATCATTTACATGGCAAATTGGTTAAATGCATATCAATAGACTATTCTGAAACAGTTGCTGGTGATTGTGTGGAAGATGAAAATATCAACTTACAATATCCCGTAGAATATCTACAGCCGTTAACACCATCCAGTCTTCCACTGTTGAAAGAAGGATGCATCGTAATGTTATTGCGTAATTTATGTATGAGTGATGGGCTATGCAATAGGACAAGATTAGTTGCATTCAAAATTGGTCAAACAATTCTGACATCTTCTGTGGAAAACATTAGACACCAAAGGAGGTCTTGATATGCCATTCGTATTAAAACATTTCCAGTTTCCTGTTAGAATAAATTTTGCTATGAAAATTAACAAATCACAGGGACAAACAAGTGAAAAAATCGTTTTATTTAGTAGAGAGAAAGCAACGATATTAACTCACGGACAGTTATACATTGTGTTGTTACGATGTAACTCCAAACACGTAATAAAAATTCAAAGCAATATTGATGAAAAGTTAATTCCAAATATTGTTTTTACTGAAGTTTTACAGTAAAAGTTTAAGTTAAAAAGTATTTGCATGTTAATTTCAAAGGCAAACAGAACAAAAACATTTTAATGCAATGA
The DNA here is from genome assembly GCA_026402145.1 of Polypterus bichir lapradei. Classification (NCBI taxonomy): domain Eukaryota; kingdom Metazoa; phylum Chordata; class Cladistia; order Polypteriformes; family Polypteridae; genus Polypterus; species Polypterus bichir. The sequence continues at coordinate 35,986,060 of JANRMT010062797.1, forward strand.
ATACCTCTAACGCAACATGAAACATAATTTTCTTTCAATTTATTAAGTTTTATTATTTTTTACTATGGTTAATTACTCGCTGTAATGTAAAACAGTTTGGTCTATTATGTAGATGTATCAATTCCCATGAAAATAACAATCTGTTTAAACTGTATATCCGCTTCCCCATACTTGAGCGGCAGAGCCGCGAAGTGGCTAGCACGTAGTCCCGCATGGGGTTTGGTGAGCAAAGTGAGCAGGGGGCAGAGCCCCCTAGTTTTTACAAAGAAACTGTGCTGACTGGGCAAGGTTTTAAAAATATTTTAAAAATACTTTTTCTCATTTCCCAATATTAAAGATAAGTGAAGTTATTGTATGTTTCATGGTGGCAGTGTACAATGGGCACTATTTTGGCAGGAAGAGTCATTTTTAGTGGCCGACTTTCTATAGGGATGGCAGTGAGCAATACAGAAGGTGCTATTCTATGTTGTAGGAAAAGGTGATTACAGGAATACTCCAAAAAATTATTCTAATTCTTCTTTCGGCTGCTCCCATTAGGGGTCGCCACAGGGGATCATCTTCTTCCATATCTTTCTGTCCTCTGCACCTTGTCCTGTTACACCTATCACTTGCATGTCCTCTCTCACCACATCCATAAACCTTCTCTTAGGCCTTCCTCTTTTTCTCTTGCCTGGCAGCTCTTCCACCCTCCCTGTACTCTCTTTTTCACCTCTCTTCCACAATCCCAATTACTCTGTACTGTTGATTCCAAATATTTAAACTCATCCACCTTTGCCAACTCTACTCCCTGCATCCTCACCATTCCACTGATCTCCCTCTGATTTACACACATGTATTCTGTCTTGTTCCTACTGACCTTCATTCCTCTCCTCTCTAGAGCAGATCTCCACCTCTCCAGAGTCTCCACAACCTGCTCCCTACTATCGCTACAGATTACAATGTCATCAGCAAATATCATAGTCCATGGGGACTCCTGTCTAATCTTGTCTGTCAACCTGTCCATCACCATTGCAAATAAGAAAGGGCTCAGAGCCGATTCCTGATGTAATCCCACCACCACCTTGAATGCATTCATCACTCCCACCACAGACCTCACCACGGTCACACTTTCCTCGTACATATCCTGTACAACTCTTACGTACTCCTCTGCCACTCCCGACTTCCTCATACAATACCACAACTCTTCTTGAGGCACCCTGTCATATGCTTCATCCAGGTCAACAAAGAAGCAATGCAACTCCTTCTGGCCTTCTCTATGCTTCTCCATCAACACCCTCAGAGCAAACATCTCATCTGTGGTGCTCTTTCTTGGCATGAAACCATACTGCTGCTCACTAATCATCACCTCACTTCTTAACCTAGCTTCCACTACTCTTTCCCATAACTTCATGCTGTGGCTCATCAATTTTATCCCCCTGTAGTTACTACAGTCCTGCATATCCCCCTTATTCTTAAATATCGGCACCAGTACACTTCTTCTCCACTCCTCAGGCATCCTCACATTTTCCAAGATTCCATTAAACAATCTGGTTAAAAACTCCACTGCCATCTCTCCTAAACACCTCCATGCTTCTACAGGTATGTCATCTGGACCAATGGCTTTTCCATTCTTCATCCTCTTCATAGCTGTCCTTACTTCTTCCTTGTTAATCTGTTGCACTTCCTGATTCACTATCTCCACATCATCCAACATCTTCTCTCTCTAGTTCTCTTCTTTCATCAGCCTCTCAAAGTACTCTTTCCATCTGCTCAACACACTCTCCTCACTTGTGAGTATGTTTCCATCTTTATCCTTTATCACCCTAACCTGCTACACATCTTTCCCAGTTCGGTCCCTCCGTCTAGCCAATTGATACAGGTCCTTTTCTCCCTCCTTAGTGTCCATCCTCTCATACAACTCATCATATGCCTTTTCTTTAGCCTTCGCTACCTCTCTCTTCACCTTGCGCCTTATTTCCTTGTACTCTTGTCTACTTTCTACAACTTTCCTGACTATCCCACTTCTTCTTTGCCATCCTCTTCCTCTGTATACTCTCCTGTACTTCCCCATTCCACCACCAGGTTTCCTTTTCCTCCTTCCTCTGTCCAGATGTCACGCCAAGTACCCTTCTTGCTGTCACCCTTACTACGTCTGCTGTAGTTTCCCAGCTGTCTGGTAACTCTTCACTGCCACCCAGTGCCTGTCTCACATCCTCCCTAAACTCAACCTTGCAGTCTTTGTTTTTCAACTTCCACCATTTGATCCTTGGCTCTGCCCTTACTCTCTTCATCTTCTTGATCTCCATCGTCATCCTACAGACCACCATCCTATGCTGCTTAACTACACTTTCCCCTGCTGCCACTTTGCAGTCTTCAATCTCCTTCAGATCAACTCTTCTGCATAGTATGTAGTCTACCTGTGTGCATCTTCCTCCACTCTTGTACGTAACCCTATGTTCCTCCCTTTTCTTAAAATATGTATTCACCATATCCATGTCCATCCTTTTGGCAAAATCCACTATCCTCTGACCTTCTTCATTCCTCTCCTTGACACCATACCTACCCATCACCTCCTCGTTTCTACTGTTCCCTTCACAAACATGCCCACTGAAATCTGCTCCAATCACCACTTTCTGTCCCTTGGGTACACTGTTCATCACTTCATCCAACTCCCTCCAAAAATCTTCTTTCTCATCCATTGCACACCCAACTTGCGGGGCATATGCACTAACAACATTCATCATCACACCTCTAATTTCCAGCTTCATAATCATTACTCTGTCTGACACTCTTTTCACCTCCAAAACATTCTTGACATACTGTTCCTTCAGAATAACTCCTACCCCATTTCTCCTCCCATCCACACCATGATAGAACAATTTGAATCCACCTACAATCCACCTGGCCTTACTCCCCTTCCATTTAGTCTCTTGCACGCACAATATATCAACCTTCCTTCTCTCCGTCATATCGGCTAACTCTCTCCCCATAGCAGTCATACTGCCAACATTCAAAATTCCTACTCTCAGTTCCACTCTCTTTACTTTCCTCCTCTCGTCCTGCCTCCAGACACATCTCCCCCCTCTTCTTCTCCTTCTTATTCTTCGGCCAACAGTAGCCCAATTTCTGCCAGCACCCTGTTGGCTAACAGTACTGGTGGCGGTTGTTGTTAACCCAGGGCTCGACTGATCTGGTATGGAAATTTGTATTGTTGTCCGCATATTGATTTGGCAAAATTTTACACCCTTCTTGACGTAACCCTCGCCATTTATCTTAGCTTGGGACCAGCACGAAGAAACACACTGGTTTGTGCATCCCCTGTGGCTGGGGTCAAGTGACCATAATATAATACAGTTCTCAGTGTTTTGTAAGAGTGCGGATGCAAAGACTAAAATTGTTAAGTTAAACTTTGGCAGGGCAAATTTTGAGCTGATGCAGCAATATCTAAGGAGGATAGACTGGAATAAGCTTTTAAGTGTGGAGACAGTCGAGGAACAGTGGAACAGGTTTAAAATTGTTTTACAAGTAATGCAGGACAGGTACATACCTAAATTTGGAATTAGTGGGAAAAAAACTCCACAATGGGTTAATAAAGTTAAAAAAGAAGCAGCAAAGGAAAAAACAGCTTTATAAGGCTTATAAGAGTAATAACTCCAAAGTGAATCAAAGGGTGTATGAGAACATGCGGGAAACCATTAAGAAGGATATTAGGGAGGTTAAAAGATAGTAGGAGAGGAATATACTAAATAAGGCAAAAGAGAACCATAACAGATTCCTTCAGTATTTTAGTAGTAAAAGAACAGTCATGGAGAATGTAAAGTGCATCAGAAACAGCAAAGGGGAATTAAAAGATACATACAGTGAAACAGTGGACGCTCTAAGCTTCGTAAGTGAAGAAGTACATAACCTCCCAGCGGTAAATGGGACTACTAAGGAGGTACTGATGGATTAGGGAATTGTAGAGGGTGAAGTACTGCTCGGATTAAATAGGCCGAAATCAAACAAATCATCAGGACCAGATAATATTTACTCCTGAATTCTTAAGGAGGCTGGCCAGTACATATTCTGTATAAACCCTTGACGCATATTTTCAGGATATCACTGCGCAGTGGGGCAATTCCGAAAGACTGGAAAATGGCAAATATTATCCCGTTATATAAAAAGGGTGACCGGGCAGATCCAAGAAACTATAGGCCAGTAAGCATAACATGCATCACAGGAAAATTAATGGAAGGAATTATTAAGGATAAGATTGAGCGAAGAGGGGGGTCATGTTTTACTAACATGCTGGAATTCTATGAGTGAGCAACAAAAGGATACGATCACAGTGGAGCTTATGATATTCTTTATCTTGAATTTCAGAAAGCATTTGATAAGGTGCCAACTTCAAACTAAAAGAAGATGGAGTTCAGAGTGATGTTTGTAGATGGGTGCAGAATTGGCTCAGACAAAGGAAGCAGAGGGTGATGGTGCGAGGAACCTCATCAGAATTGGCTAATGTTAAGAGTGGTACTCCACAGGGGTCAGTGTTAGGGCCACTGCTATGTTTAATATATTTAAATGATTTAGATAGGAATAAAAGTAACAAGTTGGTTAAGTTTACAGATGATACCAAGATGTGTAGATTGGCAGATAATTTGGAATCCATTAAATCTTTACAGAAGTACTTAGACAGCATACAGGCTTGGGCAGTTAAAATTTAATGTCAGTAAATGTAAAGTATTACACATAAGAATTAAAAATGTTAGGTTTGAATACACAATGGGTGATCTGAAAATCGAGATGACATCTTATGAGAAGGATTTAGGAGTCATAGTGGACTCTACGCTATCAACTTTTTGACAGTGTTCAGAAGCCATTAAGAAGGCAAACAGAATGTTAGATTATATAGCACGATGTGTAGAGCACAAGTCCAAGAAGGTTATGCTCAAGCTTTATAACACAATGGTGAGGCCTCATCTGGAGTACTGTGTGCAATTTTGGTCTCCAGGCTACAGGAAGGACATAGCAGTGCTAGAAGTCCACAGAATAGCAACTAGGTTGATTCCAGGGCTAAAGGGAATGAATTATGAAGAAGGAATAGCTGAGCCTTTTCAGTTTAAGCAAAAGAAGATTAAGAGGAGACATGACTGAAGTGTTTAAAATTATGAAGGGAATCAGTCCAGTGGATCGAGACTGTTATTTTAAAATGAGTTCATCATGAACATGAAGAAACAGTTGGAAACCTATTAAGGGTAAATTCCACATTAGGATGTTTTTCTTCACACAGAGAAAGATAGACACTTGGAATAAGCTTAGTGTGGTAAACAAGAAAGACTTTAGGAACTTTCAAAATTAGACTTGATGTTTTTTTAGAAGAATTAAGTGGATAAGACAGGTGGGCTTTGTAGGGCTGAATGGCCTGTTCTCGTCTAGATTGTTGTAATGTTTATTGAGTGACCCGACATTTGCGTGATAGACATGAGCGGCGACAAAATAGCGCCCATTAAAACGCGCCGTCAAAATCGCGCAGACAAAATCGCGCCGACAAAATCGCGAAAGTTTCATTAAATATGAATTACTAGTTTAAAGCATATATAATAATGTTTATTTTAGAAGTCAATATTATGAGACACGGCACGCAGATAGTCCTTAAGATCATGCCCTGCATATGTAGGAAGAATTGCAGCAAGACGTCTTGATAGTTGAGCGTATTTAGACTTGCTGGCTGCCTGACTGCTAATAATTCCACTTTGTATACGACGCGTTATGCCAACCCTCGACTGAGTTATTTCTTCGCGGCATGCCATCAGCAGTTATAACAGTTATAACCTAGCACATAATGTGTACATAATGCGCACGTACGCGTCCCACTCTCTTGGCCTCTCTCGCGATTTTGTCGTGGCGATTTTGTCGGCGCGCATTTGTCGAAAACCAGTTAGCGAGTTTGTCGGCGCTCATTTGTCCGTCGCGGTTTTGTCGGCGCTCATATGTCTATCACGCTTTTGTCGGTGAACCGCTTATTGTTCCAATTCTGCTTTGACAGAGGAGAACCTTTTGGCCGTGCAGTATTTTGAAGTGACCTTCAAGAGTGCTCTTCCTTCTACATCACAGAAGGGGCTCATTTCATCACTTTGTTCTGTTTTTGTTTTGTTTTTTTAACTTCACTTACATTTATTTTAATTATTTTTAGATAATCCATCTTCAATATACAAACTCTGATACTTTTATAAATATCAAACACAAGACAGCATCCAATGAAAGTAGTACTGAAAATAAACATAAATTGTAAAAGAAGGTATCTTAATGATGTCTTCTCTCATGTGAAAAGATTTTAAAGGAGGCAGAAATGATGAATATGGTTATTTTACAATTGGTAATGGATATGGGAGGGAAACAAAAAAGAGAATACTAGATGAAATGACAACCAAGAAAGCTGCCTCCTTTCTGGACTTTCTTAAGTAGGCTTTGAACCCATTTCTGTCCACTGTAGAGGCTCAAAGCACTTCTTTTCCTGTCTCCCAGCCCTTAGCCTCTTGGACTCTCCCTTTTGTGATCTTTTGCTACAGATTCTCCTACTGTCTCCAGCCTCAGTAATCCAGTGATTTGTTTTACTGCAGAGACATCAAGCATGGACTCCTTGCAGCATCTCCTGCTTCCTGAAGGCTTTAGAAGAGCCAGGTGTCCAATGCTGCTCTCAGCTGTGCCTTCCTAATGGCCCGAGAGACCTGGCCATTGTGATAGACATCCGGGAATCTTGCCCTCCTGGAAGGACCAGGAGAGGGGCAGTGTCTTCCCCGGAACACAAGAGGGCAGCCTCCCTGGATTGCGTGGGGGCCACGGAGCTTGGAACTTCAACTCTGTGAGGTCGACGTGGCCACCACTAGGAGGCGCCGGGACAGCTCTGGAGTCTAGGCATGCAGCACTTCCGCCACACCCGGAAGTGCTGCCGGATGTTAATTGGGGAGCACCTGGAGCACTTACGGGTGCTGTATAAAAGAGGCCGCCTCACTCCACTCGAGGAGCAGGAGTTGGGTGGCAGTGGACAGAACTTACAGGAGAGGAGTGGAGGCAGCAGAAGAAAAGAAGGACTAAGTATTGTGGTGGTTTGTGGACTGTGTCTGTGCTGTGTTGCAAAGGAGAAATAAATGTGTGTGGTTTTGGACATCGTGAGCCTCAGTGTCTGTCTGTGTCCAGGCGAATCTTTCACACCATAGACCGTATTCCTGATCTCATTCCAAGTGGACAACCTGACCCTACCTTCTCTACCAGTCAACATTGTGCTACCACAATCTATTTATTCATATTGAATTATATACTTTACATAAACATTTTAAAATTGGATGTTTTTCCTTAAATTACTTGATGACATACAGTACCTACATACTGTATATAAATTATTTTTGAGGGTTGCAAACACATTTTTAGTTAAAACGCTAGCACTCTATTTAAATGTTACAGTTAAAGAAAGAGAGGCGTTGATGAACTTTGATATAGACTCAAGCGAATGCTTGTGGATATTCAAAGATTGTGTGAATTTTTCTTAGAAATACAGAAGAACAGAAGTTAAGAGGGATATTTCTTATATTTGCAAGGGATGGGTTTCACACAACCAGCTCATACATTTAACTGATTACATTTATTTTAGCTACTGTATATATTATATAATGATTACAGTAATGTATTCCATCAATGTAAAAGTACAAACTAAGCCATTTTCTAGTCTTTATAAATAAATAGTTGCTAAATATCACTAAAAGATTTGTAGCAGTATCCTAATTCAAAACAGGCAAAATGATATTGAATGCAAAATATATACCTTTAAAAAGAAAATTGCCTTTACGGTGCCTAGGCTCAACATTTTTCCCACGGCGTTAAATACCAGATGGTGTATGACAGCGTTTCTCAACCTTTAAGTATTTGCGACCCGAGTTTTCATAACAGTTTTAATCGCGCCCCCCCCCTAACGTTTTTTTGAAAGGAGCCCACTAATATCAATGTGTTCTTTTTTAATTAATGATATATCATAGATGCATATTTTATTATACCTACTTAACTTATCGACATTTATCTAACTCTATATTTATTTTTCTAATATCAGAATGTAGTTTAAGTTAATTTGTTTTGGTTTCAATAGATGTAATTTTCATATTTTTGATTCTTGTTTTCTTTTTTTCACATCTTCGCCCCCCCCCCCTTTTTTGTTACTTTGTGCCCCCCTAGGAGGGCCCGCCCCACAGTTTGAGAACCACTGGTGCATGTGGTGGCAGAAGTGATGCTTTATATACAGTCTATCCCTCGTGGTTTACAGGAGAGATACAACTTTCTTTGCAAACAGTGTCTCACTATACTGTGTATTTCATCCGGAAACAAATTGAAGATTTGCAAAAAGCACCTATTATCATAATAATACCAGAAACCCATTCTGAATTTGCCAAAAAATGTTAATTTTGAGGGCTTTTGATTGTAGAAAGTCTAATTGTCAATTCTGTTGAAATGATTCCAAGACTTGAGGTGACATGTGCTTGTACATAACACCATTAACATCTATGAGCCACATCATGAGTACTTTTGCTTTAAAATGTATGATTACAGATTCATGCCTTACTGAACTTCACTGTTTGCACTCTTAGTATTTTATGTCTTCGGGTCCAAGAAGTATGCCATTTCTCACTTTGCATTTGGTTCTAGGGTCTCAGTTTTGGTCACAACACATCTTCTAGTTAAAGACTTGTGGTTTAGCTCTTTGGTTTTTGGCAGCACCGTCTCAGAGTTTTAGACCTTGACTCTTATTACAGGTTCTCAAATGCACACTCTGGTTTCTGGTTTGGTTAAAAATGTCCTCCTAGTTACTCACATTCGCTGTTTGCAAGCAGGTAGTTCAGAGGAGTTGATTAGAATTGAAAAAGCCAGGCAGACTCTGTCTGTGCTAAAGTTCAGAAGATCCTCTTTGGATACTCCTGACTGGCACAACAAATATGCAATGTTTAGACAAATTGAAATTTACAGTTTTGGCAGATTAGGTATTGACAAGAAAAGTGTAGCCGTATTCCAAAATGAGGACAAAATCGCTTGTGTCATGAATCTGTACTTTGACGCCATTAGATTCCGTTTCATTTTTGAAATTATGTGATGAATTTTTCTGAAGGTTTAAAATATTTTTGACATTATTCTGTCAACACCACTTTGTTGGATGCATTGTTTAGTATCGATATACCCGTTGCTGGTCATGTGACATGGAAGTCACTTGGAATGGGCTATCATCAGGCCCTCCTGATAAGATGGCGGTACGCTGTTGTCAACATCCTAGTGCTGTTGTATTTCTGAAAATAAACAAATCACTGCAAAATTTTTATAGTTAATGAAAGGCATTTCTAGGAAATTCTAGGACATTTTCTAGCTTAAAATGATTTCATTTTGACTACATTTCTGACTAGCATCTTGGATTTAGTCTTTTAGACACTTCATTTTTGCAGGTGTTTCCTCCGGGCGCTCCGGTTTCCTCCCACAGTCCAAAGACCTGCAGGTTAGGTGGATTGGCGATTCTAAATTGGCCGTAGTGTGTGCTTGGTGTGTGGGTGTGTTTGTGTGTGTCCTGCGGTGGGTTGGCACCCTTCCCAGGATTGGTTCCTGCCTTGTGCCCTGTGTTGGCTGGGATTGGCTCCAGCAGACCCCCGTGACCCTGTTCGGATTCAGCGGGTTGGATAATGGATGGATGGATTTTTGCAGGTCAGTGATCCCTGGTCTGTCCTCCAGCTAAGAGCTTGTCTGCTCCATTTAATATCAACATATATCCTAGTAACCCATTAAAATCTCCATTTTTGTTCTTTGTGCTTCTGGCGTTTTGTAACGCCTGGTTTGGACTAACACCAGTAACAAGCAAGTACATGTTTGCATTATCACTGCTAGTGATGGTCCTTATGAATAAGTAATGCCTCATTTGTTTGGCACATTTTATAAACCGGTTTAAACATCAGCGACATGTTTATGTTGAACTTTCATCCACTGGGGTACAGTATGTTTCTGATTTGCTTTTTTCATTGGCAAGGTCAAAGACTGTCCAACTGAAGGCTGAACGGTCCTTTCATCTGCGTGTGCTGTGTCTCTATATGTGTGACGTAAAAGTTTTCATTTACAAATCCAAGGAGCTATGGACTGGTGTTTAAAGGTCAGTTGTACATCTGATTGTGTAGATAATCCTCTTTTACTTGTGGAAGACTTTAAGACAAATCAATACAAATCAGAAAAGCTGCCTTTGGGTTGGCCTTTTTTTTAAGCATGGGTAGTAATTCTTGAAAATCTTAATTTATCTTTGGAAACTGCCCTTTACAATTCTCAAATTTTGCTGTGATATTTGAGGATGGGGCCCAGCAATGGACTGGCGCTGTTTCTTGCCTCATGTCCTGCTCTGCCCATTAAGACCCCAAAACAATGCGTCCTTGAATTGGATTACCTGAGAATAGCATGCTGTTTGAGGATGGACAAATGCTCTCCAGTGACGCTCTTTCTTTTTCTGTCAACTCCTTTGCAATTGATGACAAAATGAAACAGAACAGAAAATGTTGGAAAATGTCTAAAAGGCAGCTTATTAGGTCCCAGTGAGGCAATGAATGACATTTTATTAATATTGTATAATTTGAAGACACATGTTTGTTCTCTGTAATGTTTTTATACGGCCTGCAGCTCTGTCTCTCCCTGACCATAGTGCTAGAGGGCTTAGAAGGCCTGTAACTCGGTCAAACAGAAGGGTTTAGCAATTATTATTTTTTTTAACGAAGAATCCATGTACTTCAGACGTTCAGTGTGATTTTATAACTATGTAAATTAAATATCCATCAATCCATCTTCCAGTTGTGACTGCTGGCTCAACTGACAAACGGCTTCACCTTCAAAACAATACCTCAGCTATAAAAATGACGCAGGCTTAAACACTCAAGGAAGATCTCACATAGTATACTTGGTCCCCCGAACTTGAGAAGCACATCAAAAAGCTTACCATTTAAAAATGCATAGGGAACCATAAGTCACCTACCATAAAAATTAAAAAATAAAGTTTAACAAAGAAATTTTTTTTTTTAATTCAGACGTGAGCCTCAGTAGGCTTTGCGCCCTTGGAACCAAGTTATCCGAACTATTCTATAACATTTCAGTAATTATTTACAACTCTGATGCTGATCGTAAAATAGGTCATTACGATAGCAATTGATGAGAAGAATTCATAATTAATTGGAGAATTATGGTATTTGAGTGTTCCTTTAGAGTGCCTTTTTCTCTTGCATGATTTGGCTCAAAAACAAATCCGTCCATCGTCATCTCATAACAGGCTTAAGTTTTGAGTTTGGTATTTTTTTGTCCAGCCGTTTTAGCTCTAGTCCAGCGTTTGCCAACCTCGGTCCTGGGGGCCCACTGTGGCTGCAGGTTTTTGTTCCAACCAGATTCCTAATCAGTGACAACACCTGATAGCACTGATCTCATTTAATTAGCTGGTATTATTTTTCTTTTATTCTACACTCAGAAAAGCACAGCAGCATGATTTTTACATTTATAAGACATTTAGAAATATTTCTGCTCTTGCTATAGATTTAAATGCTTAACTCTCTTTTGTTGATTTCATTATATTTTGCACTTTCTCTGTGCAGTTTTTCCCCTTTACTGTATCTTATTAATGACAATTAAAAATGAGATTAATTAAACAATTAGAACACCTAGAAAAGTAGAATGAAAATCAAAAAGACATTATTCCCATATAACTACTTGGTACATTTTTATATCCATCCATCCATTATATCCTAACTACAGGGTCACGGGGGTCTGCTGGAGCCAATCCCAGCCAGCACAGGGCACAAGGCAGGAAACAAATCCTGGGCAGGGTGCCAGCCCACTGCAGGGCACACACACACACCCACATACCAAGCACAATTTAGGATAGCCAATGCGCCTAACCTGCATGTCTTTGGACTGTGGGAGAAAACCCACTTAGACACGGGGAGAACATGCAAACTCCACGCAGGGAGGACCCGGGAAGCAAACCCGGGTCTCCTAACTGCGAGGTAGCAGCGCTACCACTGCACCACTGTGCTGCCCCATTTTTATTTATATATATATATATTGTGGTCCCCGGCCGGGACGCCCAGGAGGACCGGAGGAGGGCTTGTGCCTCCTTCAGACCGTGAGGGGGCGTCCGTCCTGGTTATGTAGGAGGCCTCGGGTAAAGGGCTTGGAAGCCCAGCCCTGTAGGGACCCGTGGCCACCGCCAGGCGGCGCCCCAATGCCTGAATGTCCCTGGAGCCCAGCACTTCTGCCACACCAGGAAGTGCTGGGGGGAAGACGACAGGGGACACCCGGACGGCTTCTGGGTGCGCAGCCGGCACTTCCGCCACACTGGGGTGTGGCTATGACTGATTGCCGGGAAGCAGCTGGAGCCCATCCGGGTTCCCATATAAGGGGCCATGGTCAGCAGTCAGCAGTGGATGTCGGGTGGAAGAGGACAGAACTGGAGAGAGGACGGGAGGCGGCCAGGAGAAAGGCATAGGACTTGTGTGGCCTGGACAGTTGGGGGAAAGGTGCAAGAGGCACTGGGTGTGCACGTGAGCACAATTTGTAAATATTCTTTGTAAATAAACGGTGTGTGGTGGAACCATGTTGTCCGTCTGCCTGTGTCCGGGTCCCAGTTCACAATATATATATATATATATTGTTCCACACGTGCGCATGGGAGGTAGCTAAAGGGCTCGGGTAAGGACAGTTCTGAGACATACCAGGATGTGGCAGAGTGCACTGACTCTTTTTCTTCCTTGCCTGCAGGCCATTCCCGGGATATTCTGCCTGGCTCTCCTGACGTCACTTCTGGGACCGAGCCTATTGAAGGAGACCTTGCCGCTCCGGCCCCTGTGATGTCACGTCCGGGCTCGAACCAATGGCTGAAAACCTCAATGAGCCCGACCCCTATGATCTCACTTCCTGTCTTCCCCTTTAAAAACCTTCTCCTTTTCCCTATGCCCTCAGTTCTGTATTGGACTCAGTTTTGTGCACAGCAGTGCTATCATTTGAAAAGAACGCTTTGCAGCCAGGAAAACAAATAATACGGGTGGCTGCCCCAAACCTTGCTTTGTCTCATCGTGGCTTTTGTGACAATATATATATATATATATATATACTGTATATATACATCCATCTATTTTCCAACCCTCTGAATCCGAACACAGGGTCACAGGGGTCTGCTGGAGCCAATCCTAGCCAACACATGGCACAAGGCAGGAACCAATCCTGTGCAGGGTGCCAACCCACCGCAGGACACACACAAACACACCCACACACCAAGCACACACTAGGGCCAATTTAGAATCGCCAATCCACCTAACCTGCATGTATTTGGACTGTGGGAGGAAACCGGAGCGCCCGGAGGAAACCCACGCAGACACGGGGAGAACATGCAGACTCCACGCAGGGAGGACCCGGGAAGTGAACCCGGGTCTCCTAACTGTGAGGCAGCAGCACTACCACTGCACCACTGTGCTGCCCCATTTTTATATATATATATATATTATACCAAATATACCAAACTTCGTTTTCTAATTTTTATATTGTTCCCAAAACACAGAACTTCAGAAATAACACATCACTTAATTAGCCCAGGAGTTCAATTAAAAACAGAAGCTGGTTGGCCCACAGGGGGCCACAGGACCGAGGTTGGGAAACACTGGCTTAGACCGTCCTGAAGAAACTGTGACACACAGACAGACACCCATCATTGAGATATCAGTGTTTTCGGTATCAGGGGACCCTAAAATCTGGAGATCAAAATCGATGCTTTCGCTCCTCCCCGATAGACGATAGATTATGGTTGGTGAGGACGCAAAGCAAAAAGGTAAATACAGAAGGCACCTCAAAAGTGGTAACTCCTAAAGAATAACATTCAAATCAGTAATCCCAAACCAAATCTTTAACAAGAGCAGGAGTCCGAAAACAAGAACATTAAAAACAAAATACAAGAAAGACCAAAAATGAGAGTTGAACAAGTTCAAGACACATTAGTACAGCTAATCATGGGGATGAGATAGGAAGTCAATGAAAAATGTAATGTGTCACAAGTACAAGATAAAGCACTATTGTTAGAGAAATGATCGTTAAGCAAAGACAGACAGAAGGAAGTTCAACTCATACGCCAAAATCTTTATTGCACTGCATTGTAATAAAGAGACTTCACCATAGTGCAAGTACTTAAACTAGGAAGTGCATTGGTTATATATTACATTTCTTATCATTTTTGTAAAATATTCTACTTTTTCTAGCTCTTGCCACCATTCCCTAATGTCCATCAACTGGCCATCATTACTTCATACCCTGTGCAGGTGTCTAAAACTATTTACTGATCACTTCTCACCATTAGGGTTGAGATAAGGAGGACCCACACATAAGATAAAGTTTTCTTAATCTTATATTACCCACTGTCCCTGACTTATCATCACCTCAGGGTAGTGTTGGACCCGGCAGGCAAACAAGCCTTTAATAATTAACTCTTATGTAACCTAAAGCTAGCTAATACAACACATACTGCTTTAACTTAATTGAAAATGCATTGATCCATAAGTTTAAATTCTCTATACAATCAGCTCATCCAATACTAATACATTATAATCATCAATACCACAAAGTCAACCGATATCACAAAATATAACAAATCAAAAGTCGCGTTAATAAAAGGAGTCTTACTCAAGATAAATATGAATAATATGATGGATGATAAAGTGGGCAGGATATTGTTAGAAAATGAAGATTGTGTGAAAAAGACAGCGGATTCTAAAAAACCAAATACAACATAAACAGAGCCTGAGTTTCTCCTTAACTGTTTTGTTCAACTTGGCCTCCCCCTGTGAGGACTGTTCTCATTTATTCTATTGCTCTGCTTGTGTTTCACAAAGTCCAACAAGTTAAAAAAAATTACAAGCTTGTGTCATTTTTTTCCTATGTCAGCTGTAAAAGTAAAGGGTTTAGAAGGTCCAGGATGTCTGCTTGTGTGATTCATGGGTCGCCTGCAATTAACTCTAATTATAAAATAAACATAAATGTGTGGAACATTACCTTTTTGTATCTGCAATTTTTTTCAAAGACAGATGCTTCGTTAGATATCTGGATGGGTTATCTTTTGGCCTTATGCTAATAAACATTTTGGGGTCAGTAGACTGTTTCTTAGGAAGTAAACCTGAACTGCTTCTGCTATTTATGGTGACTCACTTTTTAGTTAGGATAATTTACAGGTTTTAACGAAAGCTTAAAAAAAATCCTTTTTACCTTCAAGCTTTTTCACACTGATATTTTTTGCATTATTATAATGTCAGTCTTGTAATATTAGTTACCTGATACAATAGTAAATTGTTTTAAATGCAATAGATATTAAATTCATCAGAATGGAAATTACCACTGGTGTTTTGTGTTATCCTTTGTCTATTGACATCTAAATTTCAGAATTTCCCAGTCCTTGCCTTAGGTTTAGATTGATCTGTTATCAATAAGAAGCCACACATTTTAGTCAGGATGTTTAGCTCCTTTTTTCCATTGTTTTGTATCTAAGCTCTAAAATGTTCATAACTGAACTCAATAGTCATATAACTAGCTACACTTCATAACTGTTACTTCCTGCAGTGGGAATGTTATTAGGCCAATATCAAACCACTAGATCATATATCAAAGTAATATGACCCCTTACTAACTTTGAGTTTTTTGAAATAAACAAGCAATCAATTAAATATATAAAAACAACTGTTAACATCCATATGCCCAATAGTATGCTACATACCAAAGCAACTAAGTCAAAGTCAAAATCAAAGTCAAAGTGAACTTTATTGTCATCTCAACCATATACAAGTATACAAATAGACGAAATTGCGAAGCTCAGGGTCCACAGTGTAACAACATGACATGCAAATAATAAATTAAAAATACAATTAAAATTTAAATTTAAAATTAAAACACAAACAAGACATTGTGCAAAGAGAAGACAAAGAAGTAGCAGCAATATTGACGTGTAGTTAGCAATATGAACATTGATGCAATGTATGGTTTTGCAAACTAGATACATAAATAATAAATAATAGATATAGATAATACAGAAATTATCAGTGTATGATAATAGTTGTTTAAGACGTGTTAACAATGACAGGTCAGAATGTTTCACAGCAGAAGGATATCAAGCGTGTCAAAATCCTTAAAGGTCAGTAGGAGGTTTTCAGTTCTTCTCTACATGCACACTCGTCTTTGTAGGAAAGTGGCTTGCATGTATAAAAGTTCTGTTTTTAGAGGTGGTTGAGGCTGTGTGGAAGATCCCAGGGGGCAGCATGGTGTTAAGGAGTCTGACAGCTTGGGGGTAAAAACTCTCCTGCAGCCTGGCAGGTCTGGCTTTGATGCTGCAGTATCTTCTCTTGGATGGCAGAAGTGTGAAAAGTCCATGTGAGTGGCGTAAGGGGTCCTGCACAATGCTGCAGGCCTTGCGGACACTACGTTTGTAAAATATGTCCTGCAGTGAAGGGAGAGGCACCCCAATAATGTTCTCTGCTGTCTTCACTATCCTTTGCAGGCGCTTGCGGTTGGATATGTTGCATTTGCCATACCAGACAGTGATTCAGCTGGTCAGAACGCTCTCAATGGTGCCTCTGTAGAACATGGTGAGGATGGAAGGGGGAAGACTTGCTCGCTTGAGCCACCTCAGGAAGTGTAGTCTCTGCTGGGCTTTCTTGATTAGTGATGAGGTGTTGTGTCCACGTAAGTTCCTCAATTATGTGCACACCAAAGAACTTGGTACTCCTAACAGTCTCCACATCTAAACCGTTGATTCTGAGTGGGATGTGGACAGGATATGATTTTCTGAAGTCCACGATTGTCTCTTTTGTCTTGTCAACATTGAGAGATAGATTGTTGTCTTCACACCATGCAGACAGCCATTCCATCTGATCTCTGTATGCTGTTTCATCATCCCTGCTCATCAGTCCCAGCACCGTCGTATCATCCGCAAACTTGATGATGTGGTTGGTGTTGTGTGTGGCTGTGCAGTCGTGAGTCAGCAGGGTGAACAGCAGTGGACTAAGCATGCAGCCCTGTGGTGCTCCAGTGCTCAGTGTGATGATGCTGGAAGTGTTGCAGCACATCCGAACTGACTGAGGCCTGGCCTCTCTGTCAAGAAGTCCAGGATCTAATTGCAGAGGGTGATGTTCAGGCCCAACCTGCTCAGTTTTACAACCAGCTTTTGAAAGATGATTGCGATGAAGACGGAGCTAAAGTCTATGAATAGCATCCTGACATATGTGTCTTTTTTATCCAGATGTGTCAGGGAGAGGTGAAGGGCAGAGCATATGGCATCCTCAGTTGACCTGTTTGAGCGGTATGCAAACTGAAGAGGGTCAAGGGAGGCAAGGAGATTAGTCTTTATGAGTGACATGACTAACCTTTCGAAGTACATCATTATGATTGGCGTGAGTGCAACTTGTCGGTAGTCATTCAAGCATGTCACTGATGACTTCTTTGGTACTGGTATGATGGTGGTCGACTTGAAGCATGCTGGGACCGACGACTGGCTCAGAGATGTGTTGAAGATGTCTGTGAGGACACCAGCCAGTTGACTGGCACATTCTTTGAGCACACGACCAGGTATGTTGTCAGGTCCTGCAGCCTTGCGTGGACTGACTCTGGATAGAGTCCTCTTCACGTCAGTTATGGAGAGACAGAGTACCTGGTCAGTGGAGGGAGGTGTTGCTTTTCTTGCAGGCTCTTTGTTCTGCGCCTCAAACCGTGCAAAGAAGTTGTTCAGCTCATCTGGAGGGGAAGCATCACCATTGCTGCTGTGTGGGTTGGGTTTGCAGTTTGTAATTGTTTGAATGCCCTGGTTAGCATTTGCGCTAGGCGGGAGGTATACGGCAACCACCAGCATGCAACTGTATTCCCTCAGCAGGTAGAAAGGCCGACACCTTACCGATAAAACCCCTATCAGCGGGGAGCAGTGTCATGCAACTGAGGTAGCGTTCGTACACCTCTCTCTTTTCACATAAACACACAGTACCCCACCACCCCCCAAAAACCCCCGAACGTCACTGTCCGCTCGGAAGATGGTCGGTCCGTCTAGCTGGATGGCTGAGTCTGCAATGTTTTCCTGGAGCCATGTCTCAGTGAAAATAAAGATGCAACTACCAGCAAGTGTCAAATAAATAGGCCCAAACACAACTTGATTTGAACAACAAACAACACATCAAGACTTAAACAGTTCACTTAGGTGTCCACTTATTCAGTCCAGCAGTCAGTCACCATTTCGTAAGCTGGTAGTCTGTTTTTGTCCAGGATCGTTCAGAGACTAACTAGAAATACTGCACAGACATTCAGCTTTGCATGTGTCTGTTCTGTTAAAGCTTTGAGATTTTATAGTATTTTTATGTAACTAATATTCTAACTGGTTTGTTATTTCTACGCAGGAGAGGAAAGCTCCGAGACTCACACTGAGACTCCCGGCAGCCAGGCCAGTGAAGCTCCCTCCCAGTGTCAGTCCTGTACCAGCACAGCCCTCAAGGTGCTTGGCAGTGTTTTGGTGGTGCTCTCAGTGTCTTCATCATGGGTAGGCACCACCCAGGTAGTCAAGCTGACCTTCCAGTCTTTCTCCTGCCCCTTCTTCATCGCCTGGTTCAGCACCAACTGGAATATTCTGTTCTTTCCAGTTTACTATTCGGGTCACTTTCTCACGGCTGAGCAGAAGCAGACACCAATCCAGAAGTTTAGGTGCGTATGTGCTTGGTCATTTCCATTTGCTCAGAGCCAGCAGTAGAAGAGTTTCAGAAGTTGAGATAAAGACATACAGTAGCAGAAGGATTAGCTCTCCAAGGCAGGTCTTCACAACTGCAGAGAAACACTGTTGACTTGTCATTCTAATTCGACTCAAAGAACTTTCTTTACAGGGGTTCAGAGAATTTTGATAGAACCATGAGACAACATTGTTTTCCGATACATCATTGGTCTGTCTTGAATCTCTATTTATCCATTCAGATAATTAAGATTTAACCAGTCTGAAGAGACACAGAGGCTAGAGTGGATAGATATTTACCACCTGGCAAATACAGGTACAGTACATCCGGAAAGTATTCACAGCGCATCACATTTTCCACATTTTGTTATGTTACAGCCTTATTCCAAAATGGATTAAATTCATTTTTTTCCTCAGAATTCTACACACAACACCCCATAATGACAATGTGAAAAAAGTTTACTTGAGGTTTTTGCAAATTTATTAAAAATAAAAAAACTGAGAAGTCACATGTACATAAGTATTCACAGCCTTTGCTCAATACTTTGTTGATGCACCTTTGGCAGCAATTACAGCCTCAAGTCTTTTTGAATATGATGCCACAAGCTTGGCACACCTATCCTTGGCCAGTTTAGCCCATTCCTCTTTGCAGCACCTCTCAAGCTCCATCAGGCTGGATGGGAAGCGTCGGTGCACAGCCATTTTAAGATCTCTCCAGAGATGTTCAATCGGATTCAAGTCTGGGCTCTGGCTCGGCCACTCAAGGACATTCACAGAGTTGTCCTGAAGCCACTCCTTTGATATCTTGGCTGTGTGGTTAGGGTCGTTGTCCTGCTGAAAGATGAACCATCGCCCCAGTCTGAGGTCAAGAGCGCTCTGGAGCAGGTTTTCATCCAGGATGTCTCTGTACATTGCTGCAGTCATCTTTCCCTTTATCCTGACTAGTCTCCCAGTTCCTGCCGCTGAAAAACATCCCCACAGCATGATGCTGCCGCCACCATGCTTCACTGTAGGGATGGTATTGGCCTGGTGATGAGCGGTGCCTGGTTTCCTCCAAACATGACGCCTGGCATTCACTCCAAAGAGTTCAATCTTTGTCTCATCAGACCAGAGAATTTTGTTTCTCATGGTCTGAGAGTCCTTCAGGTGCCTTTTGGCAAACTCCAGGCGGGCTGCCATGTGCCTTTTACTAAGGAGTGGCTTCCGTCTGGCCACTCTACCATACAGGCCTGATTGGTTGATTGTTGCAGAGATGATTGTCCTTCTGGAAGGTTCTCCTCTCTCCACAGAGGACCTCTGGAGCTCTGACAGAGTGACCATTGGGTTCTTGGTCACCTCCCTGACTAAGGCCCTTCTTCCCTGATTGCTCAGTTTAGATGGCCGGCCAGCTCTAGGAAGAGTCCTGGTGGTTTCAAACTTCTTCCACTTACGAATGATGGAGGCCACTGTGCTCATTGGGACCTTCAAAGCAGCAGAAATTTTTCTGTAACCTTCCCCAGATTTGTGCCTCGAGATAATCCTGTCTCGGAGGTCTACAGACAATTCCTTTGACTTCATGCTTGGTTTGTGCTCTGACATGAACTGTCAACTGTGCGACCTTATACAGATAGGTGTGTACCTTTCCAAATCATGTCCAATTAACTGAATTTACCACAGGTGGACTCCAATTAAGCTGCAGAAACAACTGAAGGATGATCAGGGGAAACAGGATGCACCTGAGCTCAATTTTGAGCTTCATGGCAAAGGCTGTGAATACTTATGTATATGTGCTTTCTCAGTTTTTTTATTTTTAATAAATTTGCAAAAACCTCAAGTAAACTTTTTTCACGTTGTCATTATGGGGTGTTGTGTGTAGAATTCTGAGGAAAAAAATGAATTTAATCCATTTTGGAATAAGGCTGTAACATAAAATGTGGAAAAAGTGATGCGCTGTGAATACTTTCTGGATGCACTGTATGTTTACACAAAAATCTGTATTTCAATCAAATGTAACCTTTTCAGAAAGATGTGTTTTACACACACTGTAACCTTCTCCCTGTGAATTCTGAAAGAGGCTGATGGCTTCACATGGGACCTGATGTCTCTGGAATTTTAAAAGTAAAGCTTGAGTTGGCACGTACATCACATACTACAGAAGTATCTATGATGATGATACACCTTCCACCAGTTGTTATACTTTTACACATACAAGAAACAATTTAATGGGAACTCAATAAGAAATGAAAGTTAAAGTTAAAAATCAAAAGACTGTATGTAAGTGGAACCATATATTATGGTTAAATTGCTTAGTGACCACCATGTAATCCAGGCCATACTCATACTTGATTGTTTAACCGCAATCGGAGCAGCACGTCACCCACTGTGTTAAATTACAACCTGACTGATCCATTGAGGTACCTCATATCTTACATCATTTCATCTGATAAGAGCTTTTAGTGTAAACACAACTACTTACAGTTTTTAACTTGTTTGCTAAATCAACCAAGTTGATTACGTAACAAAGTAACTGATATCAATTAATTTATTTTTTTTAGAGGAATAGTGGTACAATGCTGTAGTCATTGATTTGTCCTGACTGTGTAGGCTCCACAGCTTCTGGTGTCCACTTAAGATTATTTCCAGTAAAGACATCATTATGATTATGTTACTCTCTGTTTGCAGTGTTGTAGACTACTATATCATCATATGTATAAAGACCTTCATAATGCTATATAGTAGATTATCACTTTTCCATATCATAAAAAAACCCTTACAGCAGATCACCATACTGTCAAATATACAGATAAACAATATATAATGACATACAGCAGATTAGTGCATCATAACATATGCAGATTTAGGCAGGGATTGGAGTCCAGTGGTCTTGGATTACAACATTTCTACACATACAGTACATATGAGCACATAAAACTCCGAAATATTTCTTTTCAAATGAATTTCAATTAGTTGTCAAGTACCGACTTCCATTTGAATGAAACCAACTGGTTATGATATGAGTGAAGTAGCTAGCGCCAGTCACTAGCAGTGAGAAATAGAACTGCATACTACAGACTTTGTCACCATTTTCAGTCATTTTGTGCAGTCGTGTGATGTATCACCAAATGTAACCATCATCCATGTAATAAGCTCACTCACAGGTAAGCTGCTTTAGTGGAAGCTGGCCGTTAGCTGAGAAAAGGTAGAAGCCGCTGCTCGTAATTCCCAGTGTCCTGAGTGGGTGTCCCAACCATGTCGTCTCAGCAGTAGAGCTGGTTTTGGGTGTGGAGGTGGGGGTGACACGCTTAGTGATTCTTTACAAAGACAGTATGTCTATGTTAAGGAGTCATTTAGTAGATAATGGTGGTTTTTCATGCCATTGTTGTGCATTTTCCAACTCTATAAATTATATTATTATCAAAAACTGCACTTTTTTTTTAAATATAAGGTCAACATACTGCATATACCTATGGTTCATTTTCATTTAAATATTTGTGCTTTGTCATTTAAAGTACAGTAATATTATTTCATTGTCATGTTATTCAGAGGTCTGAAACTTTTTTTGAAAAATAAGTAGTAAAGCATGTAATAAACAAACAACAGATTATAAAGGGTTGGGGCACCAGATGGTGATGCCCGTATAATTGAAGTTAATGCAAAAAGATTTGACAGAAGTGTTAGTGACATCCTTTCAGACATGAGTCCATTGCAAAACTGAAGAAAATGGTGGTGGAAGAGGCTATAAGGCCAGGTTGGTGGAAGGGGAAGGGGAAGGTTCTGATAACCAGAAACCAGACGTGACATCAGGCATCTTTATGTCATTGATCTTCTGGTTTGCAGGCAAAAGGGAAGAAAAGGCATTAGGTGACGGCACCAACCCTCGAATCGGGGTGGAATTACCACTCGACAAGCCCTAAAGTTGTCTCCCAACCATACATGTGTGACAAGCTTTATGCATTTTTGTCAATATTTCTGTTAACATACATTCTCAATTCTTCATTTTTGTTCACTTATAGTTTTCCATTATTTTGATGATGTAATTTAGTTGCTTTTTTGTATTTGTTTTATACTGGCAGTGCCATTTTGTGTGATTGCTTTCATGGGTGCCACCATATAGGAGCTTTAGGTTGCCAGGACGCTGGGTGCTGCTTGGCACGTTAAAGATGACTTCACTTCACCACAGTCACTTTATCAAAGATAGCTGTGCATATTAAACAGTGTTATAGTTATGCATAGTTGTTGCTTTCTTTTACAATTTTCTTTGCTCATTTTTACCTTTTTTTGGTCCATTACAGAAAATTTGATGCTGTAACGATTTTTTACTTTAGGTTTCTTTTGACAAAGTTATTATGTATTAAGTCTTATTTTTGTAGTTTCTACAAAGCTGTTTTGTTTTGTCCATTTTGTGGACTTTTGCTTACCGTGGCCATCTGGTCACTATGTTAAGAAGCACACAAAGCATGATGTTATCTTCGTGACAGTACAGAGATCACTATTATTGTAAAGCACTTTGGCCACAGCATTCCTATGTTGTTTTAAATGTGCTATATAAATAAATTGACATTGACATATTGTGCACTTCTAGGATCTCCAAGATTGTGGATACTTAATTATAGGCTCTTTGCTTTCTCCTGGTTTAGCAATTACAGCAGGGAATTTTTGGCAATGACTTTTGATTACAAGTTTAGTTAGCATCATGATTTTGACCTTTAACCTGCCATATCAACTACGTTTCAGCTCCCAGTCCATTTTAGCACATTATTTCTAAATTCCTCTGTTACTTTATTTCAACAGAAGAAACACCATCTGAACTTTGTGAAAATAAAGGGAAGACTTGGTGAGATACTTTTGTTCTTGGAAAAAAAAATCAATTCAGTTTAGTTTTTAGTTACAGCATTTGCTTAGAATGAACAGTTTCGAGTTGAGTGTTACCCTGGGTTCAGTTTACTTATATAATTTACTTGAGAAAAAAATTTAGAAAAACAGTCTAAAACCAAATTACTTGTAGTTTCAAGCTTTGAGCAATATACTTGAAAGGTTTTTCCAACTTTTGGTAAAATACCAGTCAAATCTTCCACAAATCCGTCACTTTGTTATCCTCAAGAAGTCGTTTCAATCTGTAAAACCAATTCCATTAACAATAGTATGATTCATAACTTTGGATCATTCTGATGTGACATCTATTGCCACAGTTCATTCTATGATGAGGGAAGAATCACATTTTTTCGGTGTAGTAGCATCATGTTTCACTCTCTTTGTGTTCACAAATTCAGTATTCTGAGAAGGATAAATGAATAAACCTAAGGGCCTTTCTACAGACAGAAGCTAAGTCTGCCAAATTCAGTCCCACTGACAACTGAGATGCAATCTCACCCACTAGCAGCACTAAATCTGCTTGCTCACCAGCTTGTGTTTTGCTTTTCCTTGAAACCTGATAACCTGATAAGATCGCTGTCACCCACATCGTTTGAAAACTGCATACCTGTGCATTGGTGCTTATCCTTTTCTTGTTCCAGCCCCTGCCAAAACTCTGACTGGCTCATTTGAAAACAAGTGACTTCAGGGAATTACAGACAAAGCGATACAGCAAAGTCATCAAAGAGTCAGTTTGCTTACAATTTAACACATTCATTCTTTGATGATTGGTCTCCTCATTATGAGATTATCTGTTTTTACTAATTAGAATTAAAGTAGACTATCTAGACACTTATCTACCTAATTATAAAACAAAAAAGAAAATGTATTTTTGTTAATTCTGTATATTAACAACAACATTTATTTATATAGCACATTTTCATACAAAAAAATGTAGCTCAAAGTGCTTTCCAAAATGAAGAATAGAAAAATAGAAGACACAATAAAAAATAAACATAAGTCAACATTAATTAACATAGAATAAGTAAGGTCCGATGGCCAGGGTGGACAGAAAAAACAAAACAAAAAAAAAACTCCAGAGGCTGGAGAAAAAAAAAATAAAATCTGTAGGGATTCCAGACCAAGAGACCGCCCAGTCCCCTCTGGGCAACTTTAACTCCAAACTACCCCATCTACTGGTAGCTTGTTGAGTACTCTTTACAAAAATGGCAAACATCTTGTGTGTACTGCCACGGAGGAAAAAAGGCAGGAAACAATTAATGAATAAATGCCAAATAGGAGAGCCAGTAGTTCACCTGGGTGGCAGCATAGGTAAGCCCCCCTTTTTGTAAACCCCTCGCTTCCCAGTTACAAAAAACTGGCAGAAGGATCAGGAGTTGGAACAGAATCAAAACCAGGCGATTACTGAATCAGGCAGAAAAGCTAAAACGCTAGGAAAACTCACAGCAGGCAACTAAGCAAGGAAGTCTAAAATTGTAAGTCAATTAGAAAAACCAAATCAACTCAAATTAATCTCAAATGTAGAATGATCCACCTTGCTGGTTTATAAAGCGTTGTGTCGATGACATCATATGAAGGGACAGCAAACCATGTTCTGACTTCAAAATGGCATTGTGGTAACACAACGCATTTTAATAACAAAATATAGTTAATTACAGACGTTACCTAAAACCTAAACATATATCCAGAAATGATCTCTGATATAAAAAAAAAACTCAAAGGAACAAAGTAAATTCCCTGAAAAAAAAAGTATTAAACAAATAATACACTTTTTAAAGTTGTATACTTTGTAACATTATTGGATGAAAATATATTCAAAAGAAATTCAGTTCACCCATAAATAAAAAAGTAAAAGAAAGCTTGTGCTCTGAATCATATACTGCATGTAGAAGTTTCTGTCACACTGTAAAACAGTACAGAACTTTAGATGAAAACAGGCCGCTGTCTTACACACTAACTGATTACTTATTCCATGACTCTACATTTCATGTGCACAGAAAAACCTCCAAATGTTCATCCATCCATCCATCCATTATCCAACCCGCTATATCCTAACTACAGGGTCACGGGGGTCTGCTGGAGCCAATCCCAGCCAACACAGGGCGCAAGGCAGGAAATAAACCCTGAGCAGGGCTAACTCTCCAACTTCCAAATGTTTCTGCACAATATACCACTAACAAGTTTCCAACTGTGTCCCCATGCTCTGGTTGAACTCATTTTAAAATAACAGTCTTGATCCACTGCACTAATTCCTTTCACAATTTTAAACACTTCAGCCATGTCTCCTCTTAATCTCCGCTCATCTCCTTTAATCTTCCCTCAGAGCCCTGCAGTTGTTCTTCTCTGGAGTTGTTCTGTTACTGCCATGTCTTTTTTGTAGGCCAGAGACCAAAACTGCACACAGTACTCCAGGTGAGGCCTCACCATAGTGTTGTTGGGTGTCTGGAGCATAACCTCCTTTGACTTGTCCTCCACACATCATACTGTATGAACTAACATTCTGTTAGCTTTCTTCTAAGCACTGTCTGGAGGTTTACAGTGCTAAGTCCACTATGACTCCCAAGTCCACCTCATAAGCAGTATTTCAAGGTACTCAAATCAAACATTTTTTCTTCCTATGTATAACACCTTACATTAAGTTAAATTTCAAATTTCCGCATATTTGCAGAATGTCATTCACTATAATTCTTTTGTCAACATCTTTGGCCTTCCTTGTGATCTTCAGAAGCAAGTTTCCTCACCATGACACTCAAAGTATTCAAGCAATTGGACCAGACATCCATATGTCATTACACAACAAGTCTCTTTTCTTCAGCACACCATGTTTCAAGCCAATGTTTGTTCAGTTCCGCTGAGTAAATTTACTTTATTTTGCCACCATGTAAATGAAACTAAGTGGTTATTGTGGATTCAAAAAGAAAATGTGAAGAACTGGCTTCTCTCCTATCTAAGCTATGCCATTCAGCCCATCAGCACCTTCCTACACTACTAATGGTCTGAGCCAGATGCAGACAGATGTCATGGAAGCAAATTACACAAAATAAACTGATGTTATTAATAAAAATCATATTCTAATTGACATTCTGTCCCATGGAAATATGACACCCAAGCACAACTGAGTTATGTCTAGATGTCTGGTAAAATATTATTTACCTTTTGTTATATTACTCTTTCAATCTTGCATTTTCAACCATCTCATTTGTTTTCCCTGCTAAGATTGGAAGGTAACAAAACAAAACCTACTGGCTTCTCCTATATACTGGAAATGGAGAATCTCTGCAAGATTTGGCAGAGAGATGTTTGAAAGTGTGGATTTGCATAACATACTAGCACACTTTCAGTTTTATATATGTGAAATATATATGTGATCATGACTGCTGGTATGATGTGGCGGCACAGTGGTTCGCACAGCTGCTTCACAGTTCCTGGGCCTTTTTCTCTGCTTGTGTTAAGTTGGCACATTCTCCCCATGTTCCCACATTTCCAAGGACATGTATAGTTAGGTTTGAACAAAACGATTGCATAAAAATGTGAGGCAACTAAAGCATATTTTTAACACAATCCCTTTATTTCAGGGGCTCAAAAGTAATTGGACAAATTAAATAACTGGAAATAAAATGTTCATTTCTAATACTTGGTTGAAAACCCTTTGCTGGCAATGACAGCCTGAAGTTTTGAACTCATGGACATCACCAGATGCTGGGTTTCCTCCTTTTTAATGCTCTGCCAGGCCTTTACTGCAGCGGCTTTCAGTTGCTGTTTGTTTGTGGGCCTTTTTGTCTGAAGTTTAGTCTTCAACAAGTGAAATGCATGCTCAGTTGGGTTAAGATCAGGTGACTGACTTGGCCGTTCAAGAATTTTCCACTTCTTTGCTTTAATAAACTCCTGGGTTGCTTTGGCTGCATGTTTTGGGTCATTGTCCATCTGTATCATGAAACGCTGTCCAATCAATTTGACTGCATTTAGCTGGATTTGAGCAGACAGTATGTCTCTGAACACCTCAGAATTCATTCGGCTGCTTCTGTCCTGTGTCACATCATCAATAAACACTAGTGTCCCAGTGCCACTGGCAGCCATGCACGCCCAAGCCATCACACTGCCTCCACCGTGTTTTACAGATGATGTGCTATGCTTTGGGTAATGAGCTGTTCCACGCCTTCTCCATAATTTTTTCTTGCCATCATTCTGATAGTGGTTGATCTTGGTTTCATCTGTCCAAAGAATGTTTTTCCAGAACTGTGCTGACTTTTTTAGATGTTCTTTAGCAAAGTCCAATCTAGCCTTTCTATTCTTGAGGCTTGCAGTGCACCCTCTGTATTTACTTTCACGCAGTCTTGTCTTTATGGTAGACTTGGATATCGATATGTCTACCCCCTGGAGAGTGTTGTTCACTTGGTTGGCCGTTGTGAAGGGGTTTCTCTTCACCATGGAAATGATTCTGTGATCATCCACAACTGTTGTCTTCTGTGGACGTCCAGGTCTTTTTGCGTTGCTGAGTTCACCAGTGCTTGCTTTCTTTCTCAGGATGTACCAAACTGTAGATTTTGCCACTCGTAGCAATTTCTCGGATGGGTTTTTTGTTTTCGCAGCTTAAGGATGGCTTCTTTCACCTGCATGGAGAGCTCCTTTGACCGCATGTTGTCTGTTCACAGCAAAATCTTCCACATGCAAGCACCACACCTCAAATCAACCCCAGGCCTTTTATCTGCTTAATTGATAATGACATAATGACGGACTTGCCCACACCTGCCCATGAAATAGCCTTTGAGTCAATTGTCCAATTACTTTTGAGCACCTGAAATGAAGGGATTGTGTTCAAAAAATGCTTTAGTTGCCTCACATTTTTATGCAATCTTTTTGTTCAACCCGCTGAATTAAAGCTGAAAGTCTGCACTTCAACTGCATCTGAGTTGTTTTATTTAAAATTCATTGTGGTAATGTACAGAACCAAAATTAGAAAAAAGTTGTCTCTGTCCAAATATTTATGGACCTAACTGTACATGTCAAACTGCTAACTTACACTGACTCCCTCCCAAAGACATCAAACAAACATCCCCACCATCTTCCAAGTTGACACTGACCACAGGTACCAATGATTCACATCACAAACATATTTTCTAGCTTACATTTTGCCTTTTGTTCCTTTTTATTTTTCCTTATTAGCATGGGCCCACTCATTGTAAACACTCTGTGGACAGAAAATCATAGGCTACAACATAAATAATAAACCCGCAATAACAAGAACAGCAACAATAAAATAATAATAATAATCCTCTGATTAGAGTAGCATACAAGACAAAGACACTGTAAAATATATTTAAACATTTAACACGGCAACAGAACTGCAACTTGAAGTTTTGATTGAATTGCTAAAGGCTGATTTAATTTAATGTATAAACATCTATCACATGGTTATACATTAAAACTTATGTTAAAACTCAGCAAATATCATTTTATCAAACATTATTTTATCAAATATTATTTTATCAAACATTTCCAATGTTTGTCGCCATCTATGACTTGATTGATTACACTTTTCACGTTCACTCCTGGTACACTAAAAAGTTCTCCATAGTTGGTCACTTGCTAGAAAAACTCTCCAACATCATGTATCGATTGGGTTCTGATATTGCCTTTTTTGCATACATTGCTGAGGATATAGTAAACAGGAATCATGAAGAAATGTTTAAAGATGATACTGTATTTATACTTTAATTTCATTTAATTTTGTGATTATGTTAGGTTATTTAGTTTATTTCAGGGAATTAATGTAATCTACGGTATATCTTCATGATTTATGGTGCGGCATAATAAAATTATTCTACTGTTATCATCACCATAAACTACCTGTTAGGCTTGTGAGTTACGTAAAGAGCTAACCTGACCACATTTTGTTTTTTCTTTTCATTCATATGGAACAGATTTGATCTTTTTATTGAAAAGTGAAATAAAAAATATGTGGTTCAGTTTCAATGTGTTTTCTGAAATGTTGATTCTCAATTTCTGCGTGAGTCTTTCAGACACATATTGCCATAACCAAGAGTCCCCTCAATACCCTGAAATTATCAAAGCGCTACTTTGCAATCCATCCACATGTTGTTCCCAGCAGACCTGCAACAAGTTTCTACAGTCACTACCATTAAATTGAAAGATATAATCAATCCTGCTTACTGGGAATGTAACCGAAAAATAGAGTTTATAAGAGTACAGTACTAGTCTACCTTAGTAGTCCTATGTACCTTTGTACCCTCTCCACACTCTCTCATAGTCTTTTCTTAAGCTTTTTACACCATAATAAAATGTTTCTTGTTACAAGAGGCTGCAGTACATTCACTAGCTGTCCAAGTTAGGGTTCTATTTTCGGACAGTTAACCTAGTGCTAGGTGATATCCCATTCTCTTTTCATCACTCTTCTCCTTCCTCCTCTCTCTCTCTCTGTCTTTCTCAGTTTTTCTTCCACTGTGTTATGTTTCTCTGGGGATGCCCAGTTGCCTCCTGGGTCCTCAGACTTACTGTCATAGCTTTCCCTTGGCCTTTTATATGTACTTGAAATGGGACACCAAACTCACTGCTGAAGGGCAGGTCTTCCAGTGTACAGGGGAGAAAGCACGATTCTGGGTTGGTTATTAAGAAGAGTACCCATTCTAAATTCTTCCCCGTACCCAATGAGATTAGGCTCTATCTATAGTGCAGTGCAGACACTTTCCAGATTTCATTTGACATGGATGATTTTCCTGTGTAGAGGCTTAGGCATTAAATGAACTGGTTTATATGCCCCGGTGGCCCAGTTATGGAATAAGCAGGTTTGAACAACAAAAGGATAGATGTATTTTACCAATTCTGTTAAATAATATTTTACTCTTAGATTACTTCAACATTCAGTAAATCCATTAGTCTCTTTTAAATAAATATTTGCTGTTTCAGTGGTTCAATTTGAATATTAGGTTTATACAAGTCTTGGATTAATATCATTTGTAGGGAAAGAACCTCTCCTTTCCACTCCTAGTGTGTCTGTGGACATGCCATTGCACACTTGACAAGCTCTTACAGTTTCTGTGCTGTTTCATATTCAATAAGATTAAAGTATGTCTCTTGCCTGAATGCGGAGTCAGTGATACTTCATTTTCTCCGCTGTTCATAGCTTGTGTGACAGATAGGGGGCACTGTCGTCCCCTTGAACCCTCAGATCAGACGCCAGACACCAGATAAAAGTCCAAATGTTGACTTTATTATGATTAATAGGTGCACAAAGCACCCTCCACTCCACAATACTCATAAACACAATACTCCAATTTAAATTAATAATCCTCCACTCTCCCTGACACGTTGCCACCCTTCCTCCTGACTCAGCTCGTCGTCTGGGATCTCTCTCAGTCCTTTATAGTCCATGACCTGGAAGTGTTTTCTCTCTCTGTCCAAATGACCGGTAACACTTCCAGGTCAGATAAAAACTCCTCTTCTTCAACCCGGAAGCACATCATTCCCTCGACTAGGACGCACTTCCGGGTTGTAGGCAAAACACTCGTTGCTCCTCCCTGCAGTGTCTTCTAGCAGCCCCTGTGGTATCCAGCAGGGTTGTGGATGAAAACTCCATTGACCATAATTCCCTGCTGGCATTCGGGGCACCTCCATGCTGCAGGGAGGGCTCCATCTGGTGGCTTGGGGGTATTGGCCGGCCATAGTCCACACTTGCTTCATTTATCTACTCTTTTTTTGATGTTATACTGTATATCTGCCATGCATTTTTTAATATTTTATGTTAACATGACTTGTTTTTTAAAGCTCTTTGTAATAGTACTCACCATGAAGGGGTTATATTATCATACCAGTAAAAATGGCAACTATTATCCACTCTTTGGTCATGAGATATTGGTAGACATGTCATAAATTGTTTTCTAACCAATAGCGGACTGGATACTATATATCCCTTTCAGAATATCACCCTGTGTTAAGTCGAAAGGAGGACATGAACTGGATGAGAATAAAACTGTCACTGTTGATGGTGTAGAATCTCTAGAAGTTAGGATTTTGTACAATTCTTTAAAAGAAGAAATTTAAGGACACCCACTTGGACCGAAATTTTTATTTGACAGAATGGGCTGGAAGTTGTCAGTGCAGGGTCTTCAGTTAAAGTCAATCACTTTTTTTCCAAGGAGAGTATTTGTACCACAGAGAAAATCCTCAAATACTGTAGATATACAGGTTATTAAATATTCATACGTCCTAACAGTTAAGTTACTGTATTTATTACCCATCACACAGGACATACCACTGACGTTTTCAGATGCAGTTTGTTTTTATTACTGTATAATTGCATGCTTTAAAGTTAACTTTAAGAGTTCAGGTTAAAAATTATCATAAAGCTTCAAATCTTCTTCAGTGGGGTTCAGAAAGTCTGCACGTTGCAGCTAGCTGATAAACATTGAGCTCTTTAGTATGAACATTATTATTAATCAAGAAGCAAATAGACATGAGAGCTAAAGTATGGCACTGGCGCATCATGTCAACAGATGATAAGCCCATCCAGACAGCCTCGTTAGTACAAAAAATACATATGGCCACTGGAATACTAGAAGAAATCAAATGAAGTCATAGGCAAGGGTTTTGTCATGTGTTACCAGAAATGTTATCATTACTCAATGCTGTACCATCGCCATTCTTGGACATCTTCCTAAAGTTCTCCACTCATCAGATGTGCATGATACATTTTGTCTGCTGATCAAGAAGAGGTTTGTTTGTTTTATAATAAATTAGTGTGAACTCAACAACAGTTTCTTTGCACAACAAAGTATAAAACAGTATAAAAATAATTGCAATCAAAATTTGGGCCAAAAATGTCAAAATATGGCCAGAGAAGGCAAGTGAAAATGCGGTGCAGGAAAGTATTTTATATTGGTTATGCCTGTTGGGAAATCATTTAATAGAATGATAGTACAAATGAACTTACAACACAACTGAAAAGATAAATGGAAAGCAAAAACAACCATTGCCAACTTAAAAGTGTGTTTGATTGATACATAGCGTGTTTGGCTTGTAGACATGGCTTGATAGAGTTGATTGTGCTGTTATCTGCCGTTTATCCACTCTCAGATATATTTTTTGCAAATCAAAAATAATGTGAGTCTTATGTGTATTGTAATCACATTTTGGCCCCCCTGACACCCATCTTGCTCTGTAGTCTAGCTATTTATGTATTGTAATTTTCAAAGCCACCAATAGATGGGGTGTGGATATCAAAAGAGTCCTGTTTGCATTGTATTCCTAATCTAGTACTTAACTTCATAATATTATTGCAGTTCAGATTCTAATACTTTATTGCACATTTTCTAATAATACCTGTATAGTTTCAAATAAAGTAGTATCTTGAACTCTGTGCTTCGAAATTATACCTCTTAACATTTTAAAATACAGTACAGATTATATCGTGCAGCTGGAAAAGAATTTTACATGTCTGAGAAGCAAAATGACACCTTTTATTGGCTAACTAAAAAGATTACAATATACAAGCTTTCATCTTGCCTGAAGAAGGGGCCCGAGTTGCCTCGAAAGCTTTTATAATGTAATCTTTTTAGTTAGTTAGTTTTGCTTTTCTCTACATTCATAATGGCTAACATGGTACAACACCCTAGTACTAAATGTCTGACATAACTTCATGACCATTCAGTTCTCATCTTTGCTGCTTAGAATGGAAAGTTTGGTTTGATTTAACTGTATTTCAAATAATATGAGTGATATTCCATAGTTTTTCCAAATTCTGCTTCTGTTTGCAGGGAGTGCAGTCGCATATTTGGAGAAGATGGCCTCACCTTGAAGCTCTTTTTGAAACGGACGGCTCCATTTTCCATCCTGTGGACTCTCACCAATTACCTGTATCTCCTGGCCTTACGAAAGCTCACAGCGACTGATGTCTCAGCGCTATACTGCTGCCACAAAGCTTTTGTCTTCCTTCTGTCCTGGATCGTCCTCAAGGACCGCTTCATGGGTGTCAGGGTGAGTGGGCCACATTAGCTTCTTAATGCTGGGCAGGTGCGCGGCTGTGAAGGTTGCACTCAGGGAATGGAGCCCCAGTGTTGCATGAAGAAACCTCTGAAGAAAGGCTGAATAATTAATCAAGAGGCATTTAC
Organism: Polypterus bichir lapradei; assembly: GCA_026402145.1. Lineage (NCBI taxonomy): Eukaryota > Metazoa > Chordata > Cladistia > Polypteriformes > Polypteridae > Polypterus > Polypterus bichir. The sequence goes on from JANRMT010062797.1 coordinate 36,019,771, forward strand.
ATCAGGTATTTACTCTTCCTGCAAGGACACAGCCTGTTTAAAATGTAATTATGAAGTGTGTCATAACTCTAAAAATGAAATACAGCTGGGAAATCTAACTGTGTCTTCTTGGTCACATGCCTTCTTCTACCAGCTTCCTTAGGGGCTTTATTTCCTCAGCTTACCTGCTTTGAGTTTTCCCTGATTCATTATATCTGTGTCTCACGTCACGTTGATGCTGTGCTTTGTTTTGCTAATCTGTTTGTTTTGCTTTGTTAGTCTTCTACCTTATTTTTGTGGTTGTATTCTGTTTTTCTTCCTAGTGCTCAAAATCATCTGGCATCTAATTTAATAAAAATGTCCCTAGTTTGCTGGGTTCTGTCTTTTTTGTTTAGCGCATCTCTATTTCTCTAAGATTCACAAGGTTTTGTTGTCCACCTCCACTGTGTGTGTTCAATTTACCTTTACTATGTGGTCCTCCATGCTTATCCCATTTTCCCTGTTTTTACCCCATCACTGCATGTCCTAAACAGTTTATTTTCTGTAATATGCCCCTTTTGTATCTGTCCAGGTTAGCTTGTGTGTGAGTTTTCTGGTTTTGTTTGACTATTCTCCATGTACAGTTTTTTATTTAATTTTCTTGGAACTTGATCTGCCTGCTTGTCCAGTTTTATTTGCTTTCACCTTCTGGTTTCCTTTTTGAGGGGTATAGTGCCCATTTACTGTATCTTCTCACTGTGGTTCTGTTTGTGTTTTGACAATGTTACTGTGTTCTGAACTCCTTGCACAGCATGCCAGCTGCTGCTTCATCATCAGTGCCGCCTTATTACTTACTGTATGTCTGTTCTATAGGTGTCTTTTTATATGCTCCTGTTCCGTATTTGTCTCCTTAGTCCTCACTTTGTCTTCAGTTTTCAGTATCGATTTTAATGGTCTTGAGAATGAATGCACAAAGCATTTAAAGTGATTCAAGAAAGTGAGAAGGAGAATTACGATAGGAGTGTTTTCTGCAGTACTCTAAGAACGATTTCTATTTTGCAGATAGTAGCTGCCATCATGGCCATCACTGGCATTGTGATGATGGCTTATGCTGATGGCTTCCACGGTGACTCCATCATAGGCGTGGCTTTGGCAGTTGGTTCTGCATCCACATCAGCGCTCTATAAGGTCAGCCTTTTTATCTCTTACAGTTTAACAGGCCACATTGTATCAGTGTGGCAGTCACAAACCTGAGACTGCTATGTTTTATGTAACTTTCAATGAGGCTTTCCAGAAAAGGTATAGGATTGGAACAGAACAGATTTGTGTGTAAATACTTAGTCTGCAAATCAAGGTGCAACTACTGTAAGCTGAGCTGCATTTAAAAGAAATGAAATACACTCAAGCTTGCATATGTCCACTTTAAAGTTCAACAGTACTCATGTCCAAATGTAGTTCATTGTTTTTTAATAAAAACATAAAAATGTATTTTTATATTTGAATCTTTAAAGCAAACTTAACATGAAGATCATACACCAATGACTGGAATATTTAATCTATACTAATAAACGGCAAAGCCCTCACTCACTGACTGACTGACTGACTGACTGACTGACTCATCACTAATTCTCCAACTTCCCGTGTAGGTAGAAGGCTGAAATTTGGCAGGCTTATTCCTTACAGCTTCCTTACAAAAGTTGGGCAGGTTTCATTTTGAAATTCTACGCGTAATGGTCATAACTGGAAGTTGTTTTTCTCCATTTACTGTAATGGAGATGAGCTTGAAACCCGTGGGGGCGGAGTTTCGTGTGACATCATCACGCCTCCCACGTAATCACGCAGTACGTAGAAAACCAGGAAGAGGCCCAAAAAGTGCTGAAGAAAACATGCATTATATAATTGAGAAGGCAGCGAAACAATAAGAAGCGAGCGAGTGACATATACAGCCATATTCATGAGTTCTGCTACTTCGGAAACAAAGCACGATGTAAACCTAAGTTCAAAGACAGGCTGCCGCTGGCGTTTGTAATTTAGTGCCAGCCCATATAAGGCCGTCCGTCAGCGGCAATCCAATAGCAAACTGCCACAGGTAAATATTCACGGGTGAAGGACTGTGCTTATGCAGAGGAAGATGAGATGGTCAGGGTGGTGTTTGGCACAAACTCAGCGAAACTGCGAGAGAAAGTTTTAAGTGCCGGGACTTCGAGCCAACATGGCACAACATGGCACCAGCACAGCTGGGAAATTTCGATGCATGTACACCGAGCGGCTCACGTGAACTGACGCAGTGCACAGACAAAAAACAACAGTTCCAAAGAGCGTTGAACAAAAACCGAATTACACAATTGAAAAGGCAGCAAAAAAATATGAAGCGTCTCATACATACAAGCATATTCATAAATGCAGCTACTGCGGAAACAAAGCACACTGTGGAAAAAGTCAATGTCCCGCTAAAGGAAGACAGTGTAAAAAAAAAAATCCGTGCATACAGTGTGTCAGGTCTCAGATAAAGAAGAAGACGAGCTGTTTATTGATGCAGTAAGAAACGAATCGATGAATGAAACCTGTCATCTTTACAACGATTGACAAACACGGAATGTAACTTGAACGCAACACATCCTACAAATACAAACCTGATTGAAAGAAATAATGATAATCAAATCCTTGATGACAGCAACACTCAGTAAAACTCACAAAACAATTAATGTATATTGACAGTCATGTTATGTTATTTTTAAAATGTTCCCTTTTCTTTTTCATAGCTTCTTTAACACACTACGTCTCCGCTGCGATACGCGGGTATATATATATATATATATGTATATATATACCCCGATCTACATACTCGAATAATGGATACTTTATTCGCAATCAATGATTGTTTTGGTAAAGCCATACTCAGTGTATTCATTAGATGAACGGTAAAAAAGTAAGAGCGAGGGGAGGATGACTTATTGAGGCATGCAGGCTGTAGTGCGCGTCAACTCTACCTGAATTGCGCGATCACATTTGAAAAAATATATCTTTTCAAGTTCTATTTAGTCCATATGTGTCAAACTCAAGGGCCGCGGGCCACATCCGGCCCGGCGTATAATTATATCCGGCCCGCGAGATCATTTTATATACTGTATTATTGTTATTAATGGCCCGGGGATATGAAGCGCTGGTAACACAATAAACTACAGATCCCATAATGCAGCGCTTCAGCTGCCTTGCCGAACACTTACCGCGTCCCCGCGGTCTCTTCAGTCGTTTCCTTATACTTTGCGAAGGAAGCAGCTTTCTCACAGCTTCTGCACTGTTTTAAAAACGAACGACATATAAGAAAGTCCTTTTTGCTTGCTTCAACAACGAAGCAACCTTTTTATTTAATTCACGGGTTCTCCGAGCTTCGCCAAGGAAGCAGCTTTCTCACAGCTTCTGTACTGTTTTAAAATCGAACGACATATAAGAAGACAATGACAAAACAATTACATTGTCAATCATGTTACGTTATTATTAAAATGTTTCCTTTTCTTTTTACTTCTCCACTGCCAAGCGCGGGTATTTTGCTATATATATATATATATATATATATATATATATATATATATAGATAGATATGACAACAACACTCATATCAATGACAAAACAATTACATTAACAATCAAGTTACGTTATTTTTTAAATTTTTCTTTTTCTTTTTCATAACTTCTTTAACACAGTACTTCTCCGCTGCGAAGCGCGGGTATTCTGCTAGTAGTATAAAATAAACGTGTGCTCTGTATGTTTAATTTTATCTAGTTCTAGTCATACTGTCAAGATAAACACTTGTGCATATGAATGGAACATGTCACCTTATGTATTTCACCATTAACAGTAGTAATGAGCAAAAGAGAGGAGTTTCCTTTTGCAAACAGTCTTGTAAAACGGATCCAAAAATTAGTTTCACATGCAGTTTCTCAATTGTGGGATACACTACTCACTAAAAAGAATCTTCTGTGGTGTAAAACCATGAATGTTGTCCTCTAAATCCCAGTCAATACAAGTATGTTTACCTAATCTTTTCCCTCAGCTGCTGGTTACCTGCATAGGTAATCAACAGCGCACCAGTAAAGTCCACTTTATTTTATGGGTCTCAATGACATCACCGCAGGTGAGTGCAATGTGTTTTACAAAAATGTCACACTCTGAATATTTTCCACATAAAATTCAAGTTAACGTACTCTTCTCAACGTGAAAACACACTACACAGGAACTGGCCCATTGTCATTACCTAGTAACTGTTTCTTGTTTCTGGATGATGCTCAAGATAAGCTCACTCCAAGGGCCATGGAGGAAGCACCATATCTGTCTATAGGGTGGTCCAGAAGTAATTATGCAATTTTCATTACGCTAATACTTATTAAGTTTATTACATAGAAAATCACCCACAAAATCCCAGACCATCGAGAAGTATGCGAACTGACGACATGAAGAATCGCCTTCGCGCCGAACTGGAATCGTCCCGCATAAATCAAAGTCATCCAGACGATCTGGATCTTCATAATTAGATCTGGACCACCCTGTACAAAGCATCTTTAAGACTGCAGTCGCTAAGACTATTATCATAATTGGAAAAGCAGGCATCTTACTACCACGGGCTTAACAGCGCAATAAAATGTCTATACATCACAGGAAATGGGTCTGGTGATTTTTTTTCCTTACTAGAGAAGTTCTCTTAAACACTAAACTACAGGTAGATGTATGCGGAATTAGCTCATCTAAACACTTCTAGAGAGGAACTAAACAACTTTCTTCCTATGTTAATAGCACAAGCTTTTCTGGTCACAAAACACCATTTATTTTTGCAAATTTAACAGAGATCATATGCACATAACCAATAATAAACAGTTGTTGCACACAGTGGAATTTCCATTTATTTAATGATAAAATGTGCTTGTCTACGATCATTAAAATGGTTTGCACTATTCTTTCCAGGGTAAAGCAAGATATCATGAGGCTGATGTTAGTTTATTCTCTGAAGATGGAGTTTTAGCTGTCTGGCCTGCTAAATAGGCATTGCGGTAATGCAGTCTTCTCTAAAGGTGGTAATGGTTAATTACCTATAAAGATAAAACTCTGTGGCACATTTTTATATATTCATTTAATTACAATGTATTCATTTTCACCAGAAGATGTTGGCTCAGTAAGGGCTATTTCCACATTGCACTGCTCAAGGGACTATGTACAACATATAAAGCCAACACCTCATTTTATTCTTGATTGAACTACAGTGTTACAATGAATTAAGTGATTGTGCCGTTTCCTATGTGTCTAGAACCAGATGTATGCAATTAGCCTTCATTTTGGAGATTTTAGTTGCTGTACATTAGGAAAAAGTAGTAGACAGGACATATCCTATTTACACAATGCTGAGTAATAGTAAAGAAAAAACTGAATTTACATTTTTCATTTAATTACAGAAATTTTGAAAATATACAATTAGTCAGTCTGTATACATTTAAAATGTGAGCATTATGTTTTTGTCCTGTGAAGACAGGACCTTGAGGAGAACGCTCTATAAGTGGAGTAGACAAACAAAGAATATTCCTCTTTAGTCTCTTAGTGAGTCTCTTCTGCACAGCATATCGCCCCTTCAGTTCTTCTGCCACTACAGTTTTCCTATTGCAGAAAAGACGGACTTAAAAGATGTAAAATTGTGTCCATCAGAGTAGGGATCAGGACAGTGACACTTACTGGAGTGCCATGAAAATGCAGATTGTCTGCTAATTGGCTAGGCAGGTTGTGTTTCATTGGATTAACAGGCAACCTCCAAGGAGTTTAGGAAATACAATTTTATTATAGTAATATTTACTGCTGGCTTTAACTAATTGGCCAAAGGGAAGCAAATAGCTCAAACCTTATTAATGGTTTTAACGTTTAAGCTTGTAGAAATAATAAATAAAGGAAAGCAATTTACAAAGCAATGGGAGATGTGCACTTCTGGCAGAGGACACAAACTGAGCTGAGAAAGATGACAGTCTTACTTCATTAGTAAACATCTGAGTTGACTGTAGCACCCCAGTTAGCCTGGGACTACTTGCCTAATACTTCCTCATGTACAGTACCTATTCCTGCATTTGAAAGGACCTAATAATGTAAAATTTTACATTCTTCAAAATTTGAGTATAAATTGGTATTGCATTTAAAGGAATACTTCACCCAAAAATATTTTTATATGTTACTTTACCCAGTGTATTTTGTACATATGCAACATATACAAAAATTTTTTTTGGTGGAGTATTCCTTTAAGGTGTGTGTACAGTACATAGTGAAACAAGACGCCCTCCATGTGATGGGGTGTATTCTCATTCAAGTGGAATTTACTGATCAGCTCTCTTAAAAGAGAGCTGGGATGATCAGCGAAATCTCCATCTTTGCTTTGGCCATTTTTAGCCATCATTATATAACGCTGTCTTTGAGGAAGTCCCAGTCACCATGAAGTTCCAATTGGACTGCTTATAGCCATGTGTTGCTTACTTAATCTTTTAGGTTCTCTTTAAGATGTTCTTGGGCAGTGCCAACTTTGGTGAAGCTGCTCACTTCTTCTCAACTCTGGGCTTTTTCAATCTAATCTTCATTTCCTGCACCCCAGTCATCCTCTTCTTCACTAAAGTGGAACACTGGAATTCCTTCTCAGCTCTTCCATGGGGTTACTTGTGTGGAGTGGCAGGATTATGGCTTGGTGAGTGACCACATGCTTTTGTCTTCTTCTACCCATAAAGAAACCAATAAGGACAAATAAAACTCTCCATGAACACGTCAGCCTTCTATTTGAATAGTAAGTTCTACTTAAGATGTCCAAATGATTGTTTATGCTACCTCACAGAGGTGCATGCTAGATTTCACACCATACAGGTCATTTCATTTCACTTCATCTAGAAACAGGCTAATCCCAGTTCCACCACAGACTCCCAGTATAAAGCCAAGAAAATAAATTCCTAGATTTTTAAGACAATGCCCTCACATATTAAATGTCTGATTTTACCTGTTTACACCTATTTCCCTTGCTAGTTTCTTAAAATAAACTTTGTAATTCCATTTCCTAGAAACCCCAATTAAACAGAATCTTAACCACTGACTCCAACACATGTTCTAAGCAATTCACATCTTCCAGTCTATCTCATGCCATTCAATTTAACTCTTTAAACATGTAATGATTCTGCATGTTTTCCTGAATTTCACTCGTTTTTGGAATTATTATTACAGTATTATGGTTACATTTTTGGTTGTCATTTTGCGTTTTTTTTTTCCTTTGGATCTGGAAGTCATATTGTTGATAGCAATGTGCTCTGTTGCTATCATGTGACACTAGGAATGTGCATGTTGTTATGTCTCCAACAAGGCACCTTACCTGGTGTCCACAAATTCAGACTAGTAGTAAAAACTATCACCGTTTCTAGAGAGCAAAGACTTAAAGGCTTAGAATTTTTGTGTATAATTTTGACTTTGCGTCTTGGTTTTTGTTTTAGTCTTAGGTTACTTTCAGTTTTGTTTTGATATGGTTTTGACTTTTGCTTTTACTCAGAAAATTTTGGCATCTCTCATCTCCTGGTCCTTTCCTTAACAAATAATGCAATTTCTTCTCTTTCCAACAAGTTAAAATGTATTGTTGCAGTCTGATCCGCCACAGAGCCCTGACAGCCCAAACTAATTCATAAATGGTTCTTCAAAGTTTCACTTAGCATCAGTGTTTTTGGAATGCTGTGATACTTAAAGTTGCAATCACTTACATGCAGTTCTGTGCCTGCTGGACACATCTACAGTAGCATGGCTGGAGGAGGAAGGAATAGTAGAACAGTTTTAGTTTGATAAGGACCTCAGCGTGCAAGTAGCAGGAGTATCTTTGTGTATATGTACAGTAATGTCTCTCTGCCTCTCCCCTCACAGCCTTTAATATCCTTGTGAATGTGGGAGTTGTGATCACCTACCCAATCCTCATCTCTATTGGCACTATTCTCAGTGTCCCAGGTAATGCAGGTAAGTCTACCTTCTCAAGTTGCTACTAATACTTCTCTTAAGGTACAAAGTTTAATGTTTCTATGAGGAAGCAGAGATTTAAACTAAAACAAAAAAGTTTTAATTCATTTGACTTTTTTTTGTTTTTTGACCTAGATGTTCTAAAAGAATTTTTAGCATTTAGTCATCTTGGTTTAGTAAATGGTAATCTTGTTTTTTATTTGCCTTGAATTTTGTCATTATGAATATTCCTTTTCTCAATTTTTCAATACATTTACTTTAATAGTTTTAAATGCTGAGAAGGTTTTTGATGAGTCTTCCTTGACACTCTGGTAATAATCCTAACAAAATGGCAATGTGGTGTACTGGTTAAAAGCTTTGGACTTCAAACCCTGAGGTTGTGGGTTCAAATCCTGCTACTGACACTCTGTGACCATAAGCAAGTCACCTGACCTGCCTGTGCTCCAATTGGAAAACCAAAAGAAATGTAAGCAATTGTTTCATAAATGCTGTATGTAAGATGTCTTGGATAAGGGTGTTAGACAAATAATCTATACATATAAAGGAGAGTTGGGATCCGAGAGGCTGTGTTTGTGTGTTTGTG
>JANRMT010062797.1:36028322-36060573 GCA_026402145.1 Polypterus bichir lapradei
ATATAAAGGAGAGTTGGGATCCGAGAGGCTGTGTTTGTGTGTTTGTGGAGGGATGGAGAGTTAAGGCGGGTGGGGGAGTCACGTGATCATCTCCCCTCCCATTCACCTCATTTCATTCACTTCATTTCGCTCCGAGCTGTGCTCCGCAGCTGACGCGATCTTGCCGTTCTTTTTCCTTAGTGTTTAGTCCTCTCTCCTTTACTGATTTACTGTTTACTAGACGCAGTACTTACTAAATAGTATTTTTTTCCTTTAGTGTTTCTACTTAGTGTTTCTTAGTGTTTAGTAGACACTGTGTGCCGGTGTTCCCTGCGGTGTTGTGGTTTACTGTTACTTTCTACTTCGTTTTTGTACTTTAGTGTTTAGTAGACTTTTACTACAAAAATGTTGTATATAAAGAAGCTCTATGAGTTGCATGTAGATACATAATTAATCCTGCTACAGCGACTGCAGCGAAGCTGGTCTGCTAGTTAATGTAAATGACAATCCCGAAGTTAAAAACTGGGGCAAGAATATGCAAGGTAAAGTTAAGTTTTAAAAGAGCACAGTAGCTGTGTTCTTCAAAACACAATTTCACATACTACACAAAATAATACTTTTCTACGTAAGTAATTACATGGAAGATATAATAGAAAATTGGAATAAAATTGCCTGTGGGCAGTTGTGGGCGGCACGGTGGAGCAGTGGGTATCGCTGCTGCCTCGCAGTTAGGAGACTCGGGTTTGGTTCCCGGGTCCTCCCTGAGTGGAGTTTGCATGTTCTCCCCGTGTCTGCGTGGGTTTCCTCTGGGTAATCTGGTTTCCTCCCACAGTCCAAAGACAGGCAGGTTAGGTGAACTGACAATTCTGAATTGTCCCTAGTGTGTGCTTGGTGTGTGTGTGCGCACCCTGCCCGGGGTTTGTTTCCTGCCTTGCGTCCTGTGTTGGCTGGGATTGGCTCCAGCGGACCCCCGTGACCCTGTGGTTAGGATATAGCGGGTTGGATAATGGATGGAAGGTAAAGTTGTGGGTTGCTATAAACATTTTAATAATAAGTAAAAATACTGAGAGAAGGTTATTTATTACTTATCTTGTACAACATCTGGTGGGGTTGTGGACTAGCTGAAGGGAGTCACTGGGCATTCCACATTTCACAACTGGCTTGACTAGAGTGCACCAACACATGCTGCCAACTTGCTAAGATTATGTACAGTAAAGGCCAAAGGCTGCGACTGAAAATCACTGGAAATGTCAAATCTGATATGGTCGTAGTTAAGGAGGGATACACTCAGCAGATTATTTTAATACAGGGTTATGTTTGCAAATAAAATTAGCTGAATGAAGCACATGGAATAACTTGGTGTATTAATAGGGTCTCTGATGATAATGTGTGCCCATTTAAAGTCCCTTGTCCAAGGCTCTATCTCTACTTTGGTAAGTGTCAAGTTCCACAGGTTGTAGCAGCTATTTTATAATCTTTGGTCAGGAATGTATTAATAAATAAAGGACTTTTTTGTTAATCACATATTAATCTGACTAAACTTTGTTTATTGCTGCAAACATTTTGATCCTCATATACAATTAAACAACTCTATACTTGAATTTACTGTTATCTACTGTATAAGTGGCAGAGATTTTTTTTAACATAAAAAATAAGAAGAGCAGTTGGGGGGTTCATTTCAGTTTACTAAGTAAGCAAAGCACTAGCTTTGTGATCAAAGGAATTAAACCAAAACTCACTGAATAGGAAAATATCAAAACCACATGTTCTATACTTTGAAATGCTTAAAATACACACCACACAGCATGCCCCTATGAACAATGTTCAGCTCAGCTCAGTTCAATTCAGTTTATTTTGATATAGCATTCTTCAGTGAGTTCAGATGCAGAGCGTTGTGACAAGTACGCATGTAGATACAAATACAAATTTTATAAACTACTAATTAGTTTGAGTACATACAGTACTTAGTGCACATTATTACACAGGTTGGTCTAAACAAACAGGAAGACAAACTGGTTTGAAACTGATTAACATAAATGGAGTTCAGGATCTCAGAAGTCTTTCCATGGACTGAAAAACAGCTTGGACATTGCATTGCAGCAAATGCCTACTCAACCAGAGAAGCCAGTGACTTTATCAACAATCAATACCTGATTAAAAATGTAAAGAAGACAACCTGAATAAAAATTTTTTCAATGATTAAAAATCCTTGAAACAACAACAACAACAACAATTGAAACAAAGCCTTTCCAGAGCTTGACGGTTTACTGTTGATAATGTTCTGGCAAGTCACCTTTCTGTCTTTTCTGTAATCTCAGCCCCACATACACACACCAGTAACATTGGTGTGAATATTCCAGTTTATGCATTTAGGTGTAAACGGTCTGCTTCTTCTAATCATAATACTTTACTGACCAAGGCTCTAGCCCCCCTGCAACCCAGCGAATGCTATGGTACCTTACCATATATTCCACCTTGCTTCAACTGACACTTTCTCATAACCCGGAATTTCTTACAGTAAAGAATTCATCTTCATTAAATTCATTTTAACTTTGATTATAATTTTTTTTTCAGTATGATGGCGACATCCTTACTGTTTTGTGGTAGTTTTACTCGGCTGCATTTTGTTTATACCGTTGATGCCTTGTTGCAGGACACATAATTGTCCCTTTATCAGCATATGACATCTAATTTGGACAATGAAGTTTTGGATATAAATAAAAACCAAAGACCGCTTTTAATTTTTTTTTTTTAATTTGAAACTCTCTTTCTAATTGTGGTTTACATCTTTTGACATTTTACTTGACTTTAAATTGTGTTTCTCATTTTGTCTTTGGTTATTTTGGTAGTTTTGATCTTGGTAATGAAACCTGACAGTTTTTTCTTTTGCCCTTTTGCTCTTTCACCACATGGTTAATTTATTCAATTTGTCCTCTTAAGGACGAGCCTTTTCTCTACATGGGTCACAGTCCTGACCTGTCTTTTGATTTTAATACAATTTCTTTTCTATTTAATCAGTTAGGTAGAAGCTTAAGGGGTCCTATGAAAGCAGTACTGGATTTTCCTGTGTGCTTATTCTTATCTTCACCTCAGTTATGTCCATCCATCAGTTTGTTTTTGTAGCTCCCAGTATGTTGTCCTATGTTTGTAACCATAACACACAGCCTGCTAAAATATCATTTTTATGGTTTTATTTCTATAGTAAGCTCTCTCTTTCTCTCTGTACATGTAATATTTGTGGGATTTCTCTAGCTGCTCTGGTTTTCGCTCACATTCCCGCAGACAAGCTTGTTAATTGGCGACACCAACTGTCTCAGCGAGAGTGTGTGCATGAATGGGATGGACTGAAGTGTCATTTGGAATTATTTTTACCTTTCTATTGAGATAGCATTAGCAGAATAAACTGGTTATGAAAAATGATAAATGACTATTTATTTAATCCTTCACTTCCTCTGCCAGTTCCCATCATTCTTAACCCCTTTTTATTTGTTGCACCCGTATCCTTTAACTTCTTTGCTGATCTCCTTTCATGGCTCTCCTTCCTCACTGCTTTAATTTCTTTCTTTTTTTTTCTCTCTCTGTTGTCTTCTTGGTCTCCTCAGCTGTAGATGTCCTCAAGCATGAGGTGATATTTAGTGTGGTTCGCCTGACTGCCACATCCATCATTTGCCTTGGCTTCCTGTTGCTGCTTCTGCCGGAGGAGTGGGACACAGTGACACTACGTTTCCTGACTGGATTTGCTGAGAAGAAAGGAGAGGAGCATGGAGAGGAGCTGACAGAATCCAGTGTGCACACACGCAGTCGCAGCCGTGCCAATGGGACTGTGTCAATCCCTCTGGCCTGATCCAGGACCATTCACTGACCCCCTTTGGTACATTCTGTGGTCCTGAGTCCACAGTTCAGGGGGGACCAACCCAAGGATCCATGGTCATAGATGACAGAGAGTTTAATGAGAGGCTGGCATTGTGTCGCAGAAGCTCTGCTAGGTTTGAGATAAGAGTGCTTCAGTCAGTGGTATAGCTGTCCCCTGTCAAACCAAAGAGCCTGCCTGTAACACAATGAAAGTCAGCGGCCACTCCTTGTATTATGTGTTTGTTGGTTTACTTTATTTTTTTATAGCAGACTGTATTTTTTCCTTTGCAATAGACTTTATTATTTATAAAAGTAAATAAAAGACTAACAGAGCACTGTGATCCACAAGGTGCCAGGACCTAAAACAATGTATTGGAACTGGCTCACAAACTTTTCTATAATAACATTTTTAGGCATTTTTCTCCCAACAGTCCTTTTCTGCTCTGCAAAGTTATTTCCGAAGAGGGAGAACAGGGAAAAGATAAAATATTTTCCCATTTTTTAATGTCAATACCAACAATCTAGGCCCTGTCTCTTTTACCATTAATCTCTGCTCAGATATTGCTGGAGTGACTATCTTTGTGCTATATGGACTGAATGACCGCTTGACGTGTTTCTGTAGTTTCCACATATTACCAAATTGTGGAGATTCAGATATTGTTATCCTTGCCATTCCTGTTCATCTTTAGTCAGATATTCCTGAAGATACTGAATACTGATATCTACAAGTTGTCAAGGCCAGGAAATCTGACTGAACTGTTGCTCTGGTCCCCATATTCCCATGTTACAGTGATCCAAGAACCATCTTTGGTAGACTTTTTCATTTATACTCAGTGGCAGGACTGCTGTGCAGACAGAGCAGAGCCTGCCTGGTCTGTGACTGTGGCCCTAAATATTCATATAATGCAGTTACTTGGGGACTGTCTTCTCTACCAGCACTACTCCCATCTGCTCACCGATTCCTAGAGCACTAGACCAGTGACTCCTACTGGTATACACAAAGAATAGCCTTCAGGTCTGTTATGCCTGTCACATTTACTTGTTTATGGTAAACGTCTACGCATCCTGCCACCTGAACCCTATTCCAGACCTTACAGTACCTACAGCTAAGGTTAGAATTCCTGGAGAGCTAGACTGTTTGCTCTTGCTGATGTACATGTGTTACTGTGTTCACTCGTACATATATTGGCTCCTCGTTCCAAGGGCCATGTGCATGTCTGCACGTTCGTTCTGTCAGTGCTGTAGAATATCATATGAGGGTGTTTGTTCCAACTGGTAGGAGCCGTGTCCATAGTAGCAAGAACGGGAAAAACCACCTCCTTCAGGCCTGTTAAGGACTTTTCATGTGGGGTCTTAAGCAATTTAGCAGACCTATGAGCATACTGTATTTACTTTGAATAATACAGTGAAACTCATCAGACCAACCAACTCTAGACCTTTACAGATTTTTAAGTTTTAATGCTCAACTGTTTATTACTACTAAGGTGCAGATAAGTGCAAAAAGAAATGAAAATGTAATTTTCTTTATAGCACAAAACAATTTCAGCCACCCTAATTTCAGAAAACCCTCATGAATCATGGCCCTGTGTTCACAGAGTAGTCTATCCTCCCAAAGTTAAAACCTGCATTGTAAAATGAAAGAAACTTGATCCACCATCAGCTCAAAAACGGACTGGTTTAGGTGTTCGTATTTGCTGCTGCACTAACACCAGCTGGAGCAGATTGGAGGAACTTCCTGTGAAATTCATTGGGTTTGCTCATACATATGTTATGAATCATGATGCAAAGGTGAGATATCTCTTGAAAACTGTAGAGGGTGCATTAACGTGTTTAGGCAGAAGGACAGAAAACAAGCAATGGAATAGCACAAGGAAGATAAAAGCCAAAAAAACAACTTAATGTAAGAACTAATGAAAGTGGGACGTGCCTAAAGAACACAAGGGATGGAATGAAGGATTGGAGAGCACAACTCTCTACTCCTTAGGAGGTGCTACCCCTCAGATGCCCTGGAAGAGTGAAAAACTTCATTAATGATAATGCCTCCCAGACATTTCTAAAATAAAAACTCTCATAACAGAAAAACAGTTAGACAGGGGAGTGGCCAATGTACACAATAATTGTTAATCCTTAGAAAAGAACAGTTATAAAAGTGGAAAATTATAGCAAAGTATATCCTGGAAAAAACAGCTTTCTCAAAAAAATGAATTGACACCTACATGAGACCATATTAGGAGAAGACAATGGTGAATTTTAACATTTATAAGCTTGCTGGGTAAACTGCAATCGACTGGTGTCCCATTCAGAGTTTGTTCTTGACTTGCACCCAAAGGTCCCAGGGGTCAGTTCAGACGTCATCCTCTAGCTACAAAAGAAGTGGACTCCGAAAATGGATATATAGAGAAATTACTAATAGTAAATACAATGGATTTAACTGTTACTTCATACTCACTGTTGCAAGGGTAGGGTGTGACTCTCTAGGGTCCTAAGGATGAGACAATGTGTTCAGAAAATATACAGATAGGTAAAGATAGATGAAGCGAACATTTTTTTTTCATGGAAATACATGGTCAATTCATTTTTTTTGCCACTGGATGTCATTGTCAGCCCAGTGGAAAATTAGTTCAGTGACATCAGATTCACCATGCAGGGAACTTAAAAGGCTGCATAAAAGGAAATTTTGAGGGCAGTGAGACAGTACATTGTATAAATGCCTTATGTATATTGCAGTTACAGTAGCTGCATGCACTGGCACCTCCCAGTGGCAGACATGGCAGACACTGCAAATCCCATCTTTGCAGGAAGACATCCCATTTTGGTGTTTTATGTCAGACAGCTTTCACTGGATTCATTTGGATGGTTGACAAAATAAAGAGATGCTCTTTTACAATACTTTGTCTGCCTCCTGCATATTCCTTTAACTAACCTTTCAACAGATCCCGGGTTCTGCGTTCTAAGCACTGTCAGGTTTGCACATTGATTCCATAATTATGTTTTTCTCTTCTTAAACTGTCCCTGTATGAAGCTGTGTGAGTGATTGTGTCTTGTGTGGAAATGGAGTCCCACATAGTCATGGTTCCTGCTTTATGGCCAAAGCTGCCAGGATGGTCTCCAACACCCCTGTGACCTTAAATTGGAATCAGTTTGACAGTTGTAAAATGTATGGCCTCTAACCTAAATCTAACGGAGTGTTATAATGTGCGTATCCTGCGAAAGTGTAGAAATACAGAAATCTTGTTAGTGTTCAAGGAATCAAAGTTTGTCGAGTTAAGTAAATATTAAGCCTTAAAAATAAATACTAGCCTGAATAAGAATTCACCATCCCCTAACCCTCATAAGACTTGCTACTCTCTTCAAGACAGCAGTTTGCAATAATGGGTGTGCCACATAGTGCTATGTAATTACCAGGAATTTATCGGATTACAGATTAACATGAGGCAGTTCACCATTACTCTGTAGTACAGCATAAGAACTCATTGAGGGAAACAAGACCACAGAAAGGGGATGTTTGGGGAAAAAACCACACAGATATCACTGATTTCTCTGTAAGTAATCGTGTTTGTCTGGTGCTCTTCATCTCAGTACCTTGGACAATATTGCATTTATATGGGCCGCCAGATCAAGGTTGGGTCACTCAACAGGAAACAAGAACAACAAGTGTATCTCTGAATAGAAATGTACTGTTTACATGAATAGACAGGAGTGGCATGCAAGATGTTATGCTGAATAAAGAAAGATTGTTATTTTGTTTTTTTAAACGCTTTTGCTATAAACTGTGCGATTTGTAGCCCCAAAGAATAAAAATGAGAAGGTCAATTTACTCATGAGCAGTGCAGTCAAGTGGCAAAGGCACTGGACTGTAAAGCACAAGGTCAATACACTTGTTTACCATGGCACTTGAGAGTGGAGACGTGTTGCATGTTGGTTGGACATGTGGGAAAGAATTCCACTGTACTCTGCACACAATATTAAAACTCAATATTAATACTACAACTATTATTGCTATTACTTCTTCATACTCCCCCATGCTGCTTTACCATTTGCCTGAGACATTTCATCCACCATCATTTAATCTCTTGAAACATGAAAACAACTGAAATGTGTTATTTTCAGCTAAATAAATATAACATTATAAACTTACTTATTTTCACCCCCACTTAATCTAAGTCAAATTCATGGGGGTGGGGCCTTTCCTGGCAGTCCTTGACTCCAAGCCTTATGGTAGACAAGAATTCCAAAATATGCAACATTACATAGTAGACTACAATATCATCATAAGCACAGGGGGCCTATAGTACTTAATTCCCATGTCACCGTATTATACAGGCATACACCTCCTTATAGTAGATCACTATGCAGTACCACCATATATACCAACCTATTAAAAGACATCCATTCATCCAACCCATATATCCTGAGCAGGGTTACGAGGAAGCTGAAGCCCATCCCAGCTTCAATCCCTGGATGAGGCGGACATAATGAAAACAAGTAAACAGGTTCACACAGGGAGCACCCAAGACAGGAACCCTGGTCCCCTTATTATATGATAGCAGCACTACCACTGCAACACTGTGCCACCCTTTACAGAAAGAAATGTTGCAGATAACCTTACTACTAAATATACACAAATGTAAGCAATGTTATATATATATTGCCATCCTTTACAGTTAATTTTAATGCTTTAAGATTAATTTAAAAATATTTTGTATACTATAGGTTAATTAATATGTAACCATCCAGTGGTGCATATATGACCAGGGGACTGCAAAGAAAGCCTTGCCTCATGTCTCAAAACTAAGAAGTGCACTGCTTGCGGCTCAGCGGCTGTAGCCTTCTGTAGGAGATGGAGGAATTCTTCTATTGCTTGTTGAGATAGAAGTGACCTAGTGAGCATGACTTTTTAACGTGAAGGGACACTGGCTCGTGGCTGATGAATGCCAATATTACAGGGCTGAATTCCTAGGCTAAGACATAAGCCTACACTCTACAATGACCCAACAAGTCCATATCTGGTTTCTATTCTACAAAAACACATAGCAATACTAGTCATTTTGCATAGCACTAACACAACCCAGTGTGTTAGATGTTACCCAAAGTATGCTGCATCCTTATAAACCAGTTTTGAAATGTGTAAGTTTGGAAAAAAGAATGTTACCATACTATATATATATATATATATATATATATTGTCACGCACGCGTGAGTAGGGGGCCACAGACAGACCTTAATACGTTCAGGAAGACATACGCCAGCAGGGAGTGGCGGGGTACTAACCTTTCTCCTTTCTCTTACAGAAAAAAAAGACGCACCGCCGCCAAGAGACTCCCTTCTACAACTGCCCGCACTACGTTACTTCCGCCCTTCCTCCGTCACTACTCCTGACCTCATCAATCCCATCGTGCACCACGGCTCCTTCCCAGCATTTCTCCATTTCCGGTCCCGCCTCCATAAATGGCCGCCGACAAAATCTTTGGGTATCGTGCACTGGAATCTATATTCTTTATGCACAGTGACCCGAGAAATCTGGAAAATAATATAATATACGGGGCCGGAAACCCCAAACCTTTATGTTGTTTGTTGCTTCGTCTTTTACAGTGGTGTGGCCGGCAGGATATACAGTCCGAAGACATGTCAGAAGGACAGGACCTGAACTCCGTGCTACAGGGGATGAATGCACAGATCCAGTCCCTGCAGCAAGCGCAAGCCGCGACCAACCGGGAGTTAGAGGAGACGAAGGCCCGGCTGGCCGCGGCACAGACAGTAAGACCCGATCCACCTTGTCCGACGCCTCCACCTCTGGTGCCTTTGTCGGAAGCAGACGACGTGGAGTCATATTTAGGCATCTTTGAAAGGACGGCCACTCGGAACCAATGGCAGCAGTCCGAGTGGGCATCCATACTGGCACCCTACCTGAAGGGACCCGCGCAGCGGGCTTATTATGACCTCCCCGAGGAGGAGGCCGCAGACTATGACCTCCTAAAAACGGAGATCCTCGCGCTACGGCATTACGCCAGGCCAGCAGGCGAGCGAGTGGAGGAACTGGCAATTCGATCCTGACAAACTGGCCCGAGCGCAGGCCTTCGACTTCTGGGGCAAGATGGGACACTGGTTACGGCCCGAGGGTCCCCAAGCCCGGATGGTCGTAGAACAGGTGGCCTGTGAGGGTCTGGTTAATGCAATGCCCAGTTTCCTCGCCCAGCAGGTCCGGCGCCATCCTTATAAGGACATGCAGGATCTCCTGGAAGTCCTCGAGCGTCAGCCCGCAGTCCTCCGAGCCGGGGGTTTGGAAAGGCACGCTCGCGGGAACCGATAGGGACGTGTCGCTACCCCCGAGCCCACTCAACGCGCTGCGGAAGCGCCGCCTAAGCCTAAAGAAAAGCCGGCCTCCCCGCGCTGTTACAAGTGTGGGGAGATCGGCCACTTGCTCCCTGCCTGTCCGCTGAACTCCGAGCCGATGGACTGCACCTGGGCTACTACGGAGAGGTACTGTGCCCCGTCGCATCCTCTGGCAGGTCCTAACACGGGAGTGGTATTGATAAATGGGCACTCGGTGGTGACTTTGTTTGATTTCGGCAGCAACATAACCATTGTCGCTCGCCGTTATGTTTTACCGCGACAGTGGCTAAACCATCACGTACAAGTCACTTGTGTACATGGCGAGACCAGGTCTTATCGTTCCGCTAACTGCTACATCGCCTGGAGAGGGGAGTTGACTCACCTGTTGGTTGCTGTATTACCAGAGCCCTCATTTCCGGTGATTTTGGGAAAAGACTGGTCACACAGTAACAGCGGTAGAATACACACCGCTCCCGGGGCCTCGTTGGGTCTAGTTATGAGGGGACGAGGCGCCCCTCCCGCGGTCCCCACGCCGTGATCTCAGGCAGAATCTAGTGACGCAGATATACAGGGGGACGCTTCTCCGGTGACGGACCCTGACCCGGAAGTATCCGCCGGGGAGGGCACGAGCCGGGGAACTCTTCCTATCACCAGCCCCCAAGACCCCCTGCATAGTATGGATCACCAGTTTCGATCCACGCCAGCGTCTTTCAAAAGAGAACGATGGAACGATGATTCCTTAAGGTTTGCCCGGAATGCTATCGTTGTCCCCAGCAGCTCACAAGCGGACGATTCCATGCCACACGAGCCCTTTTTTGTATTGGAGAATGATCTGTTGTATCGAGTTGCGACTCACGAGGGTGAGGTGCGGAAGTTGCTGCTAGTACCGCGTACCTTCCGGCGGGAGATATGTGAACTAGCTCATGCTCACCTCTTAGGCGCCCACCTCGGGGCCGATAAAAAGGCTGGAGAGGATAAAGCTCCGGTTTTCCTGGCCCGGGATCAATGAGGAGGTCTGGCGTTTCTGCCAATCCTGCCCGGAGTGTCAGATTTGCCAGATACCCAGGAGGGACTGCGCTCCTCTCGTCCCCATCCCGCTCATCGATATTCCCTTCGACAGATTAGGGGTAGATCTAGTGGGACCCCTGGAACCCTCCAACCGTGCCCATAAATACATATTGGTCATGGTCAACTACGCAACCCGATACCCAGAGGCGGTTCCCTTGCACTCCGCTAACACAAAAAACATCGCACGGGAATTAGTCAACCTATTTTCTAGAGTGGGTATACCCAGAGAAGTCCTCACGGACCAAGGTACACCCTTTACCTCGGATACGTTCAGGGAGGTGGCCAGGTTACTCCATATTAAGCACCTGAAGACGTCTGTCTATCACCCGAAAACAGACGGGTTGGTAGAGCGTTTTAACCAGACGCTTAAACAGATGCTACGCAAGGTAGTCAACGCGGACGGTAGAAACTGGGACCAGCTCTTACCTCTCGTGCTGTTTGCCTACCGGGAAGTACCCCAGGCTTCTACGGGTTTCTCCCCTTTTGAGTTGTTGTATGGACGACAACCCCGAGGACTACTCGATATAGTAAAATAAGGATGGGAGGCCGAGGCCCTACCCTCCACGAATATATTGGAGTATGTGGCGCAACTGCGCGACAGGCTCAACAAAATCAGGCCACTCCTAAAAGACCACGTGACTCGTGCGCAGGCAGCGCAAGCCCGGTGTTACAACCGTAATTCGGTTCTCCGGGAGTTCCACCCGGGGGATCGAGTGATGGTGCTCGTTCCTTCCTCCCATTCCAAACTTCTGGCTCATTGGCAAGGTCCCTACGAGGTTAAAGAGAGAAAGGGGCTCGTCGATTATCTGGTTAAGCAACCAAATCGTCGGCTGAGCGAGAGGATCTACCATATCAATTTGTTAAAACCTTGGAAGGGCAGGGAGGATCCTCCCGACACTCGTAGATCCCTCTCCCTTTTCGCGGGCACGGCTGCCCTTAACCTCGGTGACGAACTGACGCCCCTACAGCGGCAGGAATTAACCCACGTGATCCTGGCCGTCCCCGAAGTAGTGAGCGAGTCACCAGGCCGGACTTCGCTGATTGAGCACGATATAGTCACGGCACCCGGAGTTGACGTCCAGGAGAGGCCCTATAGACTCCCGGAGGCAAAACTCACCGAGGTCGAACTCGAGGTTCAACGGATGTTGGACATGGACATTATTGAAGAGAGCCATAGCCCCTGGTCCAGTCCTATTGTCCTCGATTCTAAGCCTGACGGCTCTTGGAGATTCTGTAATGACTTCAGACGTCTAAACCAGGTCTCCAAGTTCGATGCCTACCCGATGCCCCGGATAGATGACCTTCTCGAACGTCTGGGTACGGCTTAATATTTGACTACCCTTGACATGACAAAAGGGTACTGGCAAATTCCCTTAACGGCATCTGCCAAGGAGAAAACCGCCTTCAGCACCCCTAGTGGACATTGGCAATACAAGGTCCTCCCATTTGCACTGCACGGGGCCCCGGCGACCTTTCAGCGTCTGGTGGATAGAGTGCTAAAGCCCCACCAGTCCTACAGTACCGCCTACCTGGATGACGTTGTCATCTATTCCGGCACTTGGAAGGAGCATCTATTGCAGGTCTCCGCTGTCCTCACGACACTGGCAAAAGCCGGCCTCCGCATAAACCCCCGTAAGAGCTTCTTTGGTCTAAAGGAGGCCAAGTATTTAGGCTACCTGGTGGGACGAGGACAGGTGAGGCCACAATGTTCCAAAATCAAAGACATCCTGGAATGGCCCTGTCCGAATACCAAGAGACAGGTGCAGGCTTTCTTGGAGTTAGCGGAGTACTACCGCCGGTTTGTGCACCGTTTCTCTGAAAGGGCAGCACCCTTGACCCATTTAACAAAAAAGCCGCTCCCTTATGCGTGGTATGGAACGATAAGCGGAACGGGCATTCAGTGACTTAAAGAGGGCCCAAACATCAGCACCAGTATTGAGAACCCCTGATTTTGGTCTTCCTTTTCTTCTCCAGACTGATGCTTCGGACACAGGCCTGGGCGCCGTGCTGAGCCAAAGTATCGATGGTGTTGAGCACCCCGTGATGTACCTAAGCCGGAAACTGTTGGACCGGGAGACCAGGTACGTGGCAGTGGAGAGGGAGGCCTTGGCCATTAAGTGGGCAGTGACACATCTACGGTACTACCTGTTGGGTCGCGAATTCACTCTTGTGACTGATCACGCTGCTCTTCAGTGGATGTCACTACACAAAGAGTCGAATCCCCGAGTCACCAGGTGGTTTCTGGATTTGCAGCCGTACAGGTTCACCGTCACTTATCGTCATGGCAACCTTCAGGCCAATGCCGATGCCCTCTCTCGTATTCACGACCTCTCGGTTAGGTCCGCCCGACCTAACGGTTCCGGGCTAAGGGGGGGGGGTCATGTCACGCACGCGCGAGTAGGGGGCCGCGGACGGACCTTAATACGTTCAGGAAGACATACACCAGTAGGGAGTGGCGGGGTACTAACCTTTCTCCTTTCTCTTACAGAAAAAAAGACGCACCACCGCCATGAGACTCCCTTCTACAACTGCCCGCACTACGTTACTTCCGCCCTTCCTCCGTCACTACTCCTGA
Source organism: Polypterus bichir lapradei (assembly GCA_026402145.1). Taxonomy (NCBI): domain Eukaryota; kingdom Metazoa; phylum Chordata; class Cladistia; order Polypteriformes; family Polypteridae; genus Polypterus; species Polypterus bichir. The sequence continues at coordinate 36,042,130 of JANRMT010062797.1, forward strand.
CCTCATCAATCCCATCTTGCACCACGGCTCCTTCCCAGCATTCCTCCATTTCCGGTCCCGCCTCCATAAATGGCCGCCGACACCATCTTTGGGTGTCATGCACTGGAATCTATATTCTTGTGACCCGAGAAATCTGGAAAATAATATAATATACAGGGCCGGAAACCCCAAACCTTTATGTTGTTTGTTGCTTTGTCTTTTACTATATATATATATATATATATATATATATATATATATATTTGACTACATTAAATAAAATGAAAAAAATCATAAAAACACTAATAGCAAGTGTGTTGTGACAGTTAAATTCAAGTTGTAAACAAAGTTCAGATGAATCTTTTAAAAAACAGCTATCACTTTCTCACAGGAAATGTTGGCATGTGCCTAGCAAACACAAGCCATCGACCTCATGCAAATAAATATACAAAATGAAGGTACCCATGACAAACACAGAAAATAAATAACAGAAATATTGGTAAAATAATAAACAAATTCTGCAGTAAAGCAAAACACAGAACATTGTTATAAAATATAGGTTTTATAATAAATTTTATGACTTCTTGTGCATAGTTATGATTGATCCTGGACTCGTTTTGGGGGTTTTCTAGGCCTGAGAAATCAATTGTGACACTTGTTTTTTTGATTCTCCTAATATTTTAGGAGTTGATAAACTTATTTTTTAAATTGTTAACGTTTGCTACTGTTTCCCTAACCTGTTAGGCCCATGTCCTATGAAGTGAGGGGCGTGGCCTCAAAGGTCATGACCCATTCGCAATCTACACAATGCGTTAAAAGTGCTGCTGCAGGTCTACTTTATCATCCAATCTGCAAATTCAAAACTTCTTTCACACCTTTTCCTAAAAAACTTGTTTTGCTTTTTGGTACTGACCTCTTTTTTTTACCTCAATTTTGTCTCACACTCTGGTTTTGTTGATGTCTCCTTTTCTGCTTGATCACGCCTCTCCTGGTCCTCTCAAAAATTGCCTTTGTCAGTTTACTGACAAAACACATTATTGATGTACTCCTGACATTCAAATCTTGCATAAAAGAAAATAAATTACAATCTGATTGGATAAAAACTTACATTACGTTGCGCTGGAGTCAAATGGAGCACTGTCAGAAAAGGTAATGTATTCTTATACAGCATTCGATGCAGCTAAATCAACTAATACTTACTGATAAAGAAGGAAATCCTAACCCAAAATGGCATGACTGTTTTCAGTATGCAGAACATGAAACATGTGGTTGATAATGTAAATGCCCACAATGTTAATTCACTTTTAGTGTGTCAAGTATATCAGGAAGGCATCCACTTATGAAGATGCAGGGACAAATTGTTAAGGACCATAACTTGAATGAAGATAGACTTCAACATTTTTTTAGTTATCAGAGATATGCCTCATCCATTATAAACAATGGCATAAATTTCTTGTCCCTCCAGAATTATATGAAAAAGATACAATCGTTGAATTTAATTTTGGATCATAGGTTTCATTAAGGACATTTTGGACATTTCCAATAATGTGAGCCAGCATTTGATCCTTAAAACCGAGAAGAAGCACAACTCTTTAAAATAAAATTGCAACAAAACTGAACTCTTGAAAATTGCCACTAAAGCGCAACTTAAGAAAATGAGCTCCTTTTCAGTCACTCTTGATGGTGATCTCATCAGATCAGATCTCATCATCTTTTAATAAAAGGTATCTTGGTGTCTTGATTCCTCCCTTTCTTATTCCAACTATATAAACCACATTAAGAAATGTTCTTACTTCCATCTCCATAACACATCCCCGTGTTTGCTCATTCCTCTCCTTTTCTAATGCTGAGAAACTTGTCCATGCTTTTATCACATCTTGCATCGATTATTGTAACTCGCTGCTGGCAAGTGTCCCTTCTAATCTTATATCACAGCTCCAGTTGATTCAAAACTCTGCTGCAAGAGTCCTTACACAAACCAGCAACAGCAAGCACATAACACCCATCCTGCTTCAACTTTACTGGCTTCCCGTGTCTTACAGGTTTGAATCTAAAATTCTATTAATAAACTACAAAGTTTTAAATGGCCTTGCATTAGACTACATCAGTGACCTTCTCCATTACTGCACTCTTGTTCACCCACTAAGGACCTCTGATTCTGGCAATCTTGTTGTGTACCATACTAACCTGAACTCTATGGGTGACACGGCCTTCAGCTGCATAGCACCCTGACTTTGGAATGACCTCACAAAATTAATTAGATCAGCAGACCATATTCATTCTTTTAAAAAACAACTTAAAACTCATCTGTTCAGGAAGACTTAACTTAAACCAACATTATGCCCCTTATTTCAATTCAATTCATGTCTCTGTTCAGATGCTCAGCATAATTTGTGTTTGTATGTTATTTGTAACAGGCATTTCATTTAGTGTTTTAATATTTTGTATTTTACTATGGTTTATATTTTTTCTTTTATTCTACTTAATGCTTTGTATATCATCTATGTATCTGTTTAGTGTTCTATGAAGAAAATATTTGTATCCAATGTTACATATACCCTGCTGTTTAAATAAGCTCCTTAAGCATGGGAAAGGTGCTATATAAATAAAATGTATTATTATTATTACTATTACTACTTATAGTAATATTCAATTGTGTTCCTTCCCAAAATAACAAGTTTTCTCCTCTTTTGAAGAAGAGAACCGCAACCTGGAAGATGGAGAATCATGTTGATTTTTTGACAGTACAAATTTACTCTCTCTCTGTGGAGGTGAAGAAGACTGACAAGTATATTGCCTTGGAGGCAACTGTTTTTAGTCCACGTCCATCCCTGTGTGGGCAGATACAACAAGAGAATCAGTTGATTTCTTGAACACCTTTGTATCTGAAGCTTACATGATTGGTGAATGATCTGGAGAATTACCGTAGTCTCTGGGTGGATGTTTCCTGTATCGTGTAGGACCCCATCCTCTGCTCTAAGTAACTTGCTTCGGAATGGCATTAACATTATGCTAAAGTCACCTAAATTGTGAGAAATGATTAATTTTATTTTCAGTACTTTCATCTTGAATTTTTTTTTGTCTTTCTTGGTTCCGAATTAATTTCTAAGATTGCAACTGTAAGTACAGATACTGTATTTGTGCTGGTACAGTTGCATAGGTAGTGACCCTGCTGATTTAAAGGTTTTAAACAATTGCATTAATGAGGTGGAAGTGGTAATGTTCATTACTAACTTTGCTCATTCATATTGGGCAGCAATATTGAAAGCATCCTGTTTCACTTGCTGTGAAGGGTCTAAAGCAAGAGTTCCCAAAGTGGTTGATATCGACCCCCTGGGGTCGATTTGAACTTTCTAGGGGTCGATAGCTTCAATAAAATAATTTCGGGGTCAACGACAGCAAAAATAGACCCCCTTACTACTGCTATTTGTTTGTTACTTCAAAATATCTATGATTCCAATAGGTACCTAATTAAGAAGTAAAATAATTAAAAAAAAAAAAAAAAAAACACTTTTTTGATAAAAACACATTACATACCAAACTTGTGAACGAAAAGGTAAAATGTGTCATTAAAAGAGTCACATGTAAGAATGCATGAAAATACATGCAGCACAAACATGTCTGTGCATTGTCTTATCAAACGTATCAAAAAACCATTGCATGTCCGCATTAGCTTGCGGTGGGACGAGACGACGTATATTCAATATTAGTAGAATCTATCAGTCTTGTACGGTCATGCTTTCATAAAACACTATAAATTGGTTTGTTTGATGTGACATGTACTTATTTGTGATTTGAACTTTGAATATAATTATTTATTGAGGAGCAGTACTACAAAAAAGAAAATCAGAGGACACAGTTTATTTATTCGAGTTTGAACAAAAATCTTCTGTTTCAAGTAAGTACATACTTTGTTTTTTTTTATCACAGGGGCTGTCAAAATTGTTTGTTAATAAAAGTTTTTATTTCTTCAGATAATATGACTGAACCAAAAAAGAAATGCAGACAGTACAGCTTGGACTATTTGTACTTATTTTGAATTGACATATTTATTTCATAAATGTCAAAAATGTAAAAAAAACTCTGCTCGTATTTTTTTGCTTTAATTTTCATTAGTGCAGGTTTCAATATTAAATGTTGTACAAGATAATGCCATATTCCGCAGTCCTTTTAATCTTTTTCAATCATTAATTACAAGTGATTAAAATGAAAAGTTTGATATCTAGTGAAATATTTAATATCGAGTACAGTACAAATTTATTAATTTGAGTAAGTAAAGTAAATGACTAGGGGGTCAACAGTTTTAAAAGTTTTTGGTAAAGGGTTCTGCGGCCGAAAAAAAGTTTGGGAACTCTTGATCGAAAGTAACTACAAATCTAAAAGTCTTGCACTGTTTTGCCTCTAATCCATAAGAAAGGCTTCATCCTCCAGTGACTTAATTTCAGCAGAATACATCTCCAGCAGTATACCTTCAAAACTTACAATGATTTATCTTTTCCTTTACTCACTTTTATCCAAAGACACAGCAGTAAACAGGTGACATTTATTAATATCATTACTCAGATTTAGGGATCCCCATTTGTTTTCCACTACATTTCATAATAAATACAGGGTGCAGCAGAAATAACTCCCACATTTTGAAAAATCACTGTGGGGTCCCCAAAGCACGTAGAGGGGTGCGGTCCGTTCCGTTAGGTACGGTACATAATAAAGTTTTCAGTCGTCACCATGCCGTGGTCGGGTGAGCATCGAGGTTTTGTAGTGGAGGCTTTTTTCAAAAATGGTGAATCTGTAGCTGCGATGCAGAGGGTGTTTCACACGCGGTTCGGTTTACGTGCTAATGAAAGTGTTTCACACCGGAAAACGATTTTGCTGTGGGTCAAAGAGTAAGGGCAACAGGAGGTTTTCAAACATCATCCTAGGTCCTTGGACCAACTAAAGGAGGCTATTCAAGAAGAAATTGAAGGAATTTCGCCCGACATGCTAGGGAGAGTGATGGAAAACTTCCAAGAACGGCTCCAAATGTGTATCAGCCATCAAGGCCACCATTTGGACGATATAATTTTTAAAACTTAAAGTAAAAAAACTTTTTTATATCTACATTTGGGAAATAAAAAGTTTTTGGTGATACCTCGTAGCATTTTTTTCAATCCCCCTTTGAAATGTGGGAGTTATTTCTGCTGCACCCTGGTACTTACAGAAGAGATCATTAGCAAGAATCTTATCATCTCCATTTTTCTTTCAAAGGGACCCAAAACAGAACAGGAATTTTGTGTATTGAAAGTGCAAAAAAGTAGCTCTCTATCCAGAAACCTATTTGTGCCCACTGTACGCCCAAAGGCCAGGCTATCTTTCCCCTAGCTATCAGAAACTGACTCTGTCAATTTGAGTCACACAGCACCAGCTCCACACCAAAATGGTAAGGAACATCTGAAATACTAGGGGATGGTTCCAAAAATCCAACACATAACAGTATATCCAACAGCAAATCATTATTGAGTGCGTGTATTGAATAGTAAAATAGTATATGCAGTAGAGTGACCTGATACCCCATATTTCCTGTGACTGTCTTTTATATCTTTTTAAGTAAGGCCTCAGACTAATTAATGTTCCCCCTTGTAAATCCCAGGTCCTTCCTTGTCTGTTCCAACCAGTATATCTGAGACACCAACAATTTGCAATCCTCTCAGGGCCCTTTCACAGAATGGTGAGCAGCAAGATCCGTCAATCGTTAACTTCATGCAGTTACTGCCTAACCAGGAGGGCTGTCGTTACCGGGGAGACACCTTGGCAGACAGACAGACTAAAATAAGTGAAGCCATTTTCAGAGGGGACCTGCCTAGAAGCTGAAGCTGCTGCATTGTCCTGTTTGGATCACCAGTACACAAGACTTTTAGCGACCTCTGGAAGATTGGCATACTCTCTTCACTGCTATAGCTGGTCCTTAAGAGCTGTAGAAGAAAACATGGGTGGTATCACGAGGAAAATCCGGCCATCTCCATTACACTGTTGTCGACGTGAAGACCTGCCTGCCTCTGCTTCATTTCAAGATTAAAAGAAGTAAAGACGTGTCCTAAAGTTTCTTCATCTGCCTAGCCCTTGACAAGGTGAGGGATATGGAATGAGGATTGCAAAGACTTTACTGTGAATGCAAGATATCAGACAAGGGGCACAGTATTAGCACAATCAGAGTGTCTGCTTTTCCCAGACACAAAAAACAAGCAGCATCCAAGTACAAATTCTCCATCCCTGCTTTAAAGATGACAGAAGATGAGCAGAATGGTCCTGCATTGCTGTTAGTGCTTTTCATTTCAATCTTGAAGGCAAAAAAGATATATGCTTTGGGACAAACATCCAGTATTAAAATCTGACAGCAGGGGCCCCCTAGTAAAAGATGGGCTCCTCTACAACCAAACCAAAACTGACCCAGGTGGCACCATGCCAAACTTCAGAAGAAAGTCTACCAAGAAATGGAATGACCTGGGCAGTTCTAAGCAACACCCAAGAGCAGGAAAGAAGGAGAGCTGGACTGCTACCTCCCCTTCAGCAGGAGGTCCCACTGACATTTTCCTATGGCAGGGACATATCCGAGAGCCTGACTACAGCAGCAGGTATGTGACATGGTTGGGGACGGAACTATTAGAGGGCAAGGTATTGGTCAACCCATTTTCCACATCTGTGTGTGAAAACAGAATGTAAATATTCCTTGTCCATTTGTCCTGTAATTGGTCAGCACCATCATACAGTATCTAAGCAGGTGGAGAGACCAAAATGGTACACCACTGTTTCTCAGCCTTTAAGTATTTGCGACCCGAGTTTTCATAACAGTTTTAATCGCGCCCCCCTAACGTTTTTTTGAAAGGAGCCCACCAATACTAATTTGTTCTTTTTTAATTAATGATATATCATAGATGCCTATTTTATTATACCTACTTAACTTTTATCGACATTTATGTAACTCTATATTTATTTTTCTAGTATCAGAATGTACTTTGTAGTTTAAGTTAATTTGTTTTGGTTTCAATAGATGTATTTTTCATATTTTTGATTCTTGTTTTCTTTTTTTCACTTCTTCACGCCCCCCCTTTTTGTTACTTCGCGCCCCCCTAGGGGGGCCCACCTCACAGGTTGAGAACCACTGTGGTACACTTTTCTTTGTAGTGATAGGCAGATATATTTTGTAGGTTGGCTGTCATTCTCAGGTCAGGGCATAACCAGGTATGTTATATTAAAAGATGAAAGATCAGCAACCAAACAAAAGGGCAAAGCAACACAATTCAAATGTGAAAATCTAAAGTATTTCTTATATTGCTGGAGGAGCACATTTTTCTCTTGCTAATAAGTTCTTTATTCTCGCAGAGTGCAGGCAACTTTGTAGAGCATGAGGCTTATCTTGCCAAGACCACATGACCATGCCCCATGACTTTACATATCAGAAATCTTCACAGGGGACACCCCACACCCCAGACTTTGATCAATTAACATTGTACTGCAACTCTGAATTGACATTGTATTATATTGCACTGCACCAAAACCTGATTTTAGTGTACCAGCGAGTACTGGCACCTCTTCATGAATCTTCACAGGGAACCCTACCCACAACAACTATTTGACTGAATGTCACTGTATTACCATAAACACAGTACTGCCAGTAATTTTGATCCACTTCGAGCGCTGACAAAGGCCATGCCACTGGTGACGTGTAGTATTATAGCAACCAAAATTTACAAATGGCAACATTTGAGGACATCATAACTGTGCATCATCAGCACAAAGAAAACAAAATACAATAAGAACACTAAGCTCTCCCTTTTATTTCTGACAGTAATAGAAAGAAGGTGTTTTCCATGTGGCAGTATCATATAATGGGAACATCCTGTGTAAAGATCTGAGGAGGTAATATAAAGTGGTACCCACAACTGAAAAAAATAGAAAAGGATGCAAAGTGTCACTGAGATGACACCCAGATCTGGCATTGGTTCATTATGAAAACATAAACTAAACACATACACAGCTGTACAAACCTCTTGCTCTCTACCACCGGGATGCAACAAAATTGCCTTTCAGCTCAGCACCAACTACCTGCTAAAAAATTACTTTGTGACAGATATAATGAGCATCATCAGTTAATCAGGACTATTATAGTCTGTCATTGAGGGCATCTCATCTTTAGGAGATCAATCTGATCTTTATTTTCTTATTCACATACCCAGTTCAGAGAGAGAGAGAGAGATGAATTGTCAGTCTCAGTCAACTTGCGAAAAGATGTTAAAAGCATTTACCCCTATGGAATAATAAATACTAAAGAACTACACAAGAAAGTGATAAAAGGGAAGAAGATAGTATACAAACAAAGTAGAATTTGTTGCCTCTATAGGCTCTCCTAAATTGACTAACTCTAACGTCTGGGGTGTACTCCCACTTGCAATTCTAATTATACCATACCTGAACTTTACTTTTTCACCTCTAGTCTCTCTCTTTCACCCACCACTGATATTTCATTCCAAACTTTCCTTCCAGCTCCTGAATAAATTAATCTTTACGATAATGCAACTTTAAAATTCCATTCAGTGGTCACTCTGTGCCAAACCCAGAATAACTTCCTGTGTTGGATGCAGCCCTTCTTTAGTTTAGGATCCCAAACACAGAGCTCTGTGTAGCCCTTAAAGGGTCATCTGTCCTAAATCTTTAAGGGTGAACATAGTGCTCCATTTACCCCTCAGGGGTGCATGTATTTTAGTAGGTGGAGTGTTTTTTTTTTTTTTTTGTTTTTTTTTACTAATCTTTGAAACCCCAATGGTCCCCATTTCTCTTCTAAGTAGGCACATTTCCCAAGACGCCTTCTTCAGATTTCCCTTTATCTTTTCATTCTTGTTATGGGCAAAGGGTCGCACATCCTTGTAACATCTGGGGGCAATCACCTCCTAGCATCCTGTAGTTTTTCACTGGGTTTTGCCCTCATTATTATAGGTGCTCCAACTTTGGAGGACAAGAATTGCCATCCAATAGGTACTCTGTTTTACACAATGATACATAAAGATAACCCTTTGTCACTCTCATTTGTAAAAGTTTTGTGATGGACTTTCACCTCATACCACCTTTAACCTAGCAACCTTAGTAGCTCAGAACCCCATCCAGACAGACATGCTTTTATACTTCATCACATGATGTTTTATTTGAAGTAACCTAGCACAGGAGTTAGTGGTGCTGTCTTACTGACACAGCATTCTGGGTTCAAATCTTGTTCATTATCTGGATGGAGTGTGATCTTACCATGTCTGCATAGATTCTCTACTACATTTCCAAAAATGTGTGTTAGTTAATTGGTGATTCAAAATTCATCTTTTGTGAGTGAGCAAGTATTTATACTCCTTTATTAGTTGACTAAATTGAGTTACCTGGCATTGCTGGGGTAAGAAAGTAGAAAGGCAGAAAGGAAAACCAGTTGAAAATTACCACTCCCAAACTACAGGGTGTCCCACTTGGGAGTACAACTTTAAAAATGCGAATTACTCTGCAACGCGTGCATGTATCATCATGCAACAATGTTCAAAATATTCCTTATTTAATGAATTAATTGATTCTGTGTCATAAAGAGACGGGCACTATAGCGGGCGCCGCTACGGCGGCCCCGGATGTGGCTGCGCCAGCCAGGTGCACACGGCCGTCTAGCCCCAGACACCAACCCTGCAGAGTGGCAAAAGCAAGCATGCAATACTTGTCCATATTTGACGAATTTGTGAAACAACTGGACGACTACGAACTTCAAGAAGGTTACTTCCAACAGGACGGGGCAACGTGCCATACCTCTCATGCCAGTATGGAAGAGATCCGATCGTTTTTTGGAGACAGGGTGATCTCGAAAGGTTTGAGGCCACCTCGATCGCCCAATTTAACTCCCCCAGATATTTTTCTATGGGGATATTTAAAGGGCAAGGTTTATGCAAACAAACCCAGGACCATCGAACAACTGAAAGCAAACATCAAGTGTGAAATTGCTGCCATCGACAGTGACATGTTGCAGAAGACATTCTCAAATATGGAGCATCGCGTTTCCTTGTGCGCGGACGTTGGGGGAGGACATTTTCAGCACTTTTTGTAATGTGGACTTGTTTTCCACTAAATACAGGTATGTTCAGTTCTTACAGCTCGCCTTTACGTTCATTCGTTCGCGAGTAATTCGCATTTTTGAAGTTGTACTCCCGAGTGGGACACCCTGTATTAAGCACACAAAAACTGACACCATAAAAGTGTGAGCAAAAAAAAAAAAATGATATGCAAATAAAAATGTGCTCAAGGGAAAGCCAGAATTTAAAGAAGACAATCAAGCAAACACTACCAAGGGCAAAGAAAGTGGTCAAAAAGCAGAGCCAAGCCAGCAAGAAACCTAACACTAGGGCCTATCACTAAAGATTATTAGATATTCTGAAATCTCGACTGAACACACCATGCACCATAACATTATTAGCATAAGTACCAGTGACTTGTGTGATTTTGGGCTATACAAAAAATAAATTGCATTGTATTGTATATTAGTGAACCAGGTCCTGTGAGAGCAAGAACAGGAATGTGATGATGCAGGGTCAAAATGAGTTCTTAAAAAAAAAAAAAAAAAAATGTATACTTTTAAAACTAACATGAAAACTATTTGACTACCATGTACAGAACTCCAAACTAGAAAACACACATACAAAATTAATCACATACAATAAAAAAAATCTTGCATTTAGTACAAAACTATTAATAGTACTGGAAAGCTGCTTTGTAGACAATATTCATGTTTTTTCCTTCTGGTGCAAAGAAATACAAACTGTTCTCACCTTCATAACCTGTGTGGCACTCAGTTTCCTCTGCTGACAGATCACAGTGCAGTATTCCATAACACTCCCTCTATCTTGAAACAGTAGCACTACTTTCCAGCCGTGTCAAGGTATTGCTTCCTAATCCTAAAAGAAATGTAAAAAGCGAAAAAACTGTGTTTAGACTAAATGTGATAAGTGATTCCAATTCATTTTAAGATTTAAATCAACTGTGAGGTTATGACCACTTGCTCTCACCCTAAGCTGCTCCCACTGTGGGGTGCAAGACAAGGTTAAAAAGTATGTCAATACAAGGACTGAAGCAGCTTGAATTTTGACTGAGAAATGGTAGCGGACAGGCTGTAATGGCGATGTAATGATGAATATAAAGGGTAAGAATCAAGCCCAGATTTCTCCATTGAAAGGTTACAGTCTGTGTGGTGCTGTTTCTCTGTCAACTGATTATAGTAGAATATAATGATAATATTTCATGAAACTTTCTCCAGCCCAGAGGGGGCATATCAAAAACCTAACTTATGGTGAGGAGTACATGCATGCCAAATTTTAAATCCATGGCTTGGAAAGCACAACTGTGGATAAATAACATGAAAACAAAACAAACAAAGGTTGTGCTTTTTAGATATAGCAATGCTGATGGCAACCCTCTGGACAACCAGTTGAGGACAAAGCAACCAAACTAGCTTTATAAAAGGAAAATTAAAAAAAAAACAAAAAAACTGTATGATTTGGAGTCTGTAATTTACAGAAGCAATTTATATGCATTATCATGTTTATAAATTTCAAAAGATTGTACATTAAATTGCCCCAACCTTGCATGATTGAGCAGTTACATGCACAAATCAATTTTTCAAGATGCCCCTCTAACAATTTTTAGACAATGTTCAGACATAACCCAAAATTCTCATGTGACTCATTTTCTCTTAAAAGACATCAGAGCCAATTATCTTTCTTAAGGCCTTTAATCCAATGCAGTATTTTATTAGAAGTCAAATGGGAACAATTAAAAATAAACTGTGGGCTGCTGTTCTAATCACAAGGTAAGTCATTGAAAAAAGAAAGCTGATTTCTGCTCTGCTCTCCAGGCATCACTGGCCAAGCTATCCCTCAGAGAAGCATCATTCAAGCACACCCACCCCGGAGAATGAAGGTAAGCCTTGTTTAAAGTGAGAAAAGGAGATTACTTGCTGTGTAACATTTGAACAGCACAATTCTTGTAAAAACCAGTGAGCTTTGGTAATGTTCTCTAGATTACTGACAGGCATGAGTCCTAAAACATTCATTAGGGATGAGAAATCACACAGAGTATAAAACCAAACTAGCATACAGTATTCTAAGCAAAATATTCTGCCTATAGCAGAAGTGGATTTACGCAAGAATTGGCCTGGTAAACCACAAACCACGAAAATCTCAATTTGAGGGAACATTAGCTCCATGGATGGACCTGATCCAATGTTGAGAAATGCACTGTGGAAAGGTCGTTTCACTTAAAGTGCTAAACACAAGGCCACAAAGGCAAGAAAAATGCAAAAAGAAGAAAACAATTACACCACCAATAATAATTTTACACTCAGCTTCTAATAAAGAATCATTCAGCACAGTCCACCACAGGAAATGCCAGGAGACCCCAAATAAATATTGTTAGAATTAAAGTTGCTATAATGGTTAATACACACTTGTTCTTAGCAAGAGTTTTCAGGGTGCTCTCATTACCAGAGAGGGGGAACTTAATTTATTTATTTATTTATTTTAAGTTAACACTTTTTTAGTACAATACACCAACCAGTGCTTAACCAGATGCTTTCCCTTCCACCCATTGCTAGAACTCTCTGGGAATGAAAAGTTTTCTTTGCATTTCTCTTGGCCGCATCCATGAAATGACACACAGACAGATAAGGCATAAATAATCAAAAGAAAAACTCTGAATGTATAATAAAAATGCAAACCATGCAATGTAACATTAATAGAAATATTTGATACACACAAGTATAATATTTCACATACAAGTTATGTACTGTATGAATGCAAATCTTATTTAATCCACAGTGACACGTTTAATACAGACTGAACCTCATACTGTAGATGCCTACACTAATTTACTTTTATATCTACTAAACACACATGGTGTATTTAAAGGATAAAGAACAATCAGTCAATTAATCCTTATATTATATAGTGCCACTCAAAGACTGAGCCTTATACTGCAGATGCATACACGAATTTACTTTTATATCTACAGAACAATCAGTCTATTAATTCTTCTATTATATAGTGTCACTCATATCACTTGACTATAAAAATAATGAGAATATTATCCATTGTAAAAATCACCAGGTTCAAATTCACGTTTGTAAAGGATCTCAGATCTTATAGATATATAAATAGCTAGAAGTATCAGTTAATCTCTGGTTTTACTCTGTGTGATACAATGACTAGCAATGGCTCAGCCCAAAAAAAAATACATTTTTAATATTCAATAGTGGAAAAGGAATATAAAGGAAGCATTTTACCTGCAAAGATCAAGATTAAAGCCTGGTACTGGCAACAACTTGGTTTGTCCTCTTCCAGAGATTGGAGCCCCTTGCATTGCCACAACGAGAACGCGTATCTCAGCCGCAGCCCAGTGCATCTCCAGATCTCCAGGTAAGATGAACTTTCTGTCTCTGCACAGTAAATATGCACTCAGCCACTGGCAATCAGAGGACGACTCCTTCACAGATCACCCTAACCTTGCAACTCTAACTTCACACCACACTCTGTCAAAGGTCCCCCAATTACATTAGTACTGCTGTTCGCCGCTGTGCCACTTCTCCCGAGACACGGTTTCTACATGACGTTGCGTTAAACTGAAAACTTAAGGTCACAGTAAGAGTCGTGCTGTTTTTATAAGATGATGTACACGTGTTTGAGTAAGGTAACAAAAATATATATGTAATTAAAAGAATTCAGCATCTCCCTACTTATAACCGTTCTCCTCACATGAACTTGGCGCAACTCACTTAATAAACTGCAATATATTAAACAGTATATTAATACCACATACAAATCACAATATAAAAGAACTATCAAAAATAATGCAATATAAAAGACAATAATAACATTACTTTTAACACCAGAAACGCCTACTTGAATAAGAACAAGGAATACCAACAGCCTTTCGTGACAAGTAAACTGTTGCACGCACAGAAGGTAGCCAAGAAAGGAAGGGCGGATTATAACATAAAGCATAAAGCTTAACGTACACATTTGAAACAGTCATTAGAACTATTCAAAGCTCCTTGTTGAAAAGAAAATGTGACAAGTCAGGTGAGCAAACGGTGTAACAGAATGCGGATAAGAGCTCGCGTCCTACATGCCTCTCCACAGCCGACCTTAGTGCAAAACTCACTTATAAAGCTGCAGACGAGTCAAAGGTCAACAGCAATAATAAAATAATAATAATAAATGCAAAACAAAATTAATTTTAAAAAGTCAAATCGAAATAACCATTCATGGTGAAATTAGCAATGTGAAATAAAACCATGTTACATTCACCCAGCACCCATGCTCTTTAATTGCTTCAAGCCTATGGTACATGGTTTCTAGACCAAGGGTTTCCAACCCAGTCCTTAGGGACCCCTAAACTCTCCACGTTTTTGTTTGATCCCAGCGTAACTTAAAAGGCAATCACTAACAGTGCACTAACGCATATGGGCTACATACAATCCTTGGGGTGCATAATTTGATGAGTCCCATAATGGCCACTGTGACAGATAGGGGGCACTGTCGTCCCCTTGAACCCTCAGACCAGATGTCAGACACCAGATAAAAGTCCCAATAATTTTATTTTTTACAAAAGTACTGTGCACAAAGCACCCTCCACTCCACTATACTCATAAACAATACAATTCTCCAATACACAATCAATAATCAAATCCTCCACTCCCAGACGCGTTGTCACCCTTCCTCCCGACTCAGCTCAACCCTGGGATCTCCCACATTCTTTTTAAAGTCCTCGACCCAGAAGTGCTTCTGATCCCCCAGTCCATGTGATTATCCAGCACTTCCGGATCAGGTGAAAACTCCTCTTTTTCTTCAGCCCGGAAGTACTTTATTTCTTCCATCCTCGTGACTGGGAAGTACTTCCGGGCTATACGGAGAATACAAATCCTTGAGCCTCCCTGGTATCCAGCAGGGCTGTGAAGGAAAACTCCAAGGTCCATGATGCCCTGATGGAATTCGGGGCATCTCCATATTGCAGGGAGGGCTTCACCTGGCGGCTTGGGGGGTATTGGCCGGGATAAGCTGCCGGCCATAGTCCACACCACCCATATAGGACACATATAAAACACAGTTTGGGGTCCTGGAGCCTTGTTCACCACCTAGTAACCTAGCCTATTATAATTCTTGAAATCAATTATTCACAATTCATTAATACCTCTTACTTTAGCCCAAACTCCACGGAAGTGCCCAAAAAATAAATGAAGAGAATCACATGCCACAAATGCTGCTTTCCATTCTACAAAAGAAGAAAACACACTCCATTTACACACAACATTTGCAATTCTAATTTCTGACTGTACACAAAAAAAGGATTGTCCAGTTGAAAGATTAACAATAGAAACCACAATTCAAAAGTACAGAAGTAACAAACCAAGGTGAACTTGGGAATCAAAGGCTGTATAAAGCCCCCTTGAATAGCCACGTGCCTCAAGTCACATAACTAACTCATCGTAAAAGGTGGGGGTTCAAGACGCAGTTCCTGAAGAGCCACAGTGCCCGCAGGTTTTCATTTCAGCTACCTTCTGCATGAGTAACCCATTTATAATGCTAATGGATTATACTAGTCAGGTAATTCCATTACTTAACTTTTTTTTTTTCTTAACTACCAGCCAAAAAATGTGATACAAAGCAAACCAACAAATGACCAGCTAATGCAAACATCTCCAAATGTCTCAGAGGGCCACCATTTTTGCTCTAGCCTATCTGCTCTTCAGCAGTTAATGAAACACGTTATGTAATTCTCTAATTCTCAGTCACTTCCAAAACTGACTTTCTTTTTCTTCACTATGAAAATGTGGGTGGCTGATGTGTGTGTGTGTGTGTTTTCAACCTGCGATTTACTGGTACCCTGTCTAAGGTTTGTTTCTGCCTTGTGTCCTATGCTAGCTGGGATAGGCTCCAGCATACCCCCGGGACCCTTTTCAGGGCTAAGTGGGTTAGTAAATGACTGACTGACTAAGCAAATGCCTAATGTACCATAACAAATCACTAGTTCTCAAAAGTCTTCTCTTTTCAAATATTTTATTAGGGCAGATATTGTGTGAAAGACACAAGTGCAAATGAGATTAAAGTTAGCCTGATGGCTCGCTTTTTGCAACTCCTTATTGTCTGACTGCTGATTCAAGAAAAAAAAATGAAACAATTAAAATCAATTACAATTCAGGTAAAGAAGTGTGCTAAATTAGAAACAATAACTGGTCATTAACTAAAAACGCAGAAAGCCACAGTAGCCCTCCAGGATCTGAGTTTGACAGAGTTTGTCTAGAGGGCTTTAATCGAAATGTTTGTGTAAAAATGAGCTGCTCAAGATACTGTAAATGTGATTTCATCTGATAAAGCACCAAGAGGGTTTGGCTGATGCCTGAGAAATGGGTGTGGTTGAGGGCATTGTATGAAAACTGGTAGTTCTGACCTGACCCCATAAAACAGCCACCAGAGCCATACATGTCTCACTCCTAACTGACCTCACAGCATTTCATTGTACCAAGCATCTTCATCTTTGTGTCTCACAGGACTGCAAAGACGGCAGTGGTGATGTGATTCAGCGCACTTCCACTGGTAAGCGGAGACCCAACTCTGAAATGGCAAGAAACCAGGTAAATGTCGTTTACAGCAGACCTTGTGCTGAGTACAGCTGGTGAACTAACTGTGAGTTAGCTGTGCAGTGCCTACAGACTGCAGACCACCTTAGCTACTCTAATAATGAAGAAGGTGTAGGCCACCTGACTCCTCTCCCCAGTCTCATCCCCTTCATCAATACACCCCATAAGTGCAGAATCATCCAAGAATGTATTCAAGTGCCATGACCTGGTGTTATATTGATAGTCTGATGTGTACGAAGTGAAGAGAAAAGGAGACAGAACTTCTCCTTGTGCTGCTTCAGTGTTTCTCACATCCATATCAGAAACATATTCCCATCATGATAGTAAAAATATATGGAAAATATACACTAGTGTCTCATTCATGCCATACTGATTTGTTTTACAATAAGTGAGCATGAGTCTAAGAACAAATGCACCCTGTGATGGACCGACAACCTGTGCAGGTTTGGTTGCTACCTTGTGTCCAGCATTGCCAGAGTATTCTCTATACTGGATGAGCAGACTGGAAAGAACAAGTGAGTGAGTGAATGGACAAACAATCAACACATACAAGGCATTCAGCTCAACAAAAGAATAAAATTGCAGTGAACATCTTATGTTATTGCTTTGAGGCTCAAGGTACATTCATCCATCCATCACCATCATTCTGTTCAGAGTCAGGGCTTATTCCAGCAGCACCAGGCACAGGTGAGAAAGCAGTGCAGCATGGGATGCAAGTTCATTACAGGGTCCACTCTTTGACACTTAGAGTGGTCTACCAGTTACAGTGTAGGACTTTAAGGCTGTGGGTTCAGTTCCAGGCTGGACTATATGTAACTTTGAGCAGGTTGTTTCACATATCAGTACAATTATTAAATATCACATGTGGAAATGATGTTCAACAATGTTACAGATGATGATCCCCACACAATACACACACCACAACCCAGTAACCTCAGATTTAAGGGTTCTGTCCTGCAGTGGGGTTATTTCCCCTGACACTTCTCTGTGGGCATGTGTTTCATAGATAGCCAATCCATAGTGACATATCCTCAGCCACCAGAATTTTCCCTGGTGCTCCCTGTAGGGGGGACGGGGTTGGGGGGGGTGGTGTGGCTTGGGGCTAAGGGAGTCACACACATGCTCTGCAGAGTAACAAGCATCATTCACCCAGTCAGTGACCTTGTTTGCTGAATTATTTCTTGAAAATTCAATAAGTGTCTGGCTTAAGAAATCTTTTTTCTCACTTCCCCATGATGCTTTGCAAGGCCCTTAGACGGTCTCACATACATATATATATATATATATATATATATATATATGAGAGAGAGAGAGAGAGAGATGTGGTCACTCCTTCCGAAACCCCCTCTTAAATGGTGATACAACGAGAAACAAATACAGTTTTTTTTTTTTTACCTCCTCTTTGCTTGATCAGCTGCTGCTGCCACAAACATTTAAAAGCCAGTACAGTAGCTGTCTTTGTCATCTACTCTTTGTCTTTTATTTCAGGCCCCGGGCATGGTTAAATCTCATTGCACAAAGTCTCATCTCGAGTTCTTGATATTTTTTAGTTCATAATTTAAAAGTGGAATCTGAAAATCTAACAACATTACATTAAATTTCAATAAATTCTGAAAAGAATACCAAACATATATATGTAGGTTTTAAAATAAACCCGATTTAAAGCGTGACATAAAAATGTCACATAAAATCTTTGCACAAAATCATTGCACTTTTAGGCTCAGGATTTAATTTTTTTAGTCTCTCTCTCTTTCTATATATATATATATATATATATATATATA
>JANRMT010062797.1:36060973-36093372 GCA_026402145.1 Polypterus bichir lapradei
ATTCAGGGACACATTGTGAAACATTTTTAGTTTATGTCTTATGGTGTTGACTCTTTTAGTGTTCATACAAATATTTACACATTTAAGTCTACTGAAAGTAAAAACAGTTGAAAGTCAGAGGACGTTTCTTTTTTTGCTGAGTATATATACACATACATACAGTGGTACCTCGGTATACGTCTGCTTTGGAATAAGTCCAACTTGGTATACGTCCTGTTTGGACATGAAAAATTTTGCTTGGTATACGACCTTTGTTTGGAATACGACTCGCGTGCTACCCTTGTTTACCTCTCTCAAGACAAAGCCATGACTGCCCACGAGCATCAGTGCGCCAGTTGCTAGCATTCAGTAAACAACCCGCGTTATAACTCTCTGTGAATTTTCACGTGTGTGGTATAGCGGGTCCATAGCTCCTGTCAAAGCCCAGTTTTAAAATAAATAATTACCGCGCTCACGGCTTGGTGAGGAGGCGTGTTGGTTTTGTGGCTGAAGCGGTTCTCAGGGCGATTCGCGATGTGGGCATTTCTCACCTAAGTGCACAGGTGAGAGACCATCCACATTCGTGATTGTTCCTGGGGCTGCATATTTTGATAAACAGAAGCGCGAGTCGGCTAGAAGGGGAGGAAAAAGAAAGAACGGACGGGAGGTAGACAGAGAGAGCGAGCGAGCGAGAACGCGCGCATGCATGAAGTAGCTCAAGTAGGCAGAGTTAAGGTCAGCTGCAAGTAGGGCGACTCCCCTGTTGGGAAGCAGGGGGGCTGCCAGGTAAAAAGGCACCAGGCTTCTTCTTGTTTTTTTTTTAAAGAATGCTTCCTGCTGTATTTTAACCTCGTTTTTAAGAAGACTTTTTTATATTGTTTTTAACCTCCACGTTTCACTTCTGATTTTATGGATTATTTATTGGAACTTTGGAGACTGCACTTTAATTTGAACACCTTGTTTTGTTGATTGTTTTAATAAAAGCACTTTGCACTTTTTCACCATTGCTTTGTTATTACAGATGAGGTTAGCAGTGAGGCACATTACCGACGGTGTAGTGTTCAAGGGCTCACCGACAGCAGATAGGAGCATACAGCAAACCTGCATCGTCACAACGTGATTTTGTGTTTTTTCACGTAAATTTGAATTGATTGTTGAAAAGTATGAAGACGGCATGCATATCCGGGACATGGCTGTTGCATACCATTTGCCGTGAACGACGGTATCTACGATTGTGAAAAACAAAGACGTTATTAAAAAGTAAAGTGAAGTTAAATTTTTATTTATTTCAACTAATTGCTTTTGTATTTATGTATTTTACTATTAAGCAGTGTTTAAATTATTTTATACAACCCCATCAATGTATAATATGCCAATAACAACAGGATTTTTTTCATGGGAACGGATTACAGTAATCATTTTCCCATTACTTCTTATGGGAAAAATTACTTTGGTATATATATATATATATATATATATATATATAGAGAGAGAGAGAGAGAGAGAGAGAGAGAGAGAGAGAGTAGATATATATACACGAGGGGGGACCCAAAAATAACAGGAATTTTTTTCTGGAGGCTAGAGGGGTGTTAGGTCTGACGTTTACTGCTAGATACGTGTACTAGACTGCCCTCTGCATCATTTGGCCAAGTGGCTTCCTTGAAGTGCTCAAGACAGATGCAGTGTGGAGAAAACAACCCGAATTATATATACATATGCACATCTTTTTTTCCTCTTAGTGGTAGTTTGTGGCAATTCATATTTTGTTTGTGGTTATTGTCCTGTTTGCATCATAGTAGTGCAGTTGTTAGCAGATTGTCCAAATCAGAGGATTCATAAGCACTAAAGGCATTTCATCTGCTTCAGAGCTTTTACAGTTTCTTAGAGAAGAAAAAACTTCCAGGACATCTTACACATGTAGATGTTGCTTTCAGGCTTTAGCTAATATTGCGTGTCACAAATGCTAGTGTTGATCGATCTTTCTCCAATCACTGGCTAGTGAAGAACAGACTCAGGTCCACAACGGGACAGGAAAGACTGGATCATTTCACTCTGATATCGATTGAGAGTGATCTGGTTCAGAAACTGGATTTTAGTGATCTGATCAAGGGCTTTGCTGCAAAGAAATCGAGAAAATTACAATTCTGAGAAGCAAGCATGTGTCTGTGTTAATATGCTGAATGGCCTGCAATATTTGATATTTTTGCTTTTGTGTGCATTTGCCATAGAGGCCTAATAGTTACTTGTGATCAGTGCAACAATGGCAAATGAAATATAAAGACTTAGATACAGCACGCATGTTGTCTCTCATAGCGTAAGCCCTATTTGTTTCTGTTCTTCATGATTTTTGCCATTCACTTTAAAGCTAAGACTCTGTAGAAGGCATTTACTTTATTCTGTGTCACTATGAGATCTTGATGTTGATGTGTATAGCAGTCAAGAGTGTTTTGTGTAGGTAGTGCCCCACAAATATCTCCAGCCCGTAGGGGCCCAACCCTTCTTAATCTGCCTTGACCATTGCAATATGCACAGAAGAGTCAAGGAAAAAATCAATAGAGGTATAGCTAATTAAAAATGGAAGGAAAAGAAGGGGCAATTTTAACATGAGGTTAAAGACCAGATAACCTAGGTGTGCAGGTTAGGCTAAGTGACAACTCTAAATTTTCTCAGCAAGAGTGAGTGAGTTTGTTTGTGTGTCTGTGTGAGAGAGTGAAGGATAGGCATCCTATCTAGAGATGTGTCCTGAATTATACCTGATGGACAGGCTCTAGTTCCCAAAGTCATTAAGGAAAAGGACGAAAAAAGAGGTGAAAGGTATTTTCCATTCTGAAAAAGGAAGTGAAAGTTTGAAACAGTATATTTGAATTGGAATACAGACTGAAAGGGCAAGCCAAAAATAACTGTGACAGCAAATCAACACTGAATTAGTACAGAAATCCAAGAATGCCACAGATAACAGCAATCAGCAAAGATACCTTCCATATTTAAGTAATAATAGACTATTATTATGCAACGATAGGTCTGAAATTAAAACTTTATCAGTAACATTTGGGGGTCCCGGTACACTTGTTACTGACTATACCTAGACAATGTACACAGGTGATTATGAAGGCTAAATTGATTATTTAGCACAGTATCTACAGTGCAAGTCAAGGGCAGTTAAATCTAAATAATAAAACATATTAATGAGGTGTCATCTGGAGCACAGTGAGTAGTTTTGGACTCCATATTTAAAAAATTCCAGTACTATTGTACATGCTGCAAATATACTCAGAGGTGACCTGAAAGAGTCTTTAAAACTTCAAACAGAATCATAGATATGTGGAATATGTTGTAAATGTAATGTAAATATGTGGAGTAAGTCGTCCAGCAGTGAAGTGGATCACGGTATTTTGGTTATCTTCATATCTCAGCTGGGTCATATTTTCAATAACAATGGGGAATAAAGACTGATGAGCCGTGTCATGCTCTGGTCAGCTCAAAACATACATAGTGTTATGTTCTTATGAATAATGTATATTAACATAAAAAGATAATGGAAATACAAACAGGCCAGAGGAGATGAAGACACAGAGGTATGGCCACTGAGTGAATGATCTTGACAAACAGAGAAGGAGAAAGATAGAGGTGCCATTTTCTGGTAATAAACTGCTGCTTTAGAGGCACTACTAATGTAATGTATATTTGAATATACTGAACAGTACATTTTAGTCTTGCATAGCCAAATGTGATTGTCAGATGAGAATGTACTTTTGGGGACAACTTGTTAAAACGTTTGGAATGAATAGCAGCAAAACCCACCCCTGAAAAGGCTCCGCCCACAGGGCTTCTTTCTCAACACACGCCCCCAACTCCTCCAGTCCGTCCATTTTAAACTGCTGGGTTTTCAGGAAGGGAGCAAAAGAAACTGAACAAAAGACGCTGAGAAAAAACAAAAAGCTCAAATTGCATGTTATCCATTCAGGAGCTCACAAGGTAACTGAAGATTAATTTGTACACTGTACACAGAGGTAGAAAAGACAACAGACAGACATAAACGTCGACTGCTGCAGCTACCTGGCTCCACGCGTTTGAGACCTGCTCCTGTCTGCTATGACACCTTTCTATCATTTTGACTACTGCATTACTGTACAGCACAGCAACAAGAAGTCGAGTTTAGGAGAGCATTGTGGTCTATGGATATGCTAAGTGTTAAAACGGCTGCACATGCCATACATTCTTGCATGGCATGTTTGCATTTCCATTTGGTAATACTAACTTCCATCCATCCATTATCCAACCCGCTATATCCTAACTACAGGGTCACGGGGGTCTGCTGGAGCCAATCCCAGCCAACACAGTGTGCAAGGCAGGAAACAAACCCCAGGCAGGGCGCCAGCCCACCGCAGGGTAATAATAATTTCCTTTAGTTAATCTTTTAGACATACAGTGAGAAGGTGAATGCTGTGCAGCCTCATCTGGGCTTCTACTTGTGTTGTTACACATATTTGTTGATTCAGGTGTTTTGAGGACTGAAATTTACATCTCCAATGACTCTTTGTTATCAGCTTTCTTAGTTGTAGGCCTTTCCACATCCTTTTGATGGGGTGTGTCACACCTTTTACTTCAAATGCATATTTTGCAATTTATAATTTCACAAGTATAGCAGCCAGTTCTTTCAGCCTTACATCAACTCCTACACCACCATTATAAGTGAATGACAGAGAGTAGACACAGTGCCTGTGACAACATATCATTCACATTTACCACTCATCCATTGATGTCTTCAAATGCCAATGTATAATGTAATTAATCTCATGTTACTGAAAAGTTTTTCACTTGCATCAAGTTATGTTTATTTTCAAAACATTCAATGTGATCTCTGGACACACGACCCACATTCATATTTTTAATAGGGGTCTTTTTAGGAGATTTTTCAACTGTAGACACTCCATCAGACCAGGTTATGATCTTTGCCGTTCAAATTCACTGCCCCTACTTTAAGTGCCACCTTCATGAGGCGTTGGATTGGTGTTGAAATGTGCCACTCAGTGAGCCGTCTGCTTGTTCTCATCCAGTTTTAAGCAGCGTTCACTCTCATTTCTTTACATTTATATAGTGCTTTTATTGCTACTCAAATTCGTGTTGCCATCAGGGGAAAAAAAAAGTACTGTTTCTTCCCAATGAAGAGGCGTATCCATGAGAATTAAAAGATTCCAAAAACAGCGTGATACACATGCAGAGCAGGTTAGAGATACTGGAAGTACGAAAATTCGAACGTCTCAAAAAAAAGGATGGTAAAGATTGCATTAGGGCAAACAAACTGAAATGATTACTCGGTGAAATAACAGAACAGCGAAATGAGATCAAATATATCGTTCAGATTTAAACTTTAAGTCGGAGACTTGTAGATCATCTAATTCGTGTTGCCATCAGGGGAAAAAAAAAGTAGTGTTTCTTCCCAATGAAGAGGCCTATCCGCAAGAATTAAAAGATTTGTTGTTTGGTGAAAGTGAAATCCCATGAGAGAAAATTTCAAGCCCTGCGAGACAAGAGCTTATACAAAGAGA
Organism: Polypterus bichir lapradei; assembly: GCA_026402145.1. Taxonomy (NCBI): domain Eukaryota; kingdom Metazoa; phylum Chordata; class Cladistia; order Polypteriformes; family Polypteridae; genus Polypterus; species Polypterus bichir. The sequence goes on from JANRMT010062797.1 coordinate 36,066,502, forward strand.
TTTGGAAAAGTCCTGCCCACACAACCACGCACACGGTTCAATCATTTCTCATTTTTGTGAATGCCATTGTCAGACACATTTCTTGTAGAGAGAAAGAAACGATATTCACTCATGGGCAGTTATACGTTGCGTTGTCATGATGTAATTCCAAACACGGAATCAAAATTCAATGCGATATTGATGAAAAGGTAAAATATGACAAAAGTGCACTGCGCGAGATAAGATCACGTGGCACGGCAGCAACATCAAGCCAGCAGCTGATCGAGCAAAGAGGAGATAAAAAACATTTAAAAAAAACTGTACTTGGTTCCCATTGTATCAGGAGGAGTGACCGCGTCTCCTTGGGGTGCATTCAGCCCCCCTCTTCACAACGCAAGTGGAAGAGACGCGAAGTGGCTGGCGCATAGTACCAGCCCCTAGGAAAGCAAGCAGTGGACAAAGCCCCCTAGTACATTATACATTTATACATCTGGCTCAGTGAGACTAATTAGATTTAGGCTTAGGTTTAAGTGACAGAAAAGTAGTTGAGGTCTCCAAGCAATGGCAAACTTGAAGCCCAAAATGGTTATGGTTTTCTGTAGCTCTGAAAAGTAAAAAAAAAAAAAAAAAATGAATGTAGGAAATGATTGGAAGAAAAGAAGAAAAAAGCTTGGAACAAAACAAAACATTTAACAATTCTATCTGTCACCATGTAGCCTGCCTCTCTAAGTTACTGATATGGTGGGTCACTACTGCTAGTGCTCGGCTATTAATATATAAACATAATGTACAGAAAGGTGTTTATAACAGGTGCAAAAAAGCCATAATTGGCTGTACTTTTTAATTTCAGAGTGGAGTTTTAGCAGCACAATCACAGATGAGCCGAAAGATGTGCAAACAACGTTACAGTGAGAAGAAACGAATCAAGGAGATCATGGACAAGAGATACCAAGGGAAAGATCAGCAGATGGCAGTTGAAAATGGTAAGCACAACACGGACTATATAGAGACTCACATTGACATTACTTATCAGAATTATTAATGATTTGAACAGTTATTAACATTTTTAAAATAACATTTACTGTCTGGCCAGGTGAATTGGAGGCAGCTGCACGTCTTATAAAGCGGCCAAAAGAGAGGGACATCTTTTGGGATTCCTACTGTGGAGAACAGGTTGACCTGGAGGAACTTGTGTGTGCAAGTCCAGAATTGCCTCACCATGATCAGACCAGGACCAGTCAACAGCTCTCCCCAGCCTCAGAAGAGATTAAACCGGACACCAGTAGGTCAGCGATCAAATCTGCAAAAAGAGATGAAATGGTTAAGAATTGGATGGATTGGAAGACAGAGAAAAAAGATATGACCCTATGTGACAACTTTTTAGAGAGTTACTGGGGAGAAACAAGGGAAAATTGCTTGTCCAAGGAGGTACGGAGACACAGACTCGAACCAGAGACCCACAGAAAACCAAATGTCAGTATGGAATTCATATCCGAGTATCTCCACTCAGCAGAAAAAGAGCAAAAATTGTCCCATTCTAAACTGTTAATATCCAGCAGCTTTCTGGAACCGGACTGGAATGGAATGGTCATGAAAATGGATGATTCCAGGATGGACATTCGTGGGCCTAAGCAGCCATCAAGGCGGTGTCGGCCTGAACAAACCAAGAAGAAAGCAGGAATGATTCCCAACTTAGACAAGTTTTCAACTGATGACATCTGAGAGGCACCAAATTTTGACTGGGACTCAAAAACAACTTATTTTCATTCATCCCTTCCTTTCTTCACTTTCAAACCCATCAATTAAAATCTCATTGCAGGTCTACAGGTAAATGAAGGTTAGCCATTAAGCATTAGAAACAACACATACAGTGGATTTAGAAAGTATTCATACCTCTCCACTTTCTCCACACTTTATGGTGTTGTGGATTAAATTTTAAAAGAGCTAAATCTGACCTTTTTGCCCATTAACCTACATCAGGGGTCCCCAACTCCAGTCCCTTTTCTTAATTGGTGACCAGTTTTTGCTGCTAATTAACTCCTTTTCCTTTCATTTTAATTAACTTGATTTTTTAAGATTTGTTACTCTGAATCGCTTCATGTCTTTCCTTAAATGGCACCCAAATAAAAATGACATGTGAAATTAGTGAGCCAACAGAAGACCAACTCAGTCAGGGCCTCAAACTCCAACCAATATCACTCCAACCAGTTGCTTAATTAGGTGCCAATTCTTGCTGTTAATTAAACCCATCCTTTAATTCCATGGCTTGTTGCTGTTCTCATTATGCAATAGTATACATTCCCAAACCTGTTCATTTTCTCTTTTCTAACAGCACACTGTTAAAATGTTTTGGAGACCTTCATCTTCCTTTATTTTCAGATATTTTATGATGGACACCATTTGCTGGTCATGTTTTGGCTCATTTTGTATCTCATTATTGTTTGGCTGCTAAACAAGAAAAGGGAAACAATTAAGGGATCTGAGTCTATAGGATCAAGTCAATTCAATTGTATTCAAAAATAAGTTAATTAGCAGCAAAAACAGGTCACTAATTAAGAAAAGGGTTCAAATGAAAACCTGTAGTCACAGCGGCCCTCCAGGACTGGAGATGGGGACTTCTGCCTGTTTATTTTCACTTTTGCTGCACAGACAGAGCTCAAAATTGTGAAGTAACTAAAAATAAGATCTAAACAAACAGGGGAAACCTGGGTGGCATAGCGTAGAGCATTGCTGCCTCATGGACCCGCATCCCATGTGCAGTTGCTTTGGTGGAGTTTGTATGTGCAAGGCAAATTAAACGGTGGTCCTAAACTGTCTCTGTGTGAATGTGGGCCCTGAAGTTGGATGCCACCTCATCCAGGGTTGATTTTTACTGCCAGGTATTGTTCTGGCCATACATAATAGATGAAGAGTTGGCAGCATGCACTTATACCATTTGTTGCCATGCTCATCACACAACAAACCACCTCAGCAACCAAAACAAGGACCCGAGAGCAGCCATGCATTGGGTGATACCACAGCACCAGACTGGAACAGTGTGAGGAATTTTACAATGGCTGGAGTGCCAATCCTGTTACCAGACCTCAAGTTTTCCCTGTAAGTTGGAGGACCTGCTTGCAGGGCTGGATGCAGATCAATGTCATAACCAGGATGGAGCAATTGCAGGGCTCAGCAGAATTGAGTCACTTCTGACTCTTACAAGATTCAAACTGGCAACCTTCTGATTGCTGGCACAGATTCCTAGGCTCAGAGCCACCACTCTGCCCATAAATGACCCCAACTTTGATTGAGGGTGTTGAAAAATTATGTTATGCGGAATCATTGACGTTATTTTGAGTGGATCATGCTTAAAGAAATATCCCATCCTAAAATATATTTTTTTTAATTTATTACTGGTTTAAGTGGTTCCCCACTCTCTATGTAAAGCAATTTTGAGTAGCATGAAAAGTGCTAAATAAATGTAATAATTATTAATATCAATGTATTGTCAAGGATAAGCTGAATTTTTCAGTGCACCTCCTGCTCTGCGATTCTCATTTTTATGTGGACTCCCTGGTTTTGCCCCCTGCTTCCGTGATAAGGTACTAATATTGGGTTGCTCCTCTTCCTCCTGCCATATTTTTGCAACCTCTTTTGTATTTTTTTGCTGTGAACATTTAACCCATTGAATCCAGCCACAGAGTGGTATATACCCGTAAGGCCAGGATAACAGCCTATCATCATAATTCTCCTGGCCTGAACAACAGCCAACACATTTCTGTGACGTTACTCTACACTGTAAATATTCCCGAAAGGCTGCTGCACCTCTCTGCCGTCAAGACCCGGCTGGCCAGAATACCAGCCTTCGTCATATTCGACTACGTCTACAATATAGCACTAGCTAGTTACACTGCTTTTTTGTCAGCTGCAGGTCAGTCTTGTTTTCTCTCATAGGTTTCAAAAAGAAAACAAAGGATTTCAGTTGTACTTTTAGCATGAGTGATACTCAAAATAATAGACGCATAGTGTGAACAGAGATGTGCAAGAAGGCAAACAGAGCTTTTTTTTTTTTTTTTTTTTTTTTTTTTTTTACAGTTTCCCTCACCTCCATTCTGGACTTTGAACTTTAAATGCCTTAGTCCCATTTTGAGGCCAGAAGCCTGACAAACCTTTGACTTGTGTTTAGGCCTCTCAGGGTAAGGCCAATTCAGTGGGCCTAAATATGAAGTAAAGACAGGTCTGGCTTTTTGTGCCTTGTTGTGACAGGAATCAGAACAATTTATAATTTTTTGCCTGCACTCATTCACTCTTACCTACCAGATATTAAGTTTGTCAATAAAAAAACAAGGTCATTTTGTTAAATGCCAGAATACTTTGCATAAAAGACAGCCCTGGAAAAAACAATATGTCTGGTCACCCTATTATTATGTCACCCACTGAGCAGTACAGCTTTGAGGCAACAGAGCTAACCACCATGCCAATATGCCTCCCATGGTATTATTTACAATTATTCAATTTATTTCCAAGATTTAATTTCCATCTGCCCTTGGACTTGGAAAATAATGAAGAAGAGTTTCCCAGCTGACAGATATGGTGTGTCACCTCCAACTTAATGCATGCACATTGAAGTGCTCTTCATGCAAACAGGAACCTGGACTACAGGTTCACCATGATGTCAGATGAGCTCTTTAAGCCATCCATTGTTATGTTTGAGACTACATAAAATCACAAGGTGGTCTTGGGAACCTTCTAAACACCCCACCAATTATGATACACATCACAAACACAAAAAAAAAAAAAATCACATTAAGTTTCAGAAAAAACATTCACTTCTGTTTATTCGGCTATATATTGACTTTGAGCATACTTTCTTTCCACTGCAGGACTGGGAGGAACTAGTCTCTACCCATTAACAGTCCAGGAATGACAGAAACTAGACCTGGAAAGACCACCAGGGTGGTCCGTGTTTGTATCACACAACATCCAAACCATTGTGTGTCACTTATTTATGTAAGACAAATGAGTTTGGGATGTTGTAAAAAACCCAAGTATCTGAAGAAAACTTGGTGACTTAGCTGGATCAACCACTGTGCTTCCCTTTGTGATACTTACCAACTTTTACAATGATTATATATATTTATTTTTTTTTTTTTTACATTAAAATAAGTATGTCTTCAATATAGTTTTTATCAGAATGCCAATAATGCATTTTTGGCTGTAACAGCGTTAACACAAAATAGAAGGCTCAGGTCATTTCAATTGAACGTAAGGTCTTCCAGACTGTACCCAAGTATCACACAAGAACTAGCTGTAAGAAAAGTCCCACTTGGGTGACACTATATCTTTGCCATGCAGAAACAACTCTCACTTGTACAAGTACTTTTACACTTTTATAAGCCATTTAAATAGCTCTTAAAAGCAACACGTGTATAGTAAGAATGTAGCATACCGTGAACTATTTTATCTCTCTATTATAAAAAAAAAAAAATCTTGGGAGGGAGACGAGACGTGATCTTCTCAGAAGACACTTTGACGTCCCGTGAGAAAAAGGCAGTGAGACAAAAGAACAGCTGCTGTACAGGCTTTTAAATGATCGACGCGCAGCGCGACAAGCAGAACACACAGCTCGCCAGCAGCTGATCCGATCTCATCTCCTTAGCGTGTGTTCACACCCCCACCCCCCTTTTACAACATGAGCAGCATTATACGTTCTGCGAGTAAGATTTAACAACGTCCAGGGCCGGAAATAAAGGACAAAGAGCAGATGACAAAGTAGAACGTTGTAAAGAATTCAAAAACGTTGGTGCGATACACATGCAGAGCTGGGTAGAGATAATGGAAGTACGAAAATACGAAAGTCTCAAAAAAAGAACAGGAAAGATCGCATTAGCGCAAACAAACGAAAATTACTAGGTAAAATAACGGAACAGCGAAAAAAGATCTAATATATTGTTTGGATTTAAACTTTAAGTCAGAGACTTGTAGATTGTCTAATCTGTGTTGCCAGCAAGAATTAAAAGATTCCAAAAACATTGGTGCGGTATGAAGTCCTGTGAGACAAGAGACTTTTAACATGAGATTCTTTCAAGTCACGACCTACTTACAACTATTTTCAAACAAGACCACGGTCACCTAACCTCAGTCATGTGAATGTTTTTGTCAGACACACTTCCTGCGCTCTCAGCTCTTATACAGTGGTGTGAAAAACTATTTGCCCCCTTCCTGATTTCTTATTCTTTTGCATGTTTGTCACACAAAATGTTTCTGATCATCAAACACATTTAACCATTAGTCAAATATAACACAAGTAAACACAAAATGCAGTTTTTAAATGATGGTTTTTATTATTTAGGGAAAAAAAAAAATCCAAACCTACATGGCCCTGTGTGAAAAAGTAATTGCCCCCTGAACCTAATAACTGGTTGGGCCACCCTTAGCAGCAATAACTGCAATCAAGCGTTTGCGATAACTTGCAATGAGTCCTTTACAGCACTCTGGAGGAATTTTGGCCCACTCATCTTTGCAGAATTGTTGTAATTCAGCTTTATTTGAGGGTTTTCTAGCATGAACCGCCTTTTTAAGGTCATGCCATAGCATCTCAATTGGATTCAGGTCAGGACTTTAACTAGGCCACTCCAAAGTCTTCATTTTGTTTTTCTTCAGCCATTCAGAGGTGGATTTGCGGGTGTGTTTTGGGTCATTGTCCTGTTGCAGCACCCAAGATCGCTTCAGCTTGAGTTGACGAACAGATGGCCGGACATTCTCCTTCTGGATTTTTTGGTAGACAGTAGAATTCATGGTTAAATGTCACAGCAAGCCTTCCAGGTCCTGAAGCAGCAAAACAACCCCAGACCATCACACTACCACCACCATATTTTACTGTTGGTATGATGTTCTTTTTCTGAAATGCTGTGTTCCTTTTATGCCAGATGTAACGAAATGCTGTGCTCCTTTTACGCCAGATGTAACGGGACATTTGCCTCCCAAAAAGTTCAACTTTTGTCTCATCAGTCCACAAGGTATTTTCCCAAAAGTCTTGGCAATCATTGAGATGCTTCTTAGCAAAATTAAGACGAGCCCTAATGTTCTTTTTGCTTAACAGTGGTTTGCGTCTTGGAAATCTGCCATGCAGGCTGTTTTTGCCCAGTCTCTTTCTTATGGTGGAGTCGTGAACACTGACCTTAATTGAGGCAAGTGAGGCCTGCAGTTCTTTAGATGTTGTCCTGGGGTCTTTTGTGACCTCTCGGATGAGTCGTCTCTGCGCTCTTGGGGTAATTTTGGTTGGCCGGCCACTCCTGGGAAGGTTCACCACTGTTCCATGTTTTTGCCATTTGTGGATAATGGCTCTCACTGTGGTTCGCTGGAGTCCCAAAGCTTTAGAAATGGCTTTATAACCTTTACCAGACTGATAGATCTCAATTACTTCTGTTCTCATTTGTTCCTGAATTTCTTTGGATCTTGGCATGATGTCTAGCTTTTGAGGTGCTTTTGGTCTACTTCTCTGTGTCAGGCAGCTCCTATTTAAGTGATTTCTTGATTGAAACAGGTGTGGCAGTAATCAGGCCTGGGGGTGGCTACGGAAATTGAACTCAGGTGTGATACACCACAGTTAGGTTATTTTTTAACAAGGGGGCAATTACTTTTTCACACAGGGCCATGTAGGTTTGGATTTTTTTTTCTCCCTAAATAATAAAAACCATCATTTAAAAACTGCATTTTGTGTTTACTTGTGTTATATTTGACTAATGGTTACATGTGTTTGATGATCAGAAACATTTTGTGTGACAAACATGCAAAAGAATAAGAAATCAGGAAGGGGGCAAATAGTTTTTCACACCACTGTAAATTTTATCAGGACAATCATTTTATATTTTCTAGATGACACATCAATGACAAAGCGAACAAGAAAGAGCATGGACAAACATTTGATACGTTTTTATTTATTAGAGAGAAAGAAACGATACTTACTCACAGGCAGTTATACGTTGCGTTGTCAAACAGAATCAAAATTAAATGCGATCTTGAAAAGTCAATTCCAAATATTGTTTTTACTAAAGTTTTAAAGTAAAAGTGAAAATAAGGCATATGTAACAATTCCCATGAAAATAATCTCTTTAAATTGTATATCTGGTAAACCAAACCCGGGGGTGGGTGAGCGAAGTGAGCAGGGGGCGGAGCCCCCTAGTTTTAAAATTAAAAATGAAAATTTAAATTGCTAGCCACCATGTCTTTTTCATTTTAGTTACCTGAAAATTTAATTTGGATTTTTTCCATATAATATTTTTAATATAAAAATATATACATATACACGCACACACACAAATATATGCCCCTTGAGTCTTTTTTTTTTTATGCACGTTCAGCTAGGACCACATTTGCACATGCAGGCAGTAATGAAGCACATTCAACATTGTATTTAATAAGCCTTGTACTCATTTATATAAACTGCTTTTGAAATATTATTCATTCATATACAATTTAATTTCTACTTCTTAATATGCAACAGTGTTTGATTTTCCATTTTTATGCATTATGTACTTTTACTTTTTGCATTCACCACTGTGCTGAAGTAAACAGTTGGGTCAGCCAGGAGAAAATTATTTGCTTCTAGATTTCACCTAAATAGGGCAAAGCTCCCAGTTAAAACACTGATTTATAAGAATGTTACCTTAAAAGTTCTAAAAGACTTTAGCACACCTTGACACTTAAACTATACACACGCTAGAGCAGCATAACCACTGACCTGCTCAAATAACCATTTCACTTCTGAATTGCATCTCCCTATAACCTTCCACTTTTAACTTCCCATACACTCCAACCACACCAGGAGAAATTCCAGCTGGAGCACCAAGAACAGCTCAGAAAACAGAGAAAGAAAGCAGCAAGCATCTTAACCAATGTGGCTGCATTCATACAGCCACATCAACAGAATCTGGCATGGATTGTACACTGAATGATAATTTAAGACAAGTTAAATACAAGGTAATTTTAAGATTTTTTTTGGATGTTGTCACTACTGTGGCTTTGAAGTGGTATTGTTAACACAACTACCAATCCACAGTGATTTTCCAAACAGTGAACCTAGTCTACTTGTGGAGCTAATGGCTGCTTCCTGCTGAGCACAGCACATGTAACCATTGTGGTTTTGTCTGTTTATCTTTATATAATTGCCCAATCTGCCTCCCTTTAGATGAGAACTGTATGCGACTACTTACAGCTTCATCCACATGATCTCTGTTGGACTGAGACCCAATTGTGGAATAGGCAGGTCCAGGATGTTTTATTGTATTTAAAACACTTTAATATACATTAGGTTGAAATATTCCAAGGTCTTATTAAAAATAAATAACTAATTTCATAGCAGATTAGAGTTTTCTGAATGACGTGTAACGTCACACTTTCATAATACATCATTAGAAAAATTTTGACAAGAGCTGCTGATTCAGCCCAACAAAGCTCGCAAGTCCTATCCTCTTAAATTCCCCAAAAACAAGTCAGTTTTGAAAGTGCCTACTGTCAAACACACTGCAATGCTCTCACAGTGTACGTGACAATAAAGATCTCTATCTAATCTATTCAATAACCATGTTTAGTGTGGAGATTAAAAGGGTACTTTTAGTTTTGTGAGACTAGGCAATGTACATTTACTTGATGTCAAGAGTCTCACACACACCGGTTGTCAAGAGCTGCCGAAAAGATTTTTCAAACTTCAGTTGTTACCACATGTACTGTTTAGCTCTATTTTAGACCTACAACATTGCGATGAGCTTGAAGATGTCATGACCATCTTGGTGACCTGCATGACAAGTATTAACACCTAACCTCTTGGCTATTAGAAAACATTGATTTCTATATGGGTGTGATACAATTTCAGTCATTTTTTCATATTAGAATGCTCATTTCACTTTACCGTGCAATTTTGTTAGTAACAATACTAACCAAGAAACCTGCAAAACACACACAAACATTTTAACACAACACAGTTGGACTATTACCAAACAGTGATACAATATTTCTAACTTCATTTCTCATATGTTACAGGAATGGTGTGAAATGCTGTGGAAATTACTTTCTGCTTATTGAGAAGGATCTTTTGAATTTTGTTTTTGCCAAGTACTATATTTTTCTTCATTTATTTAATGGGAAAACAAAATAACTTTACATTGACAAAATAAATAAAATGTAAAAAGTCCATGACCCAAGCAGGCTGGTGAATACTTTTTATATCCACTGTACACACTTACAGGTTGACACTGGTGTTTGAGAAACCCACAATGCTAACACTTTGACAGTCGCAGTTGTCTCCCAATCAGCTTTAGGTTTCCAATCTCCAAGATGTTAGCTTCTCTTTTTGAGTAGCGAATCTTTATGGACAGTTACGGACTGTATTTCCACAATTACAATTGATTTGCATTGTAGTGTTCACTTTTTAAGACTTTTTGGCAAAATAAAGCACTTTTCACCAGAAGATTAACATACAAAAATCCCTTCAACCTTTACTAATTGGTGATTATGCTTCCTTACTCTTGCTTAAATGTTGTTTTAAAAAGGTATGTTTAACATATAGTCAAACCAAAATAAAGTAACTATCTTTGAGAACTAAACCTTTGACATAACCCACCACTCACATTAACATACTGTACTTGACAAAAGGAACACAGGCATTTCTTAAACAAGGCTAAAGCATTAGCATCCTTAAGCTTTTATGACAGTGTAACATTTGCATAATTGTACATTCCAACATACTAATAATACCCCCAAGAGCAAACAAAACTGAAAAATCAATACACCCACATGCCACAAATGTTCCTTGAATTATTAAAAGTAAAAGAAAGTCATCAGTTGTGGAAATGCCTGTTAACACAGGTTGTGCTACAAGTCTGCAATCATAGGGGGGCAAACAATGTTTTTATCTTTTCAGCCCTAAAACATTTTTCAGTGAGAATGAAAAAATATGGATTGTTTTTCCTGTGTTTTCAGTCTTATGAAAAATCTTTACTTCAAATGGAAAAGCTTTAAGTTTAAGAAAGAAACCAAATTTGCATTTTCAAATGTCTGTCTCCACTTCTAGATTCATCATTAGTCTAAGTGGAACTTATCAGGGACAGAGTTGGGAAAGTCTGAGGCTATGTTTGATTTCATGCAAGGATGTTAATCAATTGCAACTAAATATTTTCAAAACAGCAACAATGGAAAAATCATAAAACTGAAAATCAAATCTGCAAGAGTCTTTCATTTTTAGAATATAAAAAAAACAAAACAGTAATTATAAGTGGCTCATTGTATCAAATGGTAAAAAAAATTCTTATTGAACTAAGTAAGGAACTAAACACAGTGTGCATACAGGAGTTTGACGGAATCAAAAGCCAGTTTCTACAAAGTGAAATGTGTGTGTAATTTATTCATAACAGAAATCAAATGCAATGTGAATATTGCATTTTCACAAAAGTTTAGCATTATCAACAGAATTCAAAAGTATTGACAATCTTTAAAACATTTTGCCAGATATTCTGACCAGACCTAATAAGGTCTGAACACTTTCATTCTCACATATGAGAAAAGCAACACCATACATACACCACACAGACACACACACACACTTAAGCATCAGGTGATTTCCAATATTTTTATATAAACAAAACCATACAATATGAGCTCATTTCTGGTTATTCACATCAATACATAAAAAATTAAAATAATTTATTACCAAATTTATACCTTTGCATTAAATAAGTTTTCTTGCAAGACAATAAAAAGGAGTGAGAGGGGACAAAAATGACTCTACATGCAATTCAATCTTCCCTTCACCCATGAAGAGACGCAAAATTCTGTCTAGCAAAATATTCATGTATACTCTCTCATTCTAAAAATGAAAACCAAAAATGAATACCACAACCCTATATAATCGGTCTTTTAAATTCCTTACCATTTGAAAACAGAAATAAAAAGATCCCAAACATACTGCAAACTTGCACAAAATAAGTTTACCCTTTATTTTACCTTACCCTGGGTGGGCAATTTTAGCCATTTGAATTGAACAGTTTACAACTTCACACGAGAGTTTGAATTAATTGTCAAGAATTTGAATTAATACATTTTAGATTAGAAAAGTAGTTTGAGAAGAGTTTAAAATTAATACCAGCGTTGGGCAAAAAACTTAACGCTGCCTTCTGTTCATGCAGGCTAGCATACAGAGCTGTCCCTTAGTTACCAGGAGACACCCATGAATCTCGCTTCAAGTACCCAATGTTGTCTAAATTATGTTCTCTCATTTACACAAGACTTCAGATGGCTCAAGCAACAGACAAGGCTAGTGAAATGTTTGGAAAAAACTAAACATTTAGAACATCACATACCATGAGAATTCTTCACATGGATCACGCTGAAAACCTCATGTAATGTCAAAACATAACTAACTTGGCAACAATTATTTGGGAGGCTCCATGTAAAAACACAAACCAGAGACTGTCAATATAAAAAAAAAATCTTGCCTAAAATTTCCTCAATGAAATGCCTTTTCATCAACTTTTTACCAGGGACACCACCATCCTAGCAAACAAACACATGTATTTCATATAAACTTTAGGATATTAATGTAAATATTACCATAATTTAAAAATACCACCACTGCCCTTGATAAAATATTGAATTATACTTTAATCATATGATTTTCATGCTACTACGAAATAGAATGAATTATGAAAAAGTATTGTGCAATTAAACTATAATGCTGCCTTGAATGCAAATGATCACTTATATGCACAATGTGTACTTTAGTGGAATATTAACTTATATGAAGACAACTATATGCTCTCAACTGAAAAGAGCCATTTTAAGCTTAAAATAACCAAATTCAAGGAGAGAAAACCAGTAAATTCTTTGATTTCTTCCAATTTAGGATGCATCTTAATTGTGTAGTAAGCCTTCTATACAGATACATTAAATTTTGTTTAAATATTAAAACTTGCAAAACATTTTGGCAGACACAAACCCAGACATTGTTACATTCAGCTGATGTTATGTGCTGGTGGAATGAATATGAAAGAACCAGCACATAAAAGCACATCTTACAGCAACAGGCATTTAGATTTTATTAATTGCCTCTAATGTCCAGGCTTTTGGGACAAAATTCAAAAATCAAATAATTTTTGCCAAGTACAGAAACAAATTTAAAAAATTAAAATCTGTGCTGAATACAACAAACGTGCTTTTCAGATGAAAAACAAAATTTCTCCTTGCTTGACTAAGAGAAATGCCCAAGATTAAATACCTGTACATTCACATTTAACCAACTGCAGCAACAATGTGGATTATTATTTTTTGTCACGCTGGGGGGAATTTTACTCCATAAATCTTTTTGTAATTACCTGCAATAATAAGATGAAATGGCAAAAAAGATTATGCTTCTCACTGAATATTATTACAAAATTAAAACCTTGTTTTTTTCAAAAAAAAAAAAAAATCTGGAAGGACAAAATTAGCCATAGACCACTTACATACACCAATACATGTATGCATACAGTAGAGAGAAACAAAGTGCATAAGATCAGTTTGATTAAAAAAGTAAAGTAATTCAAAGCAGCAATGAATGCATAATTTTATTTACCAGCTTGAAAATGCATAAGAAATGCGTTATTTTACCAGTGACTTTTCTTAACTAACAAAATTTGGGGTAGGATGGGTCTAAAAAGTTGCCCCTCACTTTAAATCTTAAGGAGATTCATCTATATAGAAGCAGAGGCATTAAACCACAAGAAACTTGTAAGAATGAAGATCACTGTGTAGAAAATTAAGAGTGTAAACTGGAAAGAGGTTAGAGTTTGTTTTTTTTTTTACTTTTTGTAATAATGCCTCTTAATATCATTTTGTTATTAGAAACAAGAGACAAATATTATCCCAAGAATACTTGTTTTATATATATGTTATGTGCTAAACCTTACTGGGGCGCTTTAGTTAAAAGGACATGACACCTGAGGATAAAAAGAGTGCTTACATCCCATGTTCCCAAATGGTTCAGACTAACAAATAATGAAGGAAAAAAAAAAATCTAGTCACTCATGTCATGAGACACTGCCCACTGTAGCTGTGAGGGATGGGAACGAAATTTTTGAACCTACAGCTCAAGACAGTTTATTCTAAAGATGTTTCAAATATGCTACTTCTGACACTTAAGGCTTAGAAGTGAAAATGTGTACAGGCCTAAAGTGTACAAATATGGATAGCTGTCAGGATCAATGCACCTTGATATTCCAAATGTCTATTCTTGCAGCACAGCTACTAAAGCATATCAACATAACAAGATTTTACAGTCATTGTCTCTATTGCTGCCACTTCTACTCTGCTCGCATTCATCTGAACTCCTTCCCTTTCTCCAACATTAATTTAAACAGCAATTCAAATTCAACACTACCAATCCGGAAGCTTAGGTGTGATTGTGCAAATATATATAGTAGCTATTAAAGAGCACTTTCAATCCATCCTCTCAGACCCATCCCCCCATTCAAAAAATAAACCCTGCAAATGTCCATTAATAGCTAAAGTCTGGTTTACCTGCTTATGTGGTTTTATTAAAAAAAAATATATTTAAAAAAAAAGTTTTCATTGGTGATCTGCCAGTGGGCAACCTTGCAGCTTATTAGCACCTATCTGTGGCCCCTGGATTACTGTATATCCTTTTTTTTTTTTTTTTTTTTTTTTTAAAGTTTGTGGGATTTTCTTTTCTTCTTTTTTTTATGTGACACTCCCATGAGTCAACAGTTGTCAGCTTTCAGAAATCAATGTCAAATTGCTTGAGACAACAAACTGCTCCCACTCAAGGGCCCAGCTTCCCCTGAAAAATATTCATGTATTCGTATTTCTTCTTTAAATGCTTAAGGTTAATTGTTTGCTGTTTTTCATTTAATATTTTTGTGAAAATCACTTTTGCTCCTTATTAGCCATGTCCAAATTGTGCAAGGCCTCTCTAACGTAGCCATAGTTTGAGCCGCAAGGCATCAACACCATTTAAATAGTATCGAAAAAGCCGCTTGTCCCTCACAAAACCCAGATTCTCATAAAGTTTCAATGCAGACTTATTGGTGATCTCTGTTTCCAAAACCACCTGCAAAACACAAAGAAAATAAGGAAATATTGGTGAGTTCATATAAACTGTCCCTGAAACAGTAATTACTACAATGGAAAATTCATTAGCACATTTGATTGACTACAATAGGGTTGCTTGTTATATAACACATATCAAAAGTGCATGGTTTCTGCATGCTGAAACTACATTCCTGGATACTAAGCTAATATAATTAAAATAAGACACTGTAATATCATGTTTTTTGCAAAATAATATCATGAAACTGGTTGCAGTTCAACTTCAAAAATGTTGTACTGATGTATGGCATTTTAATATTATCAGAAAAAAGATGGCCACATCTCTTTGAGCTGCTTAGATAGGTATTTTTTTCCCCTGTGCTCCCTGATATTCATCAATCAATTTTCAGCACCTTGCTATCCAAGTTTATGGAGACCACAGCCAATTTTGAAAGTACTGGTTACAAGACAGGAAAAAACAATTTAGAATCACCAATTAAACTGAGCAACATGCCTTTAGAACGTGATAGAAAAACTGTGGGGAAAAAAAAAACACAACAACAGGAAAAAGAAAAAAAAATACACTCGCATGCACAGAGACAACATGCGAATTCTACAAAAAGAAAGATACAGACAATAAAATTGTTAAGCCTCAGCTACATCAGACAGGGACTTCATTGTATTGACCTAATTTACACTTTATATTTCACATTTATTGCCAAGAATATCCTTAATTATAATTAAATACTGTCATCAAATAACAGGGCTAGCTAATATGAAAATTACATATCAAGATGAGGAGAAAAGAAAAGCCTTGTTACTTTAATTCTCCTTTCATTCAATTATAAACTGTTATAGCTGGTAGAGAAAGACAACAGCCAGTAACCCAAAATTGAATTCCAGCGCTCAGGAATGCAAGGGTAAAAATAAGATATTCATAATTCAACTGGCAATTACTCATGCCAGCATGTAGAGGTGACCTCCAATTTTAAAGGGTTTTACTTGTGTACTCTTTGGGCCCAGCTCCTGTTCTATACCACCAGCAATCCACTAACATTCAGAAAAACCTATCATAATGAGAAGCTTTATATAAAAAAAAAAAAACACTAAAAACACATTCTGGAGGCACACAGTTCAGCTTATTAACCAACTAGAAAGCACTTGGACATCTAGGCATCAAAGGAAGGTGGTTCATGGGCTTCTTCTCCCTTCTTACTATGAATGAGTACTTCAGAAAAGTGCTCTTTAATTTCACACTATGCATTAAGTACCAAGGAAGCAGTCTGGCAAAGCTATGGGCCACAGTGTTGGTGAGGTGCTCAACTGCTCTATACTCAAGCTAACCTTTAACTTTGGTATGCAGAGCAGTGTCTTGCCATTTTATGGCTTCTTGGAAAGTGTATGATTTTCAGTTGTGATGAAAATGCTTATTTGGCTGTAAAGACCCAAGCAGATGTCAGTGTGTACGGACAGCTGTCTGTGCTGTGTAATGTGTTTCACTCTCAGCATGTCACTGCTGTACTTTTTCTATCAGCCCTGGCACATGCGTACACCGCTGTTTGCTGTGAGAAAGATCCGAGACTAGATTACATTGCCGGGGTAACCTTGCACCTTCAATTTTTTCTAACAAGAGTGCATATTACATCATATGTTCTCAATTAAGGCCAAGACAAAGATTCAAGGTCAAGTGGTTCACAGGTTTTTGCATGAAAATGGGCGACCCTTAGCATTTTATATACATGGAAAATAAATATTACTGAATTATGAATCATTAAAAAATGACTTATGACAACAAACAGATTGTCTGTTCTTTGTTATTTAACTTTTATCAGAAATCAACAGGCAACAAACAACTAAAAATAGATAAACAAGCAAATATTCTAGACTAAGAAACAAAACTATCCAATAAAATTAAATTTTTATGATAACTCAGCATACAATTGCTGCTCACCTTAAAAACGGCTAAGTTGCCAACATTAAAGAAAATGTAAAAACTAACCTCATCACAGTCACCGTCAACCATTGCATATATTGCTTTCTTCACAAGATTGGTACCTGCAATGTGGTAAAACAAATTATTCATTTAAGAGGACTTTTAGAAAATGATATGCATACAAGTATACTGTACAAAGCACATAAAATTTGTTTTGAGGAATCTGTTCTTTTCTACATTTTTTGTGTTCTTCTGTATATATACACATATATACACATACTTACTGTATATATACACACATATACATATTGTATGTATAAGCATATATATAAGTGGCACATGTGTTTTTGTTAAAAAATATGTATTTCTTGATGAGAGCTTTGTTTTTTCTTTGAAATAAGTTGTTTCAGTTAAAAGTCAGATGTTTCTTAGCTTTGTCAGTGCAAGATGACGGCTCTTCAGCAAACAGTGATTTTTTTCTATCCCTTCTTATTAATTTTTTACAAGGAGTGCCAATAATAGTGGAGGGCACTGTGTGTGTGTGAGTGTGCATACATACATACAGAAATACAGACATTAAAATAAGGTGTTAAAAAAGGTAGCAAGCATGAAAAAACTACAGAAATTTAAAGTACTGAAGAAAATTTGAGCTATTTACACTTAACGTTTTTGAGTGTAATTGACAAATGATCTGGTCTTCTGTGACATAAAGAAAAATAACCTTTGACCGAACTGATTAATAAATTAGCAAAATTTCTGCAGGGCTCTACTATTTTCACCATTTGAGTTAGGCCTTACAGCGATATACCAAGTTATCCAGCTTTCAGTTCTATGTGGTATTTTGTAGATTTCATGAAATGTAATGATGTATACATTTGCCAGAAACTGTCACGTGTTTTTATATTTCGTAATTTGATTAAAGTATGTTTTCTTACTATAAGAACTACATATGTTATACAGTACATGTCCCTTGGATCACCATGACACACAAATTACATGTACCGAAAAGATGTCTTATAATCAGTTTTAAAAAGTGTTTTATATAAACAATGCAAAATTTGGGTTCACTATTAAAAGAGAATCAAGTATGTTCACTACTGGTCAAACATTTTAGAACACCTCAGTTTTTCCAGATGTTTATTCAGATGAAATGCAACAAATGACCTAAAATCATGAAAAGGTTAGCCAAAACTGAAAAAAATGAAATTTCAGAATTTTACAAAACAGGCCTTCAGGGAACAACTAATGTTACAAATGCAAAGTACATTTAGCCTTGCAAGTTGAAGCAAACAACTTTCAGAGGTGTACCAACTTTTGTTGATTACTTAAAAACCCTCTGTCTTAAAGCAGGGTTTGAGCAGACTGTGTTAGTACACCCAAGAAAGTTGTGAATTCCAGTGATAATGGCAAGAAAATGGCAATTAACAAATGAAATGAGACAGAGCATTATTACTCTTATAAGTAGAGGCCTTCTGTTTAGAGAAATTGCAAAAAAAAATTAAAAATACAAGTGTCAGTGACAATAGTGTTCTACACAATCTAAAGGCAGCAAGAAACTGGAAGAAGCCCTGATTGGAAAACATCTGGCAGCCCCAATTTCACAACCTATTAGAAGACAAGTTTCTGAGGTTGACCAGCTTGCGTGATAGGTGCTTCACAGCACAACAGCTTCAAGCACAGCTTAACAGTCATTGAAAAGCAAGTCTCAGTTTCTACTTTGAAGAGGAAACTTATGCTGCAGGTTTGACAGGGCGAATTTCAGTAATAAAGCCATTCCTTAAAGGACAAAATAGGACCATGAACTACTTGGGTGTGGACTACTGCAGACTAGAAGAAAGTCTTAGGAACTGATAAAACAAAATTTGAAATCTTCGGTTCATCACGCAGGGTGTTTGTATGCTGTTCAGTTGGTGAAAGTTTGGTTCCTCGGTGTGTGACACCAACTGTCAAACATGGAGGAGGAAGTGTAATGGATCTGCGGTTCTTTTGTAGGAGGCAGAGTTGGTGACTTGTACAGAGTGACTGGCATTCTGAATCAAAAAAGTTACCACAGTGTGACTGTAATATCAGGAAAAGGTGGCTACTTTAATGAATCAAAAATTTGAATAAACTTGTAAACTTAATGATTCCTTGACTTATGTGTTTTATTTGCCATGTTTATTTATCCCTATGCCTTATTGGCAATTTTATTAACATTAGATATATGCATTAAAATCAATTCTGAAAAAAATTAAATTGCTAAAAAAAGGAAAAAAATTACAAGAACGGTATGTTTTATAATGCATTTCAAACATTAAATGTGTCTTTTAAATGCTAACTAAACGACTTCTGTCATTTTCCATTAAAACCTGAACTCATGGACGTTTGCATATTAGAAGACAGTGGCATGAATAAAATTTCAGAAATGTACCCATTTTCACAGGCCACATTAACATGGTAACTAAGGAATACGATACTGCTATTCCAGTATTGTTCACATTGCATTTAAATTTTATAAGGCAGCATATCTTTTAGTATCTAGTAAAAATAGAGGAGATTACAAAAATAACATTCTCCACATTATCATTATTCAGCTTAAGTAATTTGTTTGACCCAAGAGTTTGCTTTAAAGTAGAAAAACAGTGTTTGAGCATCAATTTTAGGTATTAAAAACTAAACCCTATCACTAACCCCATAAAAAAAAGAAAATGAAAAAAATCAAAGAAAATGTTTAAACATTAAAAATTGCAACTGTGTTTTCGTATGTGCCACAACAAAATAATAACTTATGAAATTTCTGAGTACTTAAAAGAGCAGCACATTGATAGGTCACTAATCAGTTAGAAAAACCCAGAAATTCACAACACACAAAGCATCATATTTTCTTTCACTGTAGTCTCTATTATTTCTTTCAATGTGTTACACCAGTACTTATTACCAAACATGTATACAAGCAGTATACTGTATTAAGACCTCCATTCAAAACACACTGTAAAAAACTAATCCAGTGTATAATTAAGTTAAGATACTACATTATATAAAATATAGCGCCCTGAAAGAGGTTTGGGACAAAAACACATTTTTTCCTTGATTTACCGCTCTGCTCCACAGATTAAAATTACAAATCAATTAAGACGTAATTAATGTGCATATTTCAGATTTCATTTAAGGGTATTTGATTACATTTCAGTCACACGAAGTAGAAATTACATTTTTTATAAATGGTCCTCCTATTTTAAGGCACCATAATGTTTGGTATACAGCAATGGCAGGTATATTAAAGAAGTCATACTTAGTACTTTATCACAGATCCCTTGCATGCAATGACTGTTTGAAGTCTGTAACTGATAGACATCGCCAGATGCCAAGGATCTTCTCTGGTGATGGTCTTCTAAGCCTCTAATGCAGCATTTTATTTCGGGGGGCTTGTCCCCTTAAGTTTTCCTTTCTTTATATGGAAGGTGTGCTCAGCAGGATTTAAATTAGGAGACTGGCTTGGCCATTCAAGAATTTTTGATTTTTTTAGCTTTGAAAAACTAATGTGTTGCCTTGGCAGTATGTCTGGGGCCATTACCTTGTTGCAGGATGAAAAGCTGTCCAAGGAGCTTGGTGGCACTTACTGGAACATGTGGAGATGTTTCAATAAACCTCAGAATTTACTGTGCATCTGCCACCAGCAGTTCCATCATCAATGAAAGTAAGAAACCAGTATTTATGGCAGCCACATATGCCCAAACCATAACACCTCAGCACCAAGTTTAACAGATGAGGTGGTATGCTTTGGATCTTAGGCAGTTCTCTTTAATCTCCACACTTCGCTCTTGCCATAGTGAGGACTATTCTGTCCTTAACAGTGGAGGTCTTCCTTGGAATACCAGTCACTTCGCGATTACTGAGCTCACCAGTGCATTATTTCTTTTTAATGATATTCCAGACAGTAGTCATGCTTTTCAGCCTCATAATATCTTCTTTGACTTTCTTTGTCACAGCTGTTGTCCTCAGGTTGAACAATGGCAACTATGGGCTGCACAGGTAGAATTGTAGCTAGAAGCAAGCCTAGTAGGTATCTTATGCCTGTACTAATGAAGCAATGAAACACACCTGAGTAACCATAAACACCTGTGATGCTAATTGTCATAAAATATTATGGTGCCCTGAAATTTGGGGGCCATACATAAAGGGTTGTAATTTCTATATGCTGCGACTGAAATGTTTGCAAATACCTTTAAATTAAAGTCTGCAATATGCACTTTAATCACGTCAAAATTGTTTGTTTTATAATATTAAACTGTGGAGCAAAGGAGTTAATGAGGGAAAAAATTACTTTGTCCCAAACAGGGGACTACAATTATATTAAAATAATTTCATCTGTTCAGCACAATCTGCTTTTCAAAAGAGCCGCTATTAAAATGATAAATTAAAATACAGAAAAACAAGTAATTACATATTTGCAGAATGACGCAAAACTTTAGCAGATTATAGAAAAAGGTGATCTGTTTTTTGACAGTGTTACTTTTGGATGTGATAAAACAGTTCTTTGGTTGTAGTTCATTATAAATTACACCGTTTTACAAAGCAGTCACTTCACCAACTCAATTTGCAAAAAATCCTGTACAGACTTTATCTTAAGGATGACTTGAAATGAGCCAACACGAAGATTAACATTTTATGTAATTACTTCCTGTTGAATGTACACACCAATATGAGTTGATGTACAATGGACAAAGCTATACATGTATCAAGCTGTATTGGTTACAACACTTAAACCTCCTCTTCTCACACTTTCTCATAGGAAATGCAAAATGGAGGTTCAAAGAACAAAGTATCTTGTATTAACAGAGAAAGACCTTGAAGGAAATAAATAGATACGAGTCATAGACGCCGCCGTAAGTGGCAGCCTTTCCAGCAGCTCCGTGTACAACTTTATATTTCTACCTTTTTCTCTATCTCTCTGATCACTCCTATCACTTTCTTTTATGTGGATTAGTTTCCTGGACACTTTTACTATTTGGACATGGATTTTTACATGCCAAGACTCGTCTATTCAGGTAGTCAACTTCGAGCGCCGAAAACAAAGGCCCATGTCGGTGTGGTTCTCTATTTAACCTGACGAGATAATAAGAGCTGGCGCGAAGCTAAAGACTAAGCGGCTAGTGAGGAAGTGGCGAAACAAGCCTTCGGTACCTTCTGTGATCCTGGGAAATGTGAACTCACTACCAAATAAGATTGACGAACTGGCTGCATTGGTGAAAAATGTCAGGACCTACAGAGAATGCAGTTTGTTGTGTTTTTGTGAAACGTGGCTAACAACTAGCATCCCAGATGCTAACGTGGAGCTACCCAGGTTTAGCACAGTTAGAGCGGACAGAGATGCAAATACCTGCGGGAAGCAGAAAGGAGGATGACTCGCTCTCTATGTCAATACAAGATGGTGCAACCCTGACCATGTAAATGTCAAAATATCCACTTGCTGCAGGGACATCGAACAGTTTGCCATAAGTCTGCATCCCTACTACTTGCCCAGAGAGTTTGGACACGTCATTGTTGTAATTGTTTACATCCCTCCTCGGGCGGACATGGACATAGCGGGTGACATCATCCATGCCGCTGTTGCTAAACTACAAATACAGCACCCCAAGGCATTTTTGCTAATCTCTGGAGACTTTAACCATGTGACACTGGACAAAACATTACCTGCCTTCTCCCAGTATGTGGATTGTAACATCCGGGGAAATAGGACTATTGACCTACTGTATGCAAACGTTAAAGATGCATACAGCGCCACCCTGCTGCCTGCGCTTGGGAAAGCAGATAATAACCTGGTTCTGCTTCAGCCTCACTACAAACCAAGAGTGAGGGAGCTACCTGCAGCCATACGCTCATTCAGGAAGTGGTCCCCAGAGGCAGAGCAGGCTCAGAGAGACTGCTTTGAAACTACGGACTGGGATATCCTGCAGGAATCATATAGTGAGAACATTGAGGAGGTTGTTGACTGCACTACTGACTACATCAACTTCTGTATGGACATTGTAGTTCCAGTAAATTACGCTGCTATGCTAACAACAAGACATGGATTACAAGTGACATCAAAGGCCTTTTGAACCAGAAGAAAAGGGCTTTTAAAGGCGGTGATCAGCATGAGCTCAAGCGTGTGGAGAAGGAACTCCGAGTCCAGCTCAGGGAGGCGAAGGAGCAGTACAACAGAAAGCTGGAGCAGAAGTTGCAGAATAGCAGCATGAAGGAAGTGTGGGATGTGATGAAGATCATCACTGGCTACAGCTCGAAGTGGGGTGCCACCATCGAGAGAGACGTGGAGAGAGCAAACCTGATGAACAACTTCTTTAACGGGTTTGACTACCCTAATCCACTCTCACCACAGAGTACTGCATCCTCCACCCATCCTTCTGCTGATACCAACAAAGGAGAGAGTTTCCCCCTACCCACAATTACAGCAGCCCAGGTAAACAGAGATCTGAGGAGACTTCGTGCCAGCAAAGCAGTGGGTCCAGGTGGAGTATTACCACGAGTGCTGAAGGCCTGTGTGTCGGAGCTGTGGAGTCCTCTACAGCACATCTTCAACCTGAGCCTGGAACAGGGGTGAGCCCGAGGCTTTGGAAAACATCTTGTACTACCCCAGTCCGAAAGGTATCATGCCCTGGTGAGCTGAATGACTTCCAGCCTGTTGCTCTGACGTCACATGTGATGAAGACCATGGATCAGCTGCTGCTTCACCACCTGAGGCCACAGGTCTGCCATGCCCTCGACCCTCTGCAGTTCGCATACCAGGAGAAGGTGGGAGCGGAGGATGCCATCATCTATATGCTACACCGATCCCTCTCCCACTTGGACAGAGGCAGTGGTGCTGTAAGAATTACGTTTCTGGATTTCTCTAGTGCCTTCAACACCACCCAACCTCTGCTCCTTAGGGACAAGCTGACTGAGATGGGAGTAGATTCATACCTGATGGCATGGATCGTGGCCTATCTTACAGACAGACCTCAGTATGTGCGTCTCAGGAACTGCAGGTCTGACATTGTGGTTAGCAGCACAGGAGCGTCGCAGGGGACTGTGCTCTCTCCGGTCCTGATCAGCCTATATACATCGGACTTCCAATACAACTTGGGAGTCCTGCCACGTGCAAAAGTTCGTTGACGACACTGCTATCGTGGGCTGCATCAGGAGTGGGCAGGAGGAGGAGCATAGGAACCTAATCAAGGACTTGTTAAATGGTGCAACTCAAACCACCTACACCTGAACACCAGCAAAACCGAGGAGTTGGTGGTGGATTTTAGGAGGCCCAGGCCCCCCCCCAGACCCCGTGATCATCAGAGGTGACTGTGTGCAGAAGGTACAGACCTATAAATACCTGGGAGTGCAGCTGGATGATAAATTGGACTGGACTGCCAATACTGATGCTTTGTGTAAGAAAGGACAGAGCCGACTATACTTCCTTAGAAGGCTGGCATCCTTCAACATCTGCAATAAGATGCTGCAGATGTTCTATCAGATGGTTGTGGCGCGCGCTCTCTTCTATGCGGTGGTGTGTTGGGTGAGGAAGGCAGGTTCTATTGTAGGCATGAAACTGGACAGTTTGACATCTGTGGCAGAGCGACAGGTGCTGAGCAGGCTCCTGTCAATCTTAAAGAATCCAATGCATGCACTGAACAGTATCATCACCAGACAGAGGAGCAGCTTCAGCAACAGATTGCGGTCACTGTCCTGCTCCACTGACAGATGGTGGAGATCATTCCCCCCCCACACTATGAGACTCTTCACTTCCACCCGGGGGCGGGGAGGGGTGGTTGGGATAAACGTTAACACTACACAAGATTATAGACTGTTATACCTGCCTCACACTCTCCACCTTGCATTTTTTAACTTGCACTGCGCTTTTATTGCTCTTTAATTAATATTTTTATCAGTATGCTGCTGCTGGAGTATGTGAATTTCCCCTTAGGAATTAATAAAGTATCTATCTATCTAGTATTTTAAAAATGACAGAACAATACACTACATCTGCCCTGGGATATGGAAATGCAACAGCACATTAGCATTAGGCAGATATACACAGTACCAGGACTTTCTCAATTCCCATTCAATTATTTCAAATATAAAAAAGGCAAGTACAGTAGCTTCGATTATAACTGAATATGATGAACTGAAAACCATATACTTGCAAAAAAAAGTTCAATATTTTGACTAGGGTGATCTTCACAAACTAAAAATATACTCAAATTAGAAAATATCTTTCACCAATTAAACAATAAAAATACACGATTCTTTCCTTACTATAAAACAGAGACGTAATTTTTACACAATAAATAGCAAATTTAAATTATTTCATAACAAATGGGCGACATATCACCAGGTGGTCACTATTTCCAAAATTCTATCACATTCAACCCCCACCCCCAACAAAATTACTTACCTATTCCTTTCCGCCTATACTTGGAGTCCACAGCTAGCATTGCAATATACCCCCTTCTAAACATTTTTTTGTGCATGTCCAGCTTGCACACAATGGCGCCAACACACTCTTCTCTCACCATTGCCTGCAAAAGATGGATACATCAAAGTAAAGGATACAGTGTTAATATTTAAAATAAACTTAATAAAAACCTATATATATCAGAATTTTAACTAGTACAGATGATCTGTTTCTACAATAATTCAAATACAGTCTCCCAACATAATATATTACTACTAGACGATCACCCAGTGGCTTCGCTCACCGAGTGCAAGGGAAAAAA
The DNA here is from genome assembly GCA_026402145.1 of Polypterus bichir lapradei. Classification (NCBI taxonomy): domain Eukaryota; kingdom Metazoa; phylum Chordata; class Cladistia; order Polypteriformes; family Polypteridae; genus Polypterus; species Polypterus bichir. Next base: position 36,092,200 of record JANRMT010062797.1, read on the forward strand.
ATAAAATGTAGTATTTATAAAATAAGTTATTAAGTAGTAAAACATTTTGATAAAAATTTGAAGAACATAAAAGAAGCGCATAAATTATTAAACAGTAAAATATTTCCATAAGATAATTTGAATGATATATAAGAAGTGTATAAATTATTAAACAGTAAAACATTAACATTTAAGAAGTAAAGATACATTGAGTACTACTGCAGTGGTTTCGGGTAAACTACTTGCTTGACAACCTTGCACTACATGCCTGTGATTTAAGAGAAAAATTATTCAGAGAAATGTGGACGCTGCCCTTCTGTGCTTAAAGGGCAGAAGGTCCAAACAATTCCCAAGTCCAATACTTCACATGAAGAGGTCGGTACATCTTCTTAGATGTAAACCCTCCATCTTCTTAAAATAATTCATCACAAAAGCAACCTTGAATGTTGCGGGGTTTTAGTGACCCGAACTCGCCTTAAGTAGCCGTGCACCGCAATTTACCAAGAGAGTCACGCTTTTACATTCATTCACAAAGATTTCCACTGTCCCAGGAGCCGATGGGGCACTTGAAGTGTCACAAACAGTGCGAGAAGAGAGGACGCTGCCTGAAACTGCAAAGCTGTCGACCCGGCGCTGCAGCCCGACATTCCGCACCTCCCAGCGTCCACTTTGTTGTCACGACCCCTCGCCACTGAAGGCAGTCTCGTCTTCACATTGTTTACAACTCGGCGCAGTTAAAAAGTACAAAAACGCAAAGCTGTTTTCTTCATCTCTTCTACTATCAAGTACTGCCAATTAAAAAAAAAAGTTACAATGTGGCAGATTCCGCGACAGTCACTTGGACGAATTAATAAAACTTCTCTGTCAGAACGCGCCTGGCGGCGGACGGCTCAGTGCTGGAGTCCATAGAGGAGGGTTGGGAGAGGGCATCGTGGGGCGCACTTCTATAGAACAGATCGTCGTGTTTGTGTTTACTTCTTTTCAATATAAGTAAAATAACTCTCACACAAATAATAACAATTCGTAAAGACGATATAAAAATGGCGTCCACAAACGAAGTTATTAGTTCCTGTATTATATGTTCTGTGGTCATACGTAATTTCCGTTTCGTGTGGTCATACATAATTTCCGTTTCAAATGCGAAAAGAATTTTATATATATAGATGACAGAACCTGACAGAACAAAAAAAAAAA